>OY811974.1:7836238-8222061 GCA_963681505.1 Eunapius fragilis | reverse complement strand
GCATAACTCGGGATAGGAACACTTTTAAGAAATGAAAATCACACCAATGGATTCAGAATTCATTGGCATTCTCGCTTCTGTGGTCAGAACGTCTCGAGGCTACGTGACATATATCGGTGGTTGTGTTAGCAAATCAGGTATAGTTAAGCTTATTGCACTGACACGACCCTGATAGGTCCTTACTTCGCTCTTTATGCGAAGTAATAGCAGTATACATAATGTAATCAAATGTGTACGGTTTGGGCACTACGTAGTGGTAATTAACTGTGGTTTGTACTACATGTATTTAATAACGTGCACGTGCGTACTATAATCATTCTTGTTATTCGATCGTTGTAGGTTTGACCTTATATATTATCTCTGGTTTGACGCTCTTTGTAATTTAGTGAAGTTGTTTTTTTTTTTTTTTTTTTCAAAATGCCTTGAAAAGAAGAAAGCCAAACGACGAGCAAAGTACCTCAAAACTAGAGACAACGTATTATGCACCTATCATTGTTACGTGAGACCCCCCTCCCCTGGGGCGAAGTCGGGATTAGGTGGGGATTTGACGCGTGAATATTATTACTAGCCACACATTTGACCACAGTCGGGCACGCGTTTGACCTTTTATCAGACCACGTAGAATAGACATTTGACCGGTTATTAACCCCCAACCTGGCTTCAAGACACACACCTGAAACGATAAATTACGCTTTCCAATTAATACACGCGCTACGTTTTCATAGGCATATGAGGTACGGCACGATCGAATAGGTATGAAAGATGCGCGAATTGCACGTAGCTGCCAATTTTCCCACATATAAGTTTGACATACTGGCAATGTGAAAGCTTCAAGTAGTTGGTTTATGTCACCCACTAAGCGCGGCCGGCTGTTTTCGGCCTGAAAGGGCTGCCTGTTTTCTATGAATAATCATGACTCGTACAATGGAGTACCATTGCCAACACGTTCAGCTGCTTTGCAGAGTGTGAAAAACGCATGTCTTCTAAGAGAGCAAGCAAAAAGGAACCGTATTCAAGTATTCAGGCCTTGCATGGTGTGGCATTTCACTCTGAGGAGGATGCAGCCATGTATCCCCGAAGCCCAGCTAATAGTGTAGCTCCTGCAAGCAATGACTTCAAATGCTAGTATCAAATAGTTGTTAATACCTAAAACATAAGAGTAAGATGTTAATGCATATTGACCAGTAAATATGATGCTATGCTTATACGCTGGTTTTGTAACACTTCATGCCCTCAATTGAAGCAAGCTAGTGGAAAGGTGTGGTTCACCAGGCCAGTTAATTAATTAAGGGCATACTATTAAGGCTTAGAAGTACAATAGCAATATTTCACACCCCCACCATTTAATGCTCTTGTCAATCTGCACGATGCACTCACATACATCATGCAGGCGACAAATTTTTATGTCAATTCTACAGTATTTTTTGTGCCCTCTCTTTGCTTATGTTATAGAACGGTATAGGCAGCCTCTGGAGCTGCATCTTTGCAGTTGTATTATATATCCCTATTGTTATGACACAGCACTATTACCCCCGCGATACCTAGCTTGGTATTAAACATCGTAGCAGAGTGAATGTTTCAGGGACATCAGGGTTGGAAGTCAAAAATCAGCTATAGCTGGATGTTTTGATATGTATATGGCATCTGAGACCCTAGTTTTTTTATACTGACAATGGCACAAACCTAGTCAAAGAATAGCTTGACTCTTCATTACACGCATGTCTGTTAGGGAATATCCACCAGCCTTAGCAACCACATCAGTCAGCATGACAACACTGTAATGAAGGTCTCCAGAATGAACCTTGTGCATAACTTAGGGACTAACTACCTGAGAATTAAAATCTATTAAGTGATCAGTGATCAAAATAGGAAGCATTCATTGGTGGAGTCAGGGATTACAGTGAGTGCAGAACAAGAATCACAGCTGGCCTAGCAATCATTTAAATGGCATTAGCTGCACAACACCCATAAAAATCAACTACAAAAAAATCTAAAACAACTTTGCTTATGTACATACATGCATGTAAATGGTGCGCATTAAGGCTTCTACTACAAACTATATCTCAGGAAGAGGTCAGAGGCAAGAAACCTCAAAGGTGTCGGGTTGAGATAGCTCTCCATTTTTACTGCCATTGTTCTAGCAGAAAGAAGATATAAGAAGACACCTATATGTGTTCCACATTGATGGAAAAGCTGCTGGGTGCATGGATAGCTTAAATAAGATGATACTTATAAATCAACTCGCTATACATAGCTTACAGGCTCACCCTGCATGACAACTAAATCCCCAGTGATGAAGTATGGTATGGATCAAGCTTGGACCTCTGCAAGGATGGAGAGGCACAATAATGTGTACTATGCATTGCAGGTGTAAAGGTTTCTACTTGATCTTTATATCAGGTGAATCAGGCACTATGTACCCCACAGCAATGGAATATCAAAACACCATGCATTTCTATTTCCATCACTATAGTTGTCAACGACCTACCAGGTTTCACACCTGACACCTTGAAACGTTTATGTGCTCACTTTAAAAGTTAGTTATCGATTAATACATCTGATTCAGTCTAGCTGCCTAAACAACATCAGCTGAACATTGAATGCCAGTATAAATGCTGCATGACTTTATAACCTTTAGCTCTTAATGCCATTCACCTAGTTAACATCATCTTCATTACATGCACTAGGCTTGTATAAACGTGGCAGGATTCAGTCAGTCTCCTTCCGGCTTGCAGAATAAGGAGTCAAATCCACGTATGCATCCATGCATAATTGCATGCACAGAATAACATGTGCCTACGTATAAGAGATGCAGTTGCAGAGCTATACAATGCAGTGTGTGATGGAGCACCTTATCAACATCGTGTCACAAGATGTGGCAGCAATACCACAATCAATGAAGATTGAACTTTCAGGACTATACCTATCGTTGTGCTTGACACGGCATTAAAACTCTTGTAAAATCAGCGGTATTTGACAATCTGTAGCGCCATCATTTCAGCCGGCCGCACTTAGTCTATACGCTATCTTTGTAGTCTTAACCTTCCGCTATCTAATCATGCTTAGCTTTGTCCTAGGAAAATTGGCAGTGGTCCACTGTTCAGTTCTTTGTGGAGGATATCCAACTGAGGTACTCGGCTTGCGAGCGCTATAGCTAGCGGGCGCTACAGAGCTGTGGCACAAAATTTATACGATGGATAGATAAATGGTATGTCTATACTAAAATGGCTGTTACATGTCGGTGCAACAAGTACAGTCCTTATATAGCTCGAAAATACAAAGTGCTTGGTTAGGTCATGATGCATGATGTCATCGTTTCAATATTTCGGGGCGTAGGTCTTATTGTCCAACATTGAATGGGCCGCAAACAGCCGTGCTCCCAATGCCCCGGGGGGGGGGGGGGGGTCTCACGTAACAATGATAGGCGCATTAGATTCAGCCCGACCGGAACTACAAAGCAGAGCCTGAAAAGAAGCGGGCCTCTCAACGTGAAAACTATCGAGCAGAGCCTGAAAAGAAACGGACCTCTCGACGCGCGAGGTATCGAGCAGATCCTGAAAAGGAACGGACTTCTCGACGTGCTAGGTATCGAGCAGATCCTGAAAAGGAACGGGCTACTAAAAGACAGCGATATTGCCATAGTCCTGAACGTGCATCTCGCTCGGCGAAAAGAGTTAAGGTCACTCAAAGGTATGTCGTACCTTTACAACCCTCCCTCTCATATCAAGATGGATTACTTAACATGCTATACGGCTCATAATCGGGTATGAATAAAAATCAATGAAACAAGTAAATAAAAAACATTCTCTATGAGAATGTTGGTGGCATATAGGATTTGAAGGTAATGGTGGTGTAAAAAGGAAGGAAACAAGGGTCTAATAATAAGGGAAAATGGAATAGTCCTATATTTAGCACATTTCTATATGTATAGATGTTGTTCGTGTGCTAAATATAGGACTATTCCATTTTCCCTTATTATTAGACCCTTGTTTCCTTCCTTTTTACACCACCATTGCCTTCAAATCCTATATGCCACCAACTTTCTAATAGAGAATGTTTTTTATTTACTTGTTTGCATTAAAATGCTCCTGTTGTGAACCGCCTTGTCGTTACGGATCTGATCAATGTGCTTCAAGATATCCACCCGACTTCATTTTGTGCCTAAACTCAGCAGCGTGGACAACAGCTGTCTTGTGGTACTCAGTGTTTTCGTGTGTTGACACGTACCCACCTTTACCAAATAGTCTGCGATATTTAGTCAATGGTTGGATTACCAGTACTGACCATCTTTGGTTACCCCTTCCTGCCTCTCCACTTGGAGGTCTAAACAAAACACAAGGACGACAATACAGACCTTGCATAGAAGTTGAGTACGAGAGAAATGGGTACCTCTTAAGATGTTCATGTCTCAAGTAACGCTTTTCCTCTTTGCCATTAAGTGTTCGAGAGGAGTGTGGCATGCATGACAAAATCAGCACTTGGTGCCCAGGCATTGTCTAACAACTCCATCTTCAGGTCATCACTAATAGCAGAGCCAACATGCAGTCCAATGTCAATCCCTGAAGAAGTTGAATGTTTAGACGAATTAGCGATTGAGTAATCACGGCTACTATTGGCGATCATGTCAATCGACTTCGTACTAAGGCCTGCAGTACACGCATTTGAATTTAATTCAGTAACGCCATCCTGAACTACACTCTCGTCAACTTGAGGTTTAGAGCTGGTGCAACAATTGCTCGAGGGACGCTCATCAATGATGGGTTGGGGAACAGAACACTCAATAGCTACATCATAAGACAATGGAGACTGTGCGAATTTAGTTGGAAGTTTAGTTGGTACGGCAGAAGAAATATCAAGTGATAGAAGCTGAAGTGGTTCAAGCGGACTCTCAACGTGCTCAGTATCAAGGACTGGGCTCCCAGCTGTGCATGATATTCAGTGTCCAATCAACCGTTGCAATCGAAGGTAATAAAGTGCCAGACGCCAGAAAAAATTCTGAAATTATGCTACATCCTTCACCGCTAGCAGCCAAATCCTTGACCTTCTTAGACTTCCGAAAAGAAGCTCCAGACTGCTTCAGCCACTTTGACATTTTGTACAAATTGGACGTGCTAATTGGCATAAGGTTATACATATGTACAGGTACCCAGACTTTAACGCAATTCATAGGTCAGCTGGTCAGGCTGAGGCTGGCAGCCGGGCTAGTGTGTGTGCGTGATAGTGCGGGGGGGGGGGGGGGGGGGCAATTGGTGCCAGTGGGGCAGCATTTCATATGAATGGGGGGCGGCGCCCCCCCCCCCCCCCCCCCCCCCCCCCCCCCCAAGCCTATGCTGGATCCGAGGCTGTGTTCCACAGGGGAAAAAACGGTCGAATCATACAGAATCATTTAGAAATCTTGGTGTGATTGAACAGAGAATCACGCAAAAATCATACGCTTTATTGATTTTTGTGTGATTCTCTGTTCAATCACACAAAGATTTCTAAATGATTCTAAATGATTCGACGCTTTTTTCCCCTGTGATTCTACGGCTCTGACTAATTAATATATGTATTATCTACGGCGTGCCGAGGAAACCACATTTGTGTAACTCGCCGCCATGACAATAGCCTGGATCTAGAAGTGGTCCGGTTACTCGGAATTGAAACTCGTGACGCGGAAGTTATAGCGCTGCAACTCCATAAGCTCATCCATCAGGGTCTAGGGCGAAGCCCCAGCCGCTGAGGCTTTTCGGATGATTCAGCAGATGTATATCCATTACACATGCACTCATTGCATGTGCGTGCTTGATAAAAGATCAAAATGGATGGCTAATAATCGAACAATTCATGGTACAATGACATAATAATATGGGTCTGGAACTGAGACAAGAGCGAAAAGTGGTCAGAAAAATGTCTCCAGTGTAAAATAGTTTCAATATGTACAACTTTGGACGTTCCAGGTCACTACTTCACTGTCAACCATATAAAAACCGTGCAACCTGACCGGCGGCGACGGTCCTACGGCTCCTGCCAGTGCCCAATCAAGTTAAAGTACCACCTATACTCCCCTCCGAACCAATGATTATAGCAGTGGCATACCTTGCCAGGGGCGGATCCAGGGAGGGTTACGTTGCATCTAATTATATATTCATAGTCGCGCAAATTGCATTTTGAACGTACAAAAGCCTCCCGCACCCACCCCTTTTCGGTGAACCACGCCCATTTCTCACTTAATTCATATCGAGAAATTGGCGGTCAAAAGGATTACGCGGTATTCGGTCATTGCGTAATTCGGTGTCCATAGAAAATGTATTGACGCATTCATAAAACTGCAGCTTACTGCAGAACAAAACAAAATATTGACTAGGTGCTCTCGGATTTGTAATGTGGGGACTATTTGGCATATTTTGAGTAGTTTTTCGCACCTTAGGTACTTATATCCGCACTTCCACATTAATTATGCAAGGTTTCCAATGTCCATTCATTTTATCTCATTTCGTTATTCAGTCATCAATAGTTTCCCAACCAAATGATAATTTCCTTAGGTGCTAACGGATTATATGAGAGCAGTCAGTGTACTTATTTATCATCATTTTTTCAGAACTTAGGGCCTTCAAATCGCACTTCCGTTGAATGGTTAGTGAGATACACCCCGCATACAAGACGATCATCACGTGCCCCTTATCATCAGTCGGCCGTGCCCAGACCTAGCTGTTTTTTGATGTTGTAGTTAAATGACCAATAATTATTGCTACATGTATGTACTGACTTAGCTACATGACCACATGTAGGAGTGGCTAGGTGGCACTAATTGGGAAAGACGGAGGTTGCGATTACACAAAGGAGTTTGCCACTCAGAGAATCGACACGGGCATACAACCAGACTTATTACGGAAGGATCTTGTAAGTCTCAGAGTACTAGTTAAGTAGCATGAATGCAAAACGTATATTGAATGGTAGTGACTGTTCGTAATACGCTAAAAGGTTATATACCGGAGCGGTAGTACATGTAAGAGCTTACACGTAGAGGTAACGTCTGGTACAAACGGCGGGAGCATCAAATATACAAGAGCTGCCATATTTCTATACGACTGACGGTACGCACTTAATTGACCTTTCCCATTGAAAATGAATGCATCATAAAAGATTCAATACTTCTAACTTTGCAAAAGCTAGTCCGACTTTAAGTTTAGGTGCATTAGATTTGTGCCAACTGCAGCATTTGAAAACTACCATGTTTTCTCGTACAATGTCCCATGTGTGAACATACATGTACATGTATATGTACATGTATGTATAGATGTATATATGTATGTGTGTGCGTTTATGACTATGTATGTGTGTGTGTGTGACAGTGTTTATGACTATGTGTGTACATGTGTGTTTTATGTGCACGTATGTGTGCATGTGTTTTATTTGTATGTGTGTACGTATATGTATATGTGTGTATATGTACATGTATGTGTATATATGAATTAGTGTTATCTATGGCAACACCTCACCATATTAAAAAGTCTCCCGTGATCCTCCACTTCACTATACCAAAGTTCTGCCTCATTCCAGGCCAGGTATGTGTAAAAGTCCGTACTTCCCTTCAGTACCTTATCGCTCATGTGTGTGTGTGTGTGTGTGTGTGTGTGTGTGTGTGTGTGTGTGTGTGTGTGTGTGTGTGTGTGTGTGTGCTACCCCTTATACCTACTTCACGAGCCTGAAATTAATTGTAGTGTAATTGGGGGAAGGAGGCTAGGGACACATTTTCCTGTCTAGCCACCCAGTATTGCCATATTGGGTCTCCAAAATCAAAATGCAGCTTTGTGTATGAAACATACAGTAGGTTTAACCTCACCTTGACTAGGTCTCTTGTAAGAGCAATAATGGCCCGGACTCTCGTACCTTAAAAATTTTTACTGTAGGTGTATAATCCATGTTCATGTATCTTAACTGTAGTAAGCCATATTACAGTACCTTAATTATGATTATGAAAGTACAAATTTATTTACATATCTTGTGAAACCACAAGTTCATTTACCACACTGCTGTTTTTCCACTCTTCTCCTCCACCTCTTTCTCCTTCCCTCCTCCCATCCTCCTCCTCCCTCCCCCTCCTCACCTCCTCCCCCTTCTACTTATACCCATCCTCACACTTCTCCCTCTCCTGCCCCGAAGATGTGTGGTCTGTGAGCTCATCACTGTTGCCATGGCAGCTCTACAGGGGATGAGCCTGTCCTCTGCAGTACGGAGTTTTTTAATTACCATCATTTGGAGGTATGTCTCCATTGGCGCTACATGTATGTGTCCATTGGTCCTACACATATCATGGGTGTACACAGGGGGGGGGTCATTGGGTTCGAACAACCCCCCGTCCTATCCCCAAAGCGAGATCGCCTTCATCATTGAGTCTAATCAGTTTTATTAAGAACAAAATATATTGTATGATGCGTGTATGTTATTGTAAGTTCACCTATTAACCAACCCCCCCCCCCCCCCCCCCCTCTTTCTGATGGCTGCGTGTCCTACATGTATTGGTCTTCACTCATTGGTCCTCACTCATTGTGTTTTAAACTATCCTCTAATCCCTGACCCTGTGGAGTCATTTTAGTTACAGGAAGTAGGAAGAGGTGTGGTTTTAGTTAAGGGAGATGAAATGTCCACCCACTCCCCCCATTGGGAGCACACACATCTCCTACACTTTACCTGTATCCATACACTGAGCATATGTTGGCACATTGTCACTGCAGTAAGAATGGTGGAGCCACCTATGTGCTCCTAGATTATAACAATGTGGAGAACATTGCTCAAGAGATGGTCAGGCTTTTGTTTGTGCTGTACCGTTCCCCTCTTCCCCATCAGTCCCTCCTCCCCATCACTGTGAATTGATGGGGAGGAGGCAGCAGTGATGAGAAGACATCCAGTCAGATTTTCTGGTAAGCTCTTTGAGCTCCTCCCCCCCCCCCTCTTCCCATCAGATTGGTCAGAAAAACTCCTGATGATTGAGTGGAGGTATACCCAGGTGGTCTGCCAGCAGCTATGGTTCCAGGCTCAGTGGGCTACCTGCATGGCTGCCTGGTATGGACCAGGGACTGAACCCATCATACCGAACAATGTGATGTAGCTCATGGACTGCGCCAGTCACCCTTCCAACCTCCACCAGGAGAACTACTACTCAAATGTAAAGCGTTGTGTTTTCATCATATAATGCTTGCTAGCAGACTGTAAAGTTGTTCAGTGGTGTTTTGTATTGTGCTGACATAAGTTTGTATGTTTGTGTACCAAATGTATCAAATGTGGACAGTTGAAGGAGGGCTGGTAGTTGTATTAACTGCTGTCTGAAACTCACAGGTCTTTGTGGTTTCATAAGTACTGCCTCTTTAATTAGGAGTGGTGACATGTGGAAGAATTGTTATTGGTTGTGGGTTTTATGTAAACTTTTCAATTAAGAGGTCAGATAATTCGTTGTTTTTCTTGCACCTAGCTCTGCAATGGCAGACTTATATGTAAGGCACTCACTCTGCAATGGCTGCAAAGTACATGTAGGTTCTGCATTGTGACATACCTCACTGAGGTCAGATCTCGCACCTCATTGTGTTGAATTGAAGGAAAGCCTCCTGGTGGGCAATTCATGGCATGCTCCACAGTATAGATGGAGCCACATATGCAATGTGATGGTAATAATGGAGGTTGCCAGCCATAGTGTAAGCAGATAGCATCTCTAAAAGCACTCTAGGTTCTCAGGGCCATACCCAGAGGGGGTTCCGTAACCAAGGAAACCAATAAAATTGCTAGTAAAATCTGATTTTAATAGCAATTTTATAGGTTTCCTTGGTTACGAACCCCCTCTGGGTACGGCCATGGTTCTTTTCCTCAAATTGTTGGATCCCACGCTCAGGAGGCAACGAAGTTGCACAAGTGATGCATGGTATCCTCAAGAGGTATGAAGAGCTCACTACTGTGAGGTATAGTTAGAGCAAGGTATGTCCATTTACCAGATTGTAGTACATGTTTTTTTTTTTAAACACATACACCAGCATCTTTGCCATTGTGTATGTGAGTGATGAGTGCCAGCCTTCATGCCATCGATCACCATGGCATCCTGTTTTGTGTTACTGGCCATTGAACAGTGTTTAGTAAGAAACATGCAGGTACATGTATGTGAGCACTGTCCATGTGTGTGGGTGGTATGTATAGTATGCAAGCACTTATATTGTTTTTCCAGCTGTGGGTTGTGTGTATGTTTGCATGTATATGTGATAGATAGCTAAACCACCCATTTGAACGCAGCCATTCCTATTCTCAACAAAAATCTTTATGTATGGTTGGAATTAGCCCTGGATCCAGGATTTGGCGGGGGGGGGGGGGGGGGGGCACATTGATAATAAATATATGTGAAGCCAGTGGCAGATCCAGAATTAAATTAAAGGGGGATTGGAGGGACAGAGACACCAAAGGGAGATGTGCTCGGGTTGCAGACCTAATTCCCCCCCCCCCCCCCTCCTCTCTGTCCGCCAGTGTCTGCATAGGAATTAAGTAGTCTGCCATACAAATGATTGTGCATGGAGGGGGCAGCTTTGGGCTATTCATTATTTAACCATACACACCTACAGATGACAATAATTGCAAACGTAACCTCCAGGACAATATATAAAACCACCTTTTGTTGTTAAGTTTTTTAATACCCCCAGACAAGCTTCTATTTGGTTACATCTCCCCTGGACAAGATTATGTTATACCTACCACTCCCACCCCTCCCCCCCCACCCAAGTACAAGCTTATGTTTTATCTGCTAGCACCCCGGGACAGGCATTTATACTACCCCCCTCAGGACATATTTGCAACCCTGGACAACGACATCGACATGTTTCTAAACACAACCCCCCACCATGGACACGATTGTTGTCATCTGTAGGAGTGTACAGTTAAATAATGGAATAATCCAATTGGTACCAGAGGGGCGGGATATGAATTTGGGGGGGGGGGGGGGGGGGGGGGCGGGGGGGCGCATGCACATGGCTAGATCGCTGAAATCAACCTTAGCCTTAGTTTGGTAATGTAAAACTGATGGCCTTTCCTAACTCCCCAGTATTGCAACGTCCAATACCCCACCGGGTTCAAACCTACCATAACTTTCAGTAGGAGTAATCAAATCGCTTCAAATTCAGTTTGCAAATAGAGAGGTCCCTACATGCACATTTTCCCGCTTGATATAGCGGGACACAACTTGCCGTGATAGGTACAGGAACCTCTCTACCCACAAACCGAATTTTAAAAGTGATTTGATTATAGGAGAACCGAAAAGTATTTGGCGGGTTTGAACCTAGTGGGGTATCACACATTGCAATACCCCAAAATGTATTTCACCATACAGAAATGGTGACTATGAAGTGTTGAGAATAAGAAGTCATTAGCCTTAACCGTTTGGAAGTTATAGTTATTCAAACGCAAGGGAATATTGAGGGGCAATTTTGTTGGAAACTGTCCCATATATAAATATGTGTGCATACATGTATGTGTTTTTTGTACATGTATATATGTGAAAATGTATGTATCAGTGTGTGTATGTGTACATGTATGTGTGCATGTTTTATGTATTTGTGTATGTTTTCACATGTATGTGGATTATGTACACATGTGTACTTGTATGTGTGTGTGTGTTTTATGTATGTCTGTACATGTACATGCATATGTGTATAAATACATATGTGTACATGTATGTATTATGTGTGTGTTTTATGTATATGTGTGTGCATGTGTATACAATTGATCGTTTGAAGTAATAATAGCACCATAAACAAACATGTACAAAATAAAATTCTATGTTCTTGACCTTCATGTTTTCTCAGCCTTGTAGAGACTCACTGATGAAGAACCACGTGTGTAGCTATGTTAGTGATTCAGTGTCAGCGCTCTATTTGACATGCTCCCGCCTGAAAGAGTGCTGCAAGATGTAAAATAGGTCACAGTCAAGTTGAACTTTAATTTAGGATTGGAGTTAGTGATACATTAGTGTGGGCCTATTGCTTTCTGGCCACTTAATTATATGTAATCTTTTGTTTTAAGTAATGAATTGCTTCCGAACGTGATAAACAGATCTTGTTAGGACTGATATTTGTTTTATGGGACACAAATATAAGGCATAGTCTCCCTGTCTGAAGTAATCTCTGTGGATGCTATCACAGCCTCACCCGTCCACCAAAGGGTATACTGTCAAAGAAACTAGAGGACCCACCAGTTCTCATTGTTGTTGAAAGCATCATCACCTGCTGACAAGGCTCGGCTGCTCTCTGTGTCAGCACCTCATGCTGCATCCTGGCTACTGGTCACACCTCCTAGTCTTGACCTGAACTTTGAACCCAATGAACTGTAATTCTCCATCCAATGGTGGCTAGGGACGGAGATGGCTAAAGGCTCCTCATGTTCTTTGTGCCCTGGCGCTACTACCTGTAAACAGGGTGGTGATGTTGTCACTGCATGGCCACAACCATCTGCGTAACGTGTATGTTGAGTTCTGCCATCGTGCCCATCTTCCAGGAGTGAGAGTAGAGTCAGGCAGTACCATTACACCAGACCTAAGCTGTACCCAGCCAGCGGATGTACTTGTCCTCGATTGGGAGAGAGGGAATACATCCACTGGCCGGGCGGCTTAAGTCTGGTGTACTGCCAAGATGGACATGGTGGCAGAACGCAGATGGTTGTACAACAATGGTTGTACAATTTTACAACGGTAGCAGAAGGAAGGAGGGTGAGTGTTAACTATGTAATTGCTGGTGTTAACAGCAAAGACAGTGTACAAATGAGCTGCAAACTCTTGGCAGGTATATGAGCTCCTTGTTTTCTTTTCCCTAGCCTCCACCAAGAAGCGGCCACACACTCTGCAACGCTCTTTGACTTTCGTTATGTGGTGCTCCATCCAAAGCCACACCTATTATTCATATAAAACAAATGTCCTAGTTCTGAACATTGTATATATGCTCTCCCACGTGTGTTGTTGAATCACGGATCCTGTTCTGTGGGTTAGTTCAATCGTACACCAAGAAGTAGACCCACCGAAGTTACATGGGCGTAAATACTGGCTGCGTGTAACTATTAATCAAATCAACTGCTCTTGCGCGTTGATACTTTTTTTTTACTAGACTGGTAGGGTGTGTGCGGGAGCTATTTATTTGAGCGGAATTACTTAGAACATGTGGCTCGCCAAACAGACATGTATAATGCAAGGTACGAACATTACAGCTTTTGGCTTACACAGTATCATCACATCAGACAAGAGTGTAACCTACCAGGCCACCCATACCTACACACCATCACATGTACACAGACCATCACCTACACACTATGATGACATACCAGTACACCTCACACATGTGGATACTTAGCAGCAAAAATATGACCAAATGGCTGGATGTTATATTATTACATGTACAGGCATCTGTATTGCTACACACTCAACAGGTCAGTTTTTATAAAGTGGGAAGGAAAAGTTTACATAATCACCCACAACTACCTATATACATAGTTCTTATCTAAAAGACCAAGCCTCCTGTCTGCTTTCAGCAAGTTCATCAATACCAGCAACTATCCACATTCACACATACAGTTCTTACACCACCAAATACAAATGCCAAGCACACCACAAATCTACATGCATGCATCACATGAAGTCTGCAGAGCCTTGTAGCTACTTGATGACCACACAAAGCCTGCAATGTCCCTTCTATTTGAGTTGTTGCTGAAGCTTTTTGTCATGCTGGCTATATCACATTGACCATACAGCCATCTAGGGAGCATTTCATGTGGAGTAGGAAAAATAAATAAAAAGAACTGTTAGTGTTCTTAGCCTATCCTGTTGATCACTACCCCTTTATGTTGGGCAGATGACCTCTTATAGGGGTAGGCTAAGAACACATGTAAGGCAGAATTATGGGTACATGTATGAAGGGAACTGCATATGTTATCTTGTTGTTACATGTAGTACATATGAGTTGGTGTATGGGGTGCATGCCATATTGTTGCCCCTTGGCAATAAGTGATATAACCTCAGAGTTGCCTTAGCAACGAATTTTTAAAATCCCCCCTCTAAGGTTTTTATCAAAGAAACCCCATGTGTGGGACTGGTAGTGTTCACTGTTATGCTCACTGTTCTAGTGTGTGATGTGTAGTGTGTGTGTGTGTGTGTGTGTGTGTGTGTGTGTGTGTATGTGTGTGTGTGTGTGTGTGTGTGTGTGTGTGTAAATTTAAACTCATGTTGGTCTAATGATCTGTAGGCTAGGTGGTTGGCCAGCTATACGCTAGGGTGCTGGTGTGCCTGTGGGGTAACCTGGTGTGTACATGCTGTTATTAAGGGATAACAGTGACACAATCCATCATCGAGAAAAAACATCAGTGGGGGGGGGGGGGGGGGGAGAGACAAATGTTAAGTTGAAACTTTTAGGAGGACTTTATACCAAGCGAGCCAATTCTGTGCATGGGTTGTGTAACTTGTTATCCCTTCATTGCCAAGAGGGGGCAAAAATATGGGAGGTGTGGGGCACTCCAGCCCCATCAATGAAACTATACTGGTGTGTAGGGTCATTGGGAATGTGCACACTGTTGCTAGTGTGTACTGGTATGTGGTTGGTGGAGAGTATGAGTTGGGTGTGTATGCTGATGGGGGTCATATAGTTGTGTATGCTGGGAGTGTACGCTCGTGTTGGGGGTGAAAAATGTTATTTGATGTGTTGGGTGAGTAATATAGAATTCTGAGTGTGACTGTGTTTTGAGTCATGGGCACCCCCCCTCCCCCCTTTTGAGACTCAATGGCGCCCCACCCCCAACCCCTTGTAATAAATGCTTGTTAAATAATTTAACCCCTGTCCCAGTATTGATTTCTACTTACATGCGCCTCCCCCCTGCCCACCTCCCTACATAGGTGGCGCTGACGCTACGGCAAGTACGGCGAACGCCGTAGCACTTTTTATGTTACACCCCTGCTTATATATTGAAGACCCTCTTTCCACCCCCCCCCCCCCCCCCCCCCAGTCCGCCGTATCACTTTTGTATTGTTCCGCCGCCACTGCCCTATAATTGGTGCCCCTCCCCTCACCTCTGCCCCCCCCCCCCCCCCCACCCCTCCCCCCTTCTAGAAAAGCTGGGGGCACCCATGGGAGTGCACACTTGTTAGTATCTGTGGGTTATGTGTGTGATGGTGAGTATAATACTGTGCAGGACAACATTAACTCACCTGTATGCTTGATCACACGGTGGCCATGTTGCCTGAAGTCATACTAGCTGATGTTTCCCAGGAGATAAAGCCAGTATGCTAAAACCCAAGCACCATACAATGGTAGATGTAAAGAGCATAGCATACATGTATATACAAATTTATGCACCCCAAGAAGCCACAAGACACATAAGCAAAAAGGATACTCAAGCATTAAATAATTCGAGACTCACCGTTCCTTTCATATACATGTAGCACGGACCACCCCTATTAGGCCCATACGAATATGCGCTCCTAACTTTTAATACGGCTATTTTCAGACAGTACAATACGAACAGGTTGATATCAAAGGATGAGGTCATGATTGTGGCAGTTCCTGAATTATGGGGGGAGCAAATTGATTGGCTGGAAGGAGTACAGTATGCGATCGCAGTCCCCGGCCCCCATAGGTGTCAGCGCGTTAAGTTACAACTAGCGAACGTGGCGTGTACTATATGTATGCATAGTACTGATGCATATCCGCCACTTCTGTAACAGTAACAATGTGCCATTCTGCACTTAGAAACAATCCGTAACCCACCTTTACAAAAATGTGGTTGGCCGTCTATGTGCTAATTGATGCGCATCCACCCCTCGTCGGATGGGGTGGGGCTGGCCTGGATACATGCACGAGTTTATTAACGAAATGCTGCTTATTGCAGTTATTGAAGCTAACGGGAGTGTTGAATATTATAATTACCTGCGATAGTAATTAAATTTTTGTCTTGATTTTTGTATAACGTTGCATACTTACAACGCAATGAAAAATAAAATTCGAATTCAGCCCAATTTTTAGTATTTTTTGAGTTTATTTAGAATTCAATTTGAAATAAAAATGCAAGATGACCGCCGATGTATGGGCCATTTCTCCATATGTATAACTTTTCATTATTGGTGCCCCCCCTTTCAAAATTCCTGGACCCGCCCCTGCTTGCCTTTCAGTTTGCAACAGACTTCTCGCCTACAAAATTATTAAAGATCATATTTATGACGCACGTCACGGGGGTTACGTTGCATTGAAAAGGCCTTCACAGCCGTCCATAATTAGACAATACCGTAAACCAAAACAATCCATTGCGGCTAGATGCGCCATGGCGTCATTAAAATGGCGTTTTTTGATAGAGCTGTATCTTGTTCATTTTACCATCAAATACTTGTTGATCCCTCCCATTTAACTGGTGTATCGTCGTAGTAGAGCCTATACCATATGCGCACTCTTCATATCGCAATCCTTAATAACGCGCAGCCAATTTATATATGGATATCGTAAGGGAGAGGGGGTACTTCACGCTGATAATACCAAGCATAGACAAATTCTCAGGAACGTCAGCATGCCGCATTGTCAACTGTACACATTTAGGTATACAGAAACACCATTTAGGTCCAGCCATACTTTTTTTTCACCACATAATAAAGGGTTTTGCTTTTCTATGAATAATGCAATATTAGTAGCTTTATTCGGTCGCATAGCCTAAATGGAATACCACATATACCAGCTCCAGAAACTTTGCAGAACTTGTGGAAAACATTTGGTGCCTAGAGAGATCAAAAGGAGAGCATTCATGAAAAGGGGTTTATAATGGGTACATGAGGGCAGGGGGTCCAGCTGCTTATAGTAGGTACTTTGGGGCATGTGCAGGGGGTCCAGCTACTTAGTGAGTACATAGGGGCAGAGAGTACAGTGAGTAAACAGGGGCAGGGGACTAGCTGCTTACAGTGGGTACATGGGGGCAGGGGGTCCAGCTGCTTATAGTGGGTACATGGGGGCAGGGGGTCCAGCTGCTTACAGTGGATACATGGGGGCAAGGGGATCTAGTTGCTTACAGTGGGTACATGGGGGGCAGGGGTCCAGCTGCTTACATGGGTACATGGGGGCAGGGGGTCCAGCTGCTTACAGTGGGTACATGGGGGGCAGGGGTCCAGCTGCTTAGAGTGGGTACATGGGGGGCAGGGTCCAGCTGCTCACAGTGGGTACATGAGGGCAGGGGGGCCAGTTGCTTACAGTGGGTACATGGGGGCAGGGGGGCATGGGAACATGGGGGAGGGGGTCGAGCTGCTTACAGTGGGTACATGGGGGTAAGGGGGCCAGTTGCTTAGTGGGTACATGGGGGCAGGGGTCTAGCTGCTTACTGTGGATACATGGGGGCAGGGGGGCCAGTTGCTTACAGTGGGTACATGGAGGCAAGGGCAGTTGCTTACAGTGGGTACATGGGGGCAAGGGGCCCAACTGCTTACAGTGGGTACATGGGGGCAAGGGGGCATGGGAACATGGGGGAGGGGGTCGAGCTGCTTACAGTGGGTACATGGGGGTAAGGGGGCCAGTTGCTTAGTGGGTACATGGGGGCAGGGGTCCAGCTGCTTACTGTGGATACATGGGGGCAAGGGGGTCCAGCTGCTTACAGTGGGTACATGGGGACAGGGGTGTCCAGCTGCTTACAGTGGGCACATGGGGGCAAGGGGTCTAGCTGCTTACAGTGGGTACATGGGGGCAAGGGGGCCAGTTGCTTACAGTGGGTACATGGGGACAGGAGGCCAGTTGCTTCCAGTAGGTACATGCGGGCAAGGGGGCGTGGATACATGGGGGAGGGGGTCCAGCTGCTTACAGGTGGTACATGAGGGTAGGCGTTTGTGGGGGAGGGGATCCAACTGCTTACAGTGGGTACATGTGGGCAGGGGTCCAGCTGCGTACAGTGGACTCATAGGGTAGGGGTTCCAGTTGCTTACAGTGGGTACATGACGGCAGGGGGTCCAGCTGCATATATGTACATGGGGCAAGGGTACAGCTACTTACAGTGGGCACATGGGAGGAGGCTAGGGGGTCCAGCTGCTTACAGTGGGTACATGGGGGAGGGGATCCAGCTGCTTATAGAGGGTACACGTGGGCAGGGGATCCAGCTGCTCACAGTGGGTACATGAGAGCAGGAGGTAGTGGTGGGTGTATGGGGATAGCGGTGGGTGTATGGGGGCAGGGAGTCCAGCTGCTTACATGAAGGCCGGGGGTTCAGCTGCTTACAGTAGACATGTGGGGGAGGAGGTCCAGCTGCTAACAGTGGGTATATACATGGGGCAGGAGGTCCAGCTGTTTATAGTGGGCACATGGGGACAGGGGATTACAGTGTGGGTACATGGGAGCAGAGTGTAACAGTGGGTACATGGGGGCAGGGGGCAGTCAGGGGGTCCAGCTGCTTGCAGTGGGTACATGAAGGCACGGGGTCCAATACATGTACATGGGGCAGCGGTGCAGCTACTTACAGTGGGTAGGTGGGCTGGGTGTCCAGCTGACAGTGGGTACATAAGGGCAGGGGGGTCCAGCTGATTTTCACGTCAACACGTATATGTACTGGGCTAGTTTACACGGCTCAAACCACAGTACACTTCACATGCGTATACCATTGCGAAGAAAAAGTATGGCTATAGTTCCATACTATATGTTGTAAGTTCCTTCTGTCTCCTTTTGTTATGCGCTTCCAACTGGGGTGCAGAATTTGTCTACGTGGTCCAAAAAGTACGTTGAAGTCGATACGTTCGTCGAAAAATGGCCGCTTGTAGGAAGCGTGGAGAGAAAACTAGGCCATGTGACTTTGGCTACAAATAGAACAAAGATACTTCATTCATTGTATGGCTTTAAAATGGTGACAAATTCAAACATGTAGTGCAAGGTTTCTAAGGTTGTCGGTTGTCAAGGGTGGTTGCTAGGGCATTACGCCGCTTTTTCAATATTTCAAGAGGTATGCCTTTTGTCCACAAATTGTATGGCCGCATTGGGCTATGAAGGTGGACAATAACCTACGCCTGCAATGAATTGCTAATTACCTAGCAACGACACCATTAAGTCCTTAGTTACCACCTGCCTTTGTTTACGGCTTCGCACTTTGTTACTGCTTCACGTGGCACTTATAACAATGATAAGATTTTGCACCTATCAATGGTAACTGCAACCCCCCCCCATCCGGGACATATAGGGGATTAGTGGGGGATTTGACCGGCTAATCAGATTATTGCGGCGCATTTGACCGTACACGGGGATTTGACCTCGACCGCGAAAATGAATATTAATCGTATAACAGCTTGTGACCTCCCCCTATCGGCGTGTTTTGCAGCTCAAAACTTGTGACGACCTTGGCACATTCACGGTACGTACGCAACATCATACCTAGCCTGTACCTCACCGGATACAAGAACATGCGCTTTACCAAACTACTAGTACAATTATAACTACAACTCTTATAGCGGCACAATATCAGCTGTATACCTACAAAGGCTAACGCGCGTTCGTTTTGAATAGCAGGAACGAAACCGTAGGTTATAAAAGGTATCAAACAAGTAACGGGACTGGGTCGAGGAGGGGTCATTTGACCAGTTATTAGTCCCCAACAGTGGGGCATTTGATTTAATAAATGTCAAATCCCCCTATGTCCCGGATGGGGGGGGGTTGCAGTTACCATTGATAGGTGCATTAGTATTAGCATTCCATGCTCTACCAAACGATGTCAACAACTTGGTACAACAGTTTCTTAGAGCTCGAATTTGTTGCTGGAGACTCGCCTATACGATTGCGGTAGGGTTCAGAAAAGGTCTTGGACTGAACTATCTGCCAGTTGGAACGGCTAAAGCCTTTGTGTGCACTTCATAGACAAGGCGAGCTACAATATTTTTGTATTTTCTTAGATGGCCATTGCTTTAGTGGCTTGATAAACCACTCGCGAAAGTCCTGTAAACTGCCGCCATATTATACATTTAATTAATGGTACAGTGTGCTCATGACGGACCAGTTTTTTTTTCCTTTTGGCTTGTGGAGGTCGAAGGGACCGTAATTGTGGTGACAAGTTCAGAAAATGCTCCTGCATGACTCTTATGAGCCTTTCCACCTTGTTTGGAATACATCCTCACCTTCAAACTTCACACTATCACCTATCCTGGGTTCACCAACTTTGCTCTCTGCTAGCTGGTCAGTACCCATACCAAGGAATGGAATCATCACTGGATACACTGTGAATGCAGCTGTAAGTCATTATCAGAGAATTAAACTGTGCATGGATGGCTTCAGCCCCTTGCTTGCCCATACTGCCAAAACCCATTTTGGTTGCCTCTACTAGTTCTGTAGCATGATCCTCAAGCAGGTGCATTTTCACTGTTCGACGTACTGTTGGAAAGGCTGCAGTGAAAGCATCCATAAATTCCCTGATCGATAGGTCTGTGTATATCTTTGTCCAGCGACATTGTCTGTATAATGTGCACTCCTGCGTATGAATATATATATGCATGTGTAAAGTGTTTGGCTGGTGATGGGGTTACAATGTTTACCTTGCAATTGTTGGCAGCATGCTTAGACCAGTCATAACCTTTTACCATGCATCTTGAAACCAAGTTAGCTTCTGTTGCCTTAACAGCATGTTCCATTGATTGGTAACATGGCCTACAGAAAGTATTTGGGAGGCTCATTTGCAGGTCGTTGGTGATATCAATGCCAAAGGCCCTAGCTCTGCATATCGACTGCATGTGGAGCGCAGTCAAATACGCGTTTAGCCTTCACTATTCCTTTTGCTTTCTTTATCTTAAAACCACAAACTCTGCAATGACTGCTCAGATCGTATAACAGGTCACCTTTCATCATTGATTTGTGTGGGCACACCGTTCAAGTGGTTCGTGTGGTTTGATGGCATAAAAGAGAGGTCAAGAAAGCAATGGCCACAAAAAAAAAACATGCCTAAAAGGCTGTACCTGGACCACTGAATGTATGCTAATAAAGACAGCTCGAACCCTCTGGCGGATTGGAAGCAAAAGGCCTCTCCAAGTAAGTCACCGAAATGGCTGTCTTTACGGTACACCAATGCGCGGGACTCTTGATTTATCAAGAGGGTACTTTTTATGCGGATTTATGATCGCACTACTTTGTGAATAGGTTCATATAATTCTTTTGACATTTGGTCGTTGTGCGAAATAACTATAAGCATGGAAAGACAGCCGTTTTTTTTCGACGAAAATATGAATGTACGATTACGTATACCGCAATAGAACTATTCGTTCTAATTATACAACTTAATGTCCCAGTTTGGACCACCGTGACGTCATGGTTACGATGTTCTAAGAAATCGCGATCGCGTGCCAGCGTCATTAAAAATGATAAAAACAGTCCATTATTGTTTTTTATTCGTCATGATATTAATTAGCCCCCCAGATTGACTACAGTCGAGGCACATATTAAATTGGTCAAAGTGGATGCATGCAAAGTGCGTGTGAATTCCAACGGTAACGGTGTGTATGCTTCAGGGTTAATTAATTGCATAGTTATTGCTGAATTAGTTACCACCATGTATGGCTGGCCAGAGCGGGGTACGTCAGTCCATGCATGAGGTCATAATGAAATTCAGTACAAGTCATAACATTGCCTAATGAAGCCATAGAAGGTGCATTATGCTAGGTACATGTAAGCTGACACTCCCTTGTACAAAACAGGTACAGGTTCACCTGCAGACTGATTGTTCTGCAGTTAGGTGCATATTGAATCTTGAGGCTTGAGAGCACTTCAGCTGTATATAAAATTTAGTCCTTCCAGATGGAACATTGGCTGCACCCACCGGCCATTTACACATTCATGCAAAATGGATTAAACCATAATAACACGTTTCTTTAAAAAATTTGTTTTCATCAACGCTGGTACTGTTACCTCTGTAGCTGAAGCCAAAGACATGCATCCAATGACCCTGCTAAGTGCCCTGAGTTGGGCTGGGTGTGTGTGCCTTTGGCAGTGGAAAGCTAAGGCAACTGGAGTGAGGAAGCACGCTATTCGCAAACCATCTTTTTTTGGCTCCACAATGCACAAAGCTAGAAATGAAAATGACATGGGAGGCTGAACATCAACCTGGTCAGATACATTGCAAGGTATCATTAATATAAACTGATAAGGTTTTGTGTACCGAACAGTGTTACTATTATAATAAAAAAAGGAAAACCATCAAGGGGGTTAAATCTATTGAAATGGTACACAGTATGGAAGTCATACAAGTAACACGCATACTAAGCAAGCACATAATTGCATGCTTCTATATAGGTCTATGGATGTATGTGTTAATAATTGTGACAGTATTTAGGTCACCGCCCCACCAAGATGTGGTCATTGTACCCATACAAGTGCTTGCCCACCTGTCATGTCTCGTCTCATGTCATGTCTCTTTCATCAGGTATTTGCTCATGGTAAGGTCTTGATGCTTGGTCACTTACACTGTTGTATGTGGTCCCTCTGGATCAAGAGCTTGTACATCCTGTCTTTGTGTTTCCCTCATGAATAGGCATGCACTTATCAGTACTTATAGGTACAATTCAGCACTAATAACATTATCATCTTAGTGGTACATGGCACTTTGATGCCCTATGCTATGGTGTGGAGCATTTGGATAACAAATTGCCATAGTCGAATTACAATACATGCACATGTACAGGCATATGATCCTTTTCTTTTAATTCCCTAGTACGTGTATTATAACTGATCAATATTTATGCACATCAATCACCAGTGCTTTCAGTAGCACATGTACTGCAGTATCAGTAGCATACAATGAAAGGAGACTAGTCAAAAGGAACACTGTAAAATACTGTAAAATACTCCCCTGAGTAATGCTAAGATCACAGCAGATCCAAGACCTGGTTCTAGGAACACACACACAAATACATACATAAACATGCACAAACTTGCACATATACAGATATATACACTCACTAACGCACAAAAACCACTCCCCAAAATCCCTATACACGTTTGTGGAACTCTATCACCATGTGAAAATGCATATAGAAATACTTGATACATGTAAAAGAGACCAGGCATAAGGAAACAGATAACACAAGTAGGGGAAAAGCTATATACAGTGCTAAAAAAGAGCTTTTTACAGCAATGGATAATACTGCATACTGGGGTGTTATAGGAACAAGTATGCAGTAAAGCCCCACATACAATAATACACTAGCATATAACAATTATACATTTTTCATAGTGACAGCCACAGACAGCTTGTTTGTCCACCCATAAAAATTTGGCTGAAGTATCTTTTAGTTGGACATTGTGAACAAAAACAATGACCACACAAGGTTTAGACACAGTACCAGCTCGAAAAAGTCACAGCTCGCAACAACGGAAAATAAGGCATATTCATGGTGTTCATAGCGCAACCTTATTGCTTTCATCTATCATTATCGATTGATCTTGCCAGCCCTCACCAAATGAATTTTTATTGATGAAAGCGGTAAGGGTGTGGCTATGTATACCACCAGCTTTCCCAACTCCACATTATTTTCTATTGCTGTGATCTGTGACTTTTTTGTTGTTCTGAGCCAGTACTGTATCTGCTTAGCAGGCACATTGCTATGCTGTCAAAACTGTAAACACAGCTGCACAGATTATTTCATAGCAATCAATACAGGCAGAGGGTTAAAACGTCACAATGCATTCATTGAGTACTCATATGAAAGGAGGTCATTCAGGCTCCCTTTACATTAGTTAAACATACATTGATCAACGATAACCACAGTTTTCGTACGATAACCGGGGTTATCAATTTTTGTTTTCGATTTGTCTTTCGTGGAGCTAGAGTGATTTGATTTAAAAACCTATTGGCATTGATCTCTAGCCTACTAATGATCGTATTCAGGAAATGTTTTGCCAATTTCATTACCTGCAGGTGTGGTGTGGATAAAAACAGGGCAGCAGTTGTACTGAAAATTTGTGCTTCGGTACAATAAAAGCGCTAAAGGTTGGAAACAGATCTAGAGTACAGGCAACTGCAGCAGCGGTGATGGGCAAAAAGCTAGCAACACAACGCTACGGGGCTAATGCAAAGGTCAAAAAGCTTTCAGGTGAAATTATAGCTTCAGAGGGTAGTGGATGTGGGCGCAAATGGAGGATACCCTGTGACGATGTCAAGATCGGCGAATCCGTTCACAGTTCTAAGGTACTGGAGAATGCTGAGTCTATTGAGGAGACCGAAGATGATGTAGTCATTGCTGAATATGAATCAGACGAAGAGCTGCCGGCAGAAGAACTAGTGGAGGCGAAACCAGAAAGGGTAAAAGGCGGGGAACCATCATATATCAACCCGTTAGTTGTCAAAGGCTTCAAATGGACCATAGTCGATAATAGATGTAGATGAATCATTGGCTCATGATATTGTTCTGCTTGCTGAACACCCCATGTGTGCTAGAAGTAAGAAGACAGCCACTAGTGGTACCAAGAAGGCCTTATTTAGATGTCAGGTATGCAGGAATATGGCTGCAATGTACTGCAAGACATGCACAATGTGTATACCACACAACACCAACGAAATGGTGATTGCTGTGTGCAGCATCACATCTGCATGCAAGTCAAGGTGCACCAATGCATGGAGCGAGTATTTCATTCTGAAATGCTTGTGCCAAGGGAATTGACACGTACATGTACTCATACCAATAAATGGTTCCTTTCAATATTGCTTTCTGCTGTATCATTGATCACCCTGATGAAAATACTCTTAAGAATGACATTTTATAGGTGTAATACAAGTATATTAACATGAATATTGTGCATAATGAGGCTAAGATTGCTTTGCTTTTTTCTAGCTGTACTTAAGAGGTAACCACAGTAAGGTCATTGTGAATGCGCATGCGTCAATCATAATTCTTATAAGGTAATTACAATTAATGACTGTTTATATTTCATAAGATCATGGATACACCTTTTAGTGCAATTGTAATTATTAAATCTAGTTCTGAAGGCTCAAAAAGTAGTGCTGAATTTTGATAACTGGAGTAATCAAATCTTGATCAATCTATGATTAAATGAGCAGCTTACAGTTCCTCATGAGGTTAGCAAGGGGGATGATTCTCCCCCATACCACCACCTTTCCACTGAAGTCAAACGGATCAGTTGCATGTGGACTCAGTCACTCCACAACTGCAAGGGTACACCATGTAAATAGCCTCATATGGTTGGTAACATGGGTGTGCGTTAAGAGTGGGTGTGCTCCTACAGAGAGACTGCAGCACATCTCCTAGGCAGGACTTTATGTGAGTAGGGACATTGATTATGGTATCTTGCTACACTAGTACTGTCTGCACTGACAAGAGTTTGGCTACTGATTTCTGTTCGATACCCCAGATGGCACATGGCTGACTGAATGTTGAGGTTGAAACTGATTAGTGAAATGAACAGAGCAGATCCAAGAAAGAAAACCAGGATGCAGACTATTTAATCCATTATGATGTTTGGTGCATCAACCGAGTGGTGTGTCCAGTTGGGATTCCCCTGATACTGTCATGTGTGAGAATAATCAAGCATACGTGACCATGCCATTAAATTCTGTTATAAGCACACGTAGTTCATTTCAGTCACACTTGTCTGTATTATGAATGAGCCTTCCACTTGTATGGGCCTGAAAAACTGCTTCAGAAAGGTACTATAGCCTCTCCTGAATGCAAGCATTTAAAACTCTCTCAACACTGTGTTTTGCAGCATGTATTTATTATACAATGTACCTGTACTATATGTGTAATGTGGCCACAGTACCAAGAGTAATAAACTATATTTGCAGGTTACATTAGTATTCATTTTTGGCCTGAAATAATTTGCATGCTTATTTCAATCACAATTGCAAGTAAACACAAAAGTCATGGTGCATGTTGATAATTATAAGCTCGGTGTAATGTCATTACTCGGGAAGAAATACATGTGGTTGTACTTAAGTTTAATCCTGCACCGATTAAAAATTCATTCCATTCTAGTGGGGGGGAGGGAATTAAAGTAAAGTACATCAGATCATCTCACCTGGATGGAACGAGAGCTAACTCGTGACTAAATGGCCCCTGGTGATGCTATATATTGCTGTGCAAATGATGTCACATTAAGTCAACATCAGGAATGTAAAAGGTGCATGTGACTGCTAATGGCGCACGGGGGGTGGCCTATGCAACGGGAATTGAGCCTGAAATGAAGGATAATCAAACCAGCCTAGCAAGTCATATTACTATCAACACAAATTAAGCAGACATTGTAACAGGTATAAGTGACTTTACTAGTAGTACTAAAGCACTATAATTATTAAATGCCTAGTTCGGGGCTGTACGCCTGCAATGTTCTATAGGCTGTATATGCCAAATTCGAGCTGGGTCTAGGGTTACGTTCAGCCTTTAGGGACGGTAGGGTGATGGGGCCTGGACAATACCTCAATCCTTGCAGTTGCTATGAATAGCGATGGGGATGTTAAACTTCACTTATGCTATTAGCTGTTACTGTACTATTTATTATAAAAGGAGGAGTGCATGACTGCATACACAATGTACATCCATAGGTTCTGTGTAGCCACTTATCGGATTTTTGCAAGCATGTCACATTTAACATCATATGTGCATTGGTCTATCGGAGACAAGCAACCCGCTTACATCACATATTGACATAATGACATTTACTTTTAAAAACATCGATCATGTGTCCACTATTCAACTTCACATATCACTACACTATTCTCCAGATGCATTTTTCAACTCACTAATGTCTCATCCAGCCCTTTCCAGTGAACCATCTTGGGTAAGCTTCCTTTCCCCTAGTATGAGAAGGTATGATAAATCAGGTAGGTCTATCTGTATTAATATACGTTTCTGTCGGTTGAACGTCGTGAATTAGACAGAAACTATGCTCCCTCCGTTTTGTGATTGGTTGTACAGCACGTGATTGCCACGTGGGTAGAGGTTCAAATAGAAATGGAGCTGGGCTCTTATTCAGTCTAAGTGTCGTGCACGTGCTGCTAACTTTTTCTTGCTGCGATGCCTGGTGAGGGAGAAACGAATGAGCAGTCTACGGGAAGCGACGCGATGGCCCTGCTACTAGAAGGCATGAGGCAGATGCAGGAGGAGCTCAAGGTGGTGCGATAGGGGCAGGAGGAGACAAGCCAGCGGATCGCTATACAGTCGCATAAGGATAGCTACTCCTTCAAGAAAAAAGGCAACGAGTGCCAGCTTAAAGCTAACCAGCAAGTGATAGATCGTCTGGCGGTGGTTGCGAGCTGTCTTGACCGGGTGGAGGCGATCGGCACATGTGGGAAAGAGCAGCTAGAGCGGGCAAGGAAAGAAGTTGTCGAAGAAGTATTTGCCTCGGGGATGTGGCCATTGTTAAGTAGCTTGGAGGACCCAGAGCTGAGAAGGCTGGCCAAGTCACTACCAGCAACAGTGCTGAGAAGCAAAGCGGATAGCACTACCAAGAAGTACCTCGGAGCTTTTCAAAGATGGAAGATCTGGGCCAATGCTAGACAAGGAGTGCCAAGTTTTCCAGTTCAGGAGATTCATTTGGTGCTGTACCTGCAGCACCTTAGTGAGTCCACTGGGAGTGTAGCTGCAGTAGAGGAGGCAGTGCATGTCCTTTCATGGCTCCATGGGCTGGCTGTGTTGCATCAGTTGGGAGGGTCACCACTTGTTAAGCCCACTTTAGAAGGTTTGAAATGAATCTTGGCTAAACCTAAGGTTTGGAAGGAACCAGTGACGGCCGATATGTTGAAGGCCATGGTGGAGGCTGCTGGGCCTGATCCAGGTCAGGTTGTTGGCCGTGTGTTTGGTGGCATTTGCAGGTTTTCTGCATTGTAATGAGCTGATAAAGCTCAAGTGTTCTGATATCACCTTTAATGCAGAAGGCTTGGTGATCAATGTACAGTCCAGTAAGACAGACCAATACCGTGAGGGTGCATTCTTAATCATAGCACATACTGGGTCAGTTACATGCCCTGTAAGTATGATGGAGAGATATTTTCATATGGGGAAGTTGGAGCACACATCCCATGGTATGTTATTTCGGAGAATAGTAAAAACAAAGGATGGAGAGCAGTTGCGTAAAACAGGTGGTATCAGTTACTCCAGGCTGAGGGAGATATTGCTAGATAAGATAGCTAAGCTTGGTTTTGACCCAGCCCTGTTTGGTATGCACAGCCTTCGTGCTGGTGGGGCCATGGCAGCAGCCAATGGTGGTGTGCAGGACAGATTATTTAAGCGACATGGTCGTTGGAAATCTGAATCGGCCAAGGACGGATATGTTAAGGATTCAGTTCAGAGACAGTTAGAGGTCTCAAA
Source organism: Eunapius fragilis (assembly GCA_963681505.1). Classification (NCBI taxonomy): domain Eukaryota; kingdom Metazoa; phylum Porifera; class Demospongiae; order Spongillida; family Spongillidae; genus Eunapius; species Eunapius fragilis. The sequence continues at coordinate 8,193,770 of OY811974.1, read as the reverse complement.
AACCCTAGGTATATAACTAGACCCTTTCTTTATACATCTATGTGGTTTTCAGGCATGCACAATGACGCTGTACCTATGTGCGGTTAAGTGGTTAGTGCTGTACTGGGAGCATGAGGAGGGAGATATACGTTTCTGTCGTTTGAACGTCGTGAATTAGACAGAAACTATGCTCCCTCCGTATTATGATTGGTTGTACAGCACGTGATTGCCACGTGGGTAGAGGTTTAAATAGAAATGGAGCTGGGCTCTTATTCAGTCTAAGTGTCGTGCACGTGCTGCTAACTTTTTCTTTTTTGGTAATGTTGTGTGCGGTTAATGTGTTGTTTGTTCAGTTTGGTGATGTGTGCTGCAATGTTTCTCGTACTGAAGACAGATTCCAAATGGATTCTCCTTGACCAGCTATACCAGATCTTGAGATGATGGAGGAAAACAGACTGAACCTTATCTGTATTTAATAGTAGTCCTTTGTTCATATACGACCATTACTAACTATTGCACCAATGATTGGCTAAATGGTTATTTATTATCCCTTGTTCATATACGAACATTACTAACTATTGCACCAATGATTGGCTAAATGGTTACTTAATATCCTTTGTTCATATACGAACATTACTAACTATTGCACCAATGATTGGCTAAATGGTTACTTAATATCCTTTGTTCATATACAAACATTACTAACTATTGTTGGTCACAGCAGCTGACAGAATTTTGGCGAGGTGTTCTTCCCCAACAGCTGGTGAGCGTAAAATACTGATCATATTCTCCCATGTGTAAGGACTGGTCTGCAATCTCTCCCACTGTATAAACACCTGCCCAAATGAAAGCTTGCTTGATTCTGGCTTCCCAGCGTTCTGATCCTGTATCTCATCCAATGTCCTAGTTGACAGCTTCAATTGAATTCCAACTTCTTTCCACTTGGCAGGGATTATAGCAGCAACATCATTCATGAGGTCACGAAGTTGAATTTGGTCATAACATCCTAGTGAAAAACAAGATGCATGTACACCACAAAATGTGCAATGCAGTGATAACATAAAGCAACTAGCTGCCTGATCTACTGGGCTACAGTAACATTAGTATTGCTGCTGGTCACTTATAAACAATGTAATGACACAGCACTAAATATCTCAATAACTACACACTGTATTTGACAACCAACCAATGAAGAGTTTTTACAACAGATTAATATTAACTGAAAGTGTGATGCATAAGAGGTAGGATAGGTCAAAAGGGCTAATAGTTGTTGTACCCATGTGATTGTTCAGTTGTAAATAGGGATTGATCTATTAGAAAAAAGTCTTCCAAGTCATATCAGAATATAAGCACTGATTTCAAGTTACTGAGTTATTAACACCATAATTTCATTTATTGGTAGGTAATAGCAATTTATTAAAACTGGAATGTTCTAGATCTTAGTACAGGGTGCACGTGATACTGTTACATTGCTCCCTCCTCCATAAGGGACACGCCCACGTGTCGATTTAAAAGTAGACCCAGGTTCCCAATCTTTCAGGAGGCCGTCTCTGACGGGTTGATCGACGTATATTGTCTGTGGGTGGGACAATATCTTGGGCTTGCTCATCTGCCTCTGCCAGAGGTTCCTCTGCTTCTCCATCGTCTCTAGGGTTGACAGCCATGCCGGGTTCTTCTCCATCCACATGTGCAGATGGGGGAGTGGCCTCTTGTGGATCTTGTAATGGTAGTACCATCATATCCAACTCATCTTCTTCTGCTTCCCCTTCTTTTGGTTTACCATCACCCTGAGAACTGCCAGTTCCACATTCCTGCAACACTCTCTCTACATATGGCTTTAGCTTATCAAAATGCATTGTATGCTGCTTATGTGGGACTGCATCTAGTTATATTTTGTACACACAATTGTCCCAAACATCCACAACTGTATAAGGTCCCTTCCAAAATCTATGCAACTTTCTGGACTGCCCCCTAGGAACTACTGGGTTATTCAGCCACACCTTACTCCCTCTGGTAAATGGTTTACCAGCCACCTTCACATCATAGAGCTGCTTGTGTCTTCTCTGTTCAGAAGATAAGTGGCTTCTCACCTGTTCGTAGGCTTCACTCATCCATTTCCTCAGGTCTTTAACAAACAATGGCACATTGGCTGGCTGTTCAGTACCTGAAGGCAGACCATGCATAACATCGATAGGTAACTGTACCTCCCTGCCAAAAATGGTGTGTGCTTAGTGGCCTCATGGATACTGGTTCGATATGCCAGCATAAGACATGGTATCCTGAGGTCCCAGTTAGTCTCATCGTCCAAGCAGCCATTCTCAGCATCGAAAGTAGTGTCCTGTTGAACCGCTCGATCATACCATCTGATTGAGGGTAATATGGAGTGGTCCTGGTTTTCACAATCCTATCAGCCTACAGATTTCCTTTATTAGTGATGATTCAAAGCTCCTGCCCTGGTCAGTATGGAGGTGAGTTGGAGCTCCAAACCTAGAGATGAATTCATTTACCAATACATGAGCAATTGTGGCAGTCTCCATATCAGGTATAGGAAATGCTTCTGTCCACTTTGTGAAATAATCACCAAAAACTAACACATACTTGTTTTGGCGTGGGGTTATGGGTTAGGGACCCAATATGTCCATAGCAACACGATCCATAGGTGCTGTTGCTGTGTGGATTTGTAGTGGAGCAGGATCCACACCATTCTTCCACGTCATGACGTTGTCCAACCCAATAAAACCTGGCCCGAACCTTTTCCAAGACCTTGCCAACTCCTAGGTGCCCCCCAGAGAGAGAATCATGAAGCTCAGAGAGGACACTTGGCACTGTACTGGGAGGTATAACAAGCTGAAGGCATTTATTTACTCCACCACCCCTGCATCCTCCCACCGCCTATACAGAACTCCTCTTTTCACTTCTAAATATTTCTTTTGAGCCCATAAACGTTTTAGCACATGGCTAGCACTTGGTGGACACTGGTTGGGTCATGCATTAGGGTGCTCTACCCAATCTATGACTTGTTTTATATCTTCATCAATGTCTTGCAACTCACAAATCTGATATTCAGTCAAGCATGGTAACCAGTTGCTGTTTGGTACAGATGTTGTACTGCTGACATTAACATCCACCAGCTGGCCAGGTAACCACGACAAGGCATCTGCATTAGTGTGCTTTTTTCCTGGGCGATGCTGAACCTTGAGGTCATACTCTGCAAGAGACTCTAGCCACCGTGCCACCTGCCCTTCTGGTTCTTTGAATGAGTAGAGCCACTGCAGCGCACTGTGGTCTGTTCGCACCGTGAAAGGTCTTCCAAGAAGATATGGACGGAATTGGCCCACAGCCCACACCAATGCCAGATTTCCTTTCGGGTGGCACAGTATTTCCTTTCTGCTTTAGTCAATGCTCTACTTGCATATGAGATAACATTTTCAGAATCATTAATGCGTTTTGACAGTACTGCTCCAACATCATCATCACTAGCATCACAATCAACAATAAATTCAAATTCAAAATGAGGGTAGGCCAAAACAGGGGCTGTTGTGAGCATACCCTTTAAAGAGCTGAATGCAACCTGACACTCCTTTGACCACATCCATGGCTTACCCTTTTCCAGTAGATGGTTGAGTGGGGCTGCAATGCCAGCAAAGCCTTTCACAAATCGCTGGTAGTACGAGGCGAGACCCAGGAACTGTCTCAGTTCTTTCTGTGAAGCAGGGGTAGGCCAGTTCAGTACACAGTCAACCTTTTGCGGGTCTGTTGAATACCATCACTGGATACTACGTAACCCAAGTAGCTGACTTTCTTCTGCAACAGTCTGCATTTCTTTGGTTTCAGCTTCATTCCTGCCTGCTTTAGCCTTCTGAGCACTTCTGCCAACTTTGTGACATGCTCCTTGACGGATCTGCTGTAAATGATAATATCGTCAAGATATACCAGACAGGATGACCAATGTAAACCAGTAAGCACAAGCTCCATCAGTCGCTGAAAAGTGCTAGGTGCATTGCACAGACCGAAGGGCACAACACAAAAACTAGTGGACCCATCTTTTTTTGTCACCAAAACAATAGGTGATGCCCATGGGCCATCAGCAGGTTCAATTATGTCATTCTCAAGCATGCTGTCAAGTAATTGTTTTACCTCCTGGCGGCGATGAAAGGGTAGCCTGCGGGGGCCCTGCTTAATCGGTTTAGAGTTCTGGATGTCAATGCTGTGTTGAACCATGTCAGTTCGTCCGATGTCAGTGACAGATACTGAAATGACATCAGAGAACCAGTGCAGAAGTTCCCTCAACTCTCCTCTCTCCCCTGGCGCAATGTCTTCAGCATCACAAACTAGACTGTTAATTATATTGCCCAGGTTCTCCTGCGACCTCGCACCTGCATTTGTCACTGGAGCATTGACCACACACACACACTGGTGCTCATCAACAACCTGAAATTTTCCAACCTTTTCTGTAAATGTAGCATGTACATGTGGTGTTGAAATAATGGAAGACATATGCATACCAAAACAATGTGAGATGTTGATTCCAGTCAGACTGACTAGACACAAGAATATCTCAGATGCAGGTAATGGGTTTTGCTGGAACCGGAGTCCCAGTTTATGGAACGCCGTAGGCTTGCTGTGGCCCATTCAATCTCACAAAACAAGAAAGGTGTTACGATGGCACAGGTTATGAATCCTAACCCAACAGCAGTTAAGATCCACAAGGGAGGCTGATATTGTTCCCTACAATGTATTGGAACTAACTGCCCACCAGCAAGCAACGTTTTTGAATGATAGTCAATAATGCAATCATTAGCCACTAGGAAATCTGCACCCAAAATACATTCTTGTGTGAGACTCTGAGCTACTAGAACACATTGCCGCCTGACTAATCCACCAACACTCACCAAAACATTGGCCTGCCCCACCAGTGTAAGGGCACTCCCATCAGCAGTTACCACACCGTGAGATGCATCATGCAACTTACTATCACCTGCAGGCTTGATCGCTTCCCACACGTGAGCGCTGAGTAACGTCGCTGCAGAGCCCGTGTCGAGCATAACCGTCTCACCAGTGGCGTATCCAGGATTTCAGCGAGGGGGTGCTTAAGCCAGAAACCGACAGCACCCCCCCCCCCCCTCCCCCCGCTTTTCGTATCGGACCTGAACTCAATACGAGAAGCGGCGGGGGGTGCTGTCGGTTTCTGGCCCGATACGACGTGGGGGTGCTGTCGTTTTCTGGCCCGATACGACGGGGAGGGAGGGGTGCTGTCGGTTTCTGGTCCGATACGAAAAAGGGGGGGGGGGGGGGGTGCTGTCGGTTTCTGGCCCGATACGAAAAGGGAGGGGCAGGCGCGTATCCGGAATGTGCTGGAGGGGTGCTGAGGAGCTAGCGCGAAAATTTTTGCAACTTGTATTCATTCTTGAAACGGAGACGGAGGGGGGTGCCCGAGCCCCCTGAGGCCCCCCCCCCCCCCCCCCCCCCCCTTAAATACGCCCCTGCTCACGCCCTTCAATCTGGCCCGTCATCCATGATGCTACCCATCATAGCTTGCTGTCTTTCGGTCTTTACATGCGAGGTCGGCGGTAGACCTGTCCCACCGACTCGCTCCAGTTTAAAGGACGCTTACCTATATTTCCGGCAGGATTCCGCTTTACGTGACCTTTTTCGTTGCAATGCCAGCAAACGATATCACGATGCCTGTGAGCGACTTTACTGGGCTGCTCAACTCTCCTTGGCTCCTCTACGGGCTCCTCCTTTAGAGTTGTTACTTCCTCCACTAGCCTTTCCACCAGTATCGTTAGGCGGTGAAGCATATCTTCCCAACCAGCCGGCACATGTGTAACTGCAGCTGCCATAGGTTCCTCGGCATTCCTCCCATTTTTCAACCGTTTATAGGCCGCCTCCACAGCTTCCAGCCTACGCGCAGTAGCCACAGCTTCACTGACGGTCTTGGGCATGTCTTTCATCAACTGGACTTGGACCGACGGGGATGAAATCCCTTGGATAAACTGGTTACGAGTTACATTTCGCGCTGTTCGTTAGACCACGTTGGAAATGCTCTCCCTGCCAGCACGCGCAATTCACCGGCATACTCCACTAAGGACTCACCGCGCTGTTGCACCCGCGTTTGAAATTTCGCCTGCCATTCCATTTCCGTGCCTTCATGACCATAGCGGCTTTGCAGACAGTCTCGCACAGCTTTGTAGTCTGCAGACTTAGACAAATCATTTTGCACTACTAACCTCAACGGTTCTTCATCCAGCAATGGTAGGAGTTCTTTTACCATCTCCTTGTCAGGTACTTTCGCCTCCTGGACGTACCGCTCGAAGCGCGTGACCCAAAGGTTCCAGTCTCCTTTTCAGAAAACTTCGCCGGAGGCCGAGCGCTCATTCGGACCATTATTGCTGCCTCCATGGAAAGTCTCCACTCCTGACACCAATGTGACGAGGTTCAGAACTTAGCAAAGAAGTGTAATATACATACAAAATATACACCTTAAATACTCAATAAAAGGAATGTTCTAGATCTTAGTACAGGGTGCATGTGATACTGTTACAAAACTATTAAATTGCAGTGGTCATTTTGTACCTTTAATTAAAAGTACAACATCATAAACCATGAATATGACAATTATGTAATACTTACCACCTATACATTATTGTTATAATTATTACAAAACGTTCTCCGAGAAACCTCCAGCAGCCGGCATCAGGGATCTCAGCATTATGGCTCTGGCATTAGACCTGACAAGGAGGATACTGAGTTTGCCATATAAGTTGGACAAGATCATTGACTTTGATTTGTTTGATATATGTGATGGCAACCCGGGAAGCAATAAAAGAGAACGCGTTGCATGCTTCAGTGGTCATTTATCATTTTCATGTTTGATTTGTTGTTTTGAATAGTTGTTTACTGGGACGAACCACAGGTGTAGTAGATATTAGTTCAGTGTACATGTAGCTTAGTATTTAGTTTCTTGCATTGAATAGTAACTAATATATTATTGCAGTCCGACAATATTGTGACTAGCATGGAGGCTGTGCATGTGTTGGGTGAAGGAGATGGTCATAAGGGCTTAAAAGATTCCTCATGACTGCCTTACCCAGAGGACTATCTGGTTGTATAGGTGTTGGGTGAAGGAGATGGTCCTTAGAAAGGCTATGACTCTCTGGAGGTCTATCTGGAGGTGTTAGTAGCTTCGGTGCTATTAGTGATGGAATTGGCAATAAATAAAATACATTTATTCTTTCGTGTAATAAAGCATATTGTATCCCCACATAAAAATGACCGAAAATGTACAACTGTGTAGGTTACCAACTATTGGCTTCGATCATTATTATTATTATTTTCCCAATGGTGCTGAACAAATATTTAGGTCAAGACTATGCAAAGTGAACTTGTCACCCTTTTGCAGATGCTTCCCGTTTTAGTACTAGGCAGTATATTAGTGCATTTACATATGCCATTACTTGCCTTTGAATACTATGTGCAAATAAATTATTATTATCATTATTATTGTATGAAACGTAATTAATAGTTTCACTAGGTACCATCAATAATACGAAATTGCGATTAATGCAATGCATATGGATTAATGGAGAGATGCTACTGATATGACTAGCTTACCAATCTCATTTGAACCATCTGGTATTAATGGCTGCACCTATCCAGGAGATAGTAGTACATGCACATGTGTACGTATATGTAAAAAAAAACAGGTTCTGTAAGATTACACTCCCAAATAATGGGTGTGGGGGTGTGGGGTCACTTTTTGTAGTAATGTACACATTACCTCATCATCCGGTGGTCTGTTTGTATCATCAACATTATCTGGTTTCTGCTTCCTGTGCTTGCAGTAAAAACAAATACATATACACAGTATTGATACTGTTGTCAGAACAAGGACAGCTCCTCCAATGGTGGCAGCTATCATGATGAAGTTACTTGAACATACCAAACCTAAAAAGAATGAATGAATATGATTTAATACTGTGTTCTGACCATGACATCATGATAGGATGCCAAATTAATACTTTCACATGTACAGGATTGTCCACATCATTGCCTCAATATAAGATGGTTGATCCATACAAATAATGGGTGGGAGTTGATGCACAACTGCTGGATCTGCCATTGCATGCTTTCCCACCCATTATACTCACCAGAGGTGATGAAGCTGTTTTGCTGTGTGGGGGTGGGGGGGGGGGGGGTAAACTTTATATATAGGCCCCAGACCTAATATGTTACTACAATATTGCCTTATGACTGCCCCTCACCAAAGCTGCCTTCCATTGTCCATGCATCTTAACCACTTCGTCACTTGTCTCCCTCACCTGTTACCCCTGTGTAGTACACAGCACTGCTGTTCCCAGCACAGTTGATGGCTGCAACACTCACAGTGTAATTGGTGCTACTTGTCAGATTGTTAAATATGTGCGATCTTTCATCAGCACCAACAATAGCAGTATTAATCAAGGATGCATTGGCACTAATGCTGACACTGAAGCTGGTGGGGAAACTTCCAGTGCTTGCTGGAGACCACACAACAGTTAGCTGTGTTGGACTGAGACTATACACAGCAGTAATGTTTGGAGCATCAGGAGGAACTGCATAAACAAAGACATGAGTACGATATGAGTACCTTTGTACACATGCTGTGCAATTGTCCATGCACCTTCTCCACTTCATCTCTCACCTGTTACCCCTGTGTGGTTCACAGGACTGCTGTTTCCAGCACAGTTGATGGCCAAAACAGACACAGTGTAAGTGGTGCCTTCTATCAGCCTGGTAAAGGTGTATGAGTATTCCTTAGTTCTGTTATCAGCACCAACAATAGCAGTACTTATTACAGAAGTATTGACACCAATGCTGACACTGAAGCTGGTGGAAGGACCTCCACTACTTGCTGGAGACCACACAACAGTTAGCTGTGTTGGACTGAGCCTGTACATAGCAGTAATGTTTGGAGCATCAGGAGGAGCTGCAAAGAGATACATGCATGTTAACTTGTTCAAATCACATATAGTGTGCGTACAGGTAGGTAACTTACTGATGACTATGAGATTAGTTTGTCCATAAACAGCCAACATTCCATTAGAATATATAGTTTCATCTTGACACTCGAGTGCTAGAAGAGTTATTGCACAATGTGAGTATATCATCCATTGCACCCATTTCAATTGGTAAAGTCAGTAAGGGAAGGGACACCACAGACTGACAGTTGGGAACATGAAAACAGGCAACTGCTTAAGTGAGCATGGTTGATACACTTTTGAATTAAACACTCTAGCGTTTGGGTAATTACAGAAATTCATTAGTAGTTTGGCAGTGACATGTATTGAGCAGTCGTGCATCACAGAACGGCAGTAAAAGTAATGATTACATGAATTGGGTATACTTCTTTAAAATATTGTTAATGTTTTTGAATGATGCTGTCCACATTGTTTTTGTGTCTGTGCTGTGATCTGCTGTGATGCACTTCTCTTAGTGTGTGCTTCAGTAGACTATTAATATATAGTCTGGTAGGAATTGGATCTACTCCTATAAATATGGTTATATCATAGTGAACTATAATTATCCACTGTATAACTTTGGTAATTATCTAATTACGTGTGTACACCTTAGTTATAAGGCAGCTATAAGTCTTCAGGTCATATAACACATAGTTGGCTTGGAGTGCTATGCTCTGAAGCCTTCTTTATGTGTACCTCACCTGCTGACCCCTTCAAGCCCCTCAACAAAACTACCTTCCATTGTGCATGCACCTTCACCACTTCATCACTTGTCTCCCTCACCTGTTACTCCTGTGTAGTTTACAGGATTGCTGTTCCCAGCACAGTTGATGGCCACAACAGACACAGTGTAACTGGTGCCTCGTGCCAGCCTGGTAAAGGTGTAGGAGTATTCCTGAGATTTTCCATATGCACCAACAATAGTAGTATTCATTAAGGAGGCATTGATACCCTCTGCACTAATGCTGACATTGAAGCTGGTGGTAGGACCTCCAGTACTTGCTGGAGACCCCACAACAGTTAGCTGTGTTGGACTGAGCCTGTACACAGCAGTAATATTTGGAGTATGAGGATGAGCTGCAAAGAGACACACTATCATGAAAATATATTCATTTTTGAACACCCATGCAGGTCATACAAATAATTTTGATAGTAGTGTTATATTCTTGGCACTCAAACATCAGGCCATTTAGCTTGTGGTGTGCATTAATTAGGAGTGTAGTGGTCTTGCAGATTTCATTTCCCATGGAGGCATCAGATTGAGGCTCATTCCATGCTCTGATAAGCCCACAGTGTTGGTATTGGTTTGAGCAATCTGGTGGTCCTTTACGCAATAGCCGAATACTATAGTTTCCTGCACACAAAGGCTTTGATAGGTTCCACTGGTTATACACAAAATGTGAATTGCTGATAGTGCAGGAGCATGTTGCATAAGTATGAGGGCACATGGATATAGTCCGATTACATGAGTAGATGTGACCTGTTGTTGAAGTGAGAATCACTATAACCAACTTGGATGCTGACTATATACTCATAAAAAAGGCACCATAGCTCACGTGTGTAAGTGTGGTGTGTTTGATCAAACCCTAGCATATATGCATCCATTTGTTGCATGCACTAACCTACATGTATTGCAACCCCTCAAGTAAAACTTGTGTGCATATTGTGTGTGTATAAGGATGGAGGAAGGGGGAGGAATTTGCATAAACAAAAATGACAGTCTTCAGGGAAGGAGATATACTTTGTGATGTTAAATGTATGACTAATGGACTTTATAAGCGTTTTGGTTTGAGTTCATAACTTTGTTTTTTCTTTCTCTTTAAAGGGTCAATACTTACATGTATGATGCAATTCAAATGTGGACATATTGTAGACTCAAGACATATATTAAATTACCTGTTGAGAGCCTGCTAACACTTTGGTTTAAAATATCCGTAGAGATCCTGCCAACACACATGACCACCAGCACAGTGGTACCCAATACCTACATGTACAGAGAAATATGTATGGGTACAGAGAAATATAACTGATGAGTACCCACCATGTGGCCTATGAATACATTTTGCGGGCTCATTGGAAATTAAATTTACATGTACAGTACTCAATTGCATGAATTGGCAGTACGCTAATCATCCATACATTGTATAATTGCTACATTATCGATGTACATCAGTTTTATTTACATGCATATCTGATGATAAAAATGCTGTGTAGTGCTAAAAATTTTATAAAGACCCATAGGCGTCCACTCATTAATTTCAATCCTACTAAGAATGCCTGCCGGATTGCACTGATTATAATAATAATTATTATAATAATGAATATATAGAGGTCTTTCCATACACATGATTTTATGAGATGTCAGTGCAAATAATGTATCAAATGAAGGTCATCATGATCTCTGGTTAGATGTGCTGCAGCGGAGTGCAGCCCCTCCCATTTCTAGAATTTCCGTCTCACACTATTGAACTTAATGAAGCAACACTGGAATTTGAAGTCCTTATGAAGTCATATACAACGATGTAAGACAAAGAGCGTGGATATACAGCACCATCATTTTCAGTTGTTCCGCCTTTTGCTCATGAAGTAAGATTGCATAAGAATGCATAATAATAATAAATATTTGCCTTTGCCCCATGCCTTTGCATGGCTCTCTGCTGTCCCATCTCCAGGCCTGGGTCTAAGCCTAGTCCCCAATGAACACCAAATGGCCATCAAGTGGTGGCTAGGGCTAGACACCTCACCTGCATGGCTCACCTAGCTTCCCTGTGCTTTGTGCCCAGAACACCCTTTGGATCCCTTATGTCACCATGCCTTGACATGTAAGCGAGGTGGTGATTCTGTATCCAGGCACAATAAGCTCAGGGATGTAGTGCTCCAACATGCCATCGTGCCTGCATCAGTGCCAAGGATAGAAGCCTGCTGCCTTTGACCTTTCTGTGACTTCTCCGCTTAACCCATCTCTTAATTCTCTCTGAAGTGGGTCTGACAGCAGGGTCAGCAGCAGTTGCCACAGAGCTAAGAAAGCACTCGGCTAATGATGCTAAGTGCTCTGAGCTGGGATGGACTTGCATTCCCCTTGTGGTGGAGTCATATGGAGCTTGGGGCAGGGAAGCTGTCCAAGCTTTCTCAAGACTTAGTTCACACCTTGCCACAAGGTCCAACACCCCCAAGTCCAAGGTGGTCTCTAACTTGTATGGCCGCCTGAACTTAACACTAGTGCATGCCAATTCTCGGTCCCTCCTCTTAAGGGGTGGATATATCATCCAGGAGGGTGATACATGTAGTTCCTAAACATAACTTTGTAGTTAATGTGTTTTATTTATTCGTGTATTGTAAATATATATATATATATATATTATATAATATATATATATATATATATGTATTTCATCTTTTTCATGTTATTAAGCAAGTTGTAGTATCAAAAATTATTATTATTATTTTTTTAATTTGTGGATCATTCTTAAAGTTTATCACAGTTAAAACAATACAAAACAAAGCACAATACATGTAATAGTACACAAAGTTCAATATACATCATTTTTAATAGTTATATGTAAAATAATGATGGATAATAGCCGCCGTCCGCATGGGTTTTGGTAAAGGGTCAGGACGGGAAACAACAGTCACATTTGGAGTGGCCTTAGAATACAATTAATGTGCAGCTAAGCCACACCCTTATGGAAAGCCTATACTCAAAATTTAACTGAAGTTTCTAGAGTAAAATCCGTGCTTCCGACAGTGTGGCCAGTAGAGCGAAGGTTCTTCTTGCCTCCTTACCCCAATTGCAGTATGATTCTACTGCTAGAGGCACACACACCCAGCCTAGTTCAGCACATTTCGGATCGTTGGATGTGTGCCGGCTCCTTTCTGCGGCTTCAGCAGCAGCACCCACCCTCATACTTGCCTCAGCCACAATAGCAGGGGTAAGAGGAGATGTGACTGTGATGCCAAAGGCAGCTGGCTTGCCTTGTGCCCAGTCCCTCACTAGCACATCAGCTGGGCGAGTGCAATCAAATCATGGAGTGTGGCCACTTCCAGCTTCTAATCTTACTGCAATGTGAGCTTGGTGGCAGAAGCTCAGGAAGACCGGCATCACGCAACCTATTGTGGCGTATAACAACATCACCACCACACCGGTAGGTAGCTGCGTGATGGCCCAGAGGTTCCAGTGCCACATGTACATCAGGGCAAAGAGCACACGAAGAGCCTCTGCCCTCTGGACGTGTCCAAACCCAACCACCACTTCACCGTTATCTGCAGCTTATTGGGATCTAAATGTTATCAGTTAATTTAAAGAAAAATACTTTCAATCCATCGAACCAAGTTCAAATTTGATTCTAAAGGATGCAAACGTAAGCTCCTGCCACACCTACTAAGTATTCTTTATTATAGTTTGGACTGTTGATGTCCATAGGCCGGCTCAATATTACATCAAAGTGGTCGGGCTGTATTAAATCAAACGACTGATAGAGACTAGAGTCGGCGGAAGGTTCTCAACTCCCAAGCAAGGTGTGTGTGTGTGGGGGGGGGGGGGGGGGAGTGCTGGAGGGGTGATGTGCCCCCTCCAGCGTGAAGGGCGGAAGCTCTTGAAAAGGTACTACAGTGGAGTCATGGACCCTCATATATGGTTTCACATACATCATCATGTAGTTGTATTACGTTGCAGCTTTGCAATACCAGCACGTTCAGAATTGGAAACAGTGAACTAGATAAGAGGTCAAGTCAATAAGCTGAATAGGGCTTTCGACGATCAAAACTAACAGACACCAACGGGAACCTCCAGAAAGTCAAAGACGGAAAGGGCCGGCCTGGGCGAAACCTTGTCAAAACATGTATTCCAGTGAATAATTTAACCGGTATCGCATCGCATTTTGCGAAACAGTTTTTTAAAGGTGCGAAACAGCTTCAAAACATTATCTCAGAAATCTGCGATGCAATCTATCCGCGTTTGCAGGCAGGGACATGCCAATCAAAAAGGTGTCTGTACAAAGCGCTGCTCGCGCAACGTACCCACGTTGTATCAGCGAGATTGTGCACACTCAGGTGACATCGATCGCGACAATTAATATCAGCAAATCTGACGATTGCGTACGCGTATGAATCACATGCATATGGGTGCACAGCGCGGGCGTGTGCGTGGGATAGCTCTGCTGTAAATTCCTTCAATGTGATGAATCGTATCACACATCTAGGCGAGGACAAATTGCTATGCAACTGAACCGAGTTGCTAATCAACTTTGATTTTGCGTAGCAAAATGGCTATGTAACTTTCAAAAAGTAAGTAAACGTTACGTCACTATGCAATACCCACGCATAACCAATGCGAACATCCGCCCATATTCCGACTAAGCGATATGCTAAAGCTCCCTTTTGTGTGTGTGTGTGTGTGTGTGTGTGTGTGTGTGTGTGTGTGTGTTTTTTATTAGTGGTCCCTACCGGCGCCTGGATAGTACAATATGTCTAAAGCAAGCGGATTTTTCTGCACTTACTGTTTGCGGCATTCCGAGTGTTCCTCGACGTTTTCAGCTATCAAATACAACGTCGTATTATGAAGCTTTGCATGGCTGGATGTAAAAACGCAGAGGTGCACGTGCCGAAACTATTTTAGGAGATTAAAAGATAACGTCACTAGACTCACTCACTGCACTCGACGTTGGCATAGCATATAGTTTTTATAAAACCTGGCTCTACATGTACTGTATAGTATACAAAAGAATGGCCTCGCTCATAGCTGAAAAACAAAATCACCCATATAGCTCTACTGCTAAGATGCAAGTTGAGTTTCTCCTTATTGCGATCTGCAGTAATGTGCATCAGAGGCTCAAGGTCCTCCTATCACAGACCAACAAACATGTTCAGTAAGGCCATCGACCTCTCCTGCTCAGAAAGCAGGATCTCCAATTGAACTTTGAAATCTCATCCGTCATTCACTACCTATGAATGCTTATCTGATCATTATAATGTGTCTAATATGAAAAAATAATAATAACAACAACTCAAAAGAATAAGGTTTAAAGTAGTTAAACGACGAGCAGCATCACACGCGCGTGGGCGTAGGGATCGTGGGTATATTTATATATACTCCATCGCGCATGAGCAGGTCAGTTCGCTCTAACGGGCGCGCGAAGGCAGGGCACTATTTTTTTTTCCCCCTCATTCTCCGTACATCGTCTGGGAGAGATGAGGTGATCATCCGGGCAGGTATCTGGCACCGTATAACGACTGGGGGAGTGCCATGGCACCACACACCCCAAACTTGCCTAGCCACGAAGCCCGGGGAACGGCCAATAGTAGAACATCCTTAATAAGCTACTAGCTCATCGACCGTATTGCTATCCAGCGTTAGAAGGTTAACAGTTTTTGTGCGTATCGTCCCGCGTTGCAATCACAATTGCAAAACAAAACGCGCATGCATACATGCATGGTCCAGCATGCGGATCTCACAAACCGGGGCTTGTACTAAAGTGTCAAAACTGATGTACCTTTTAAATTCACTTATATGCACAGTCTCTCAGATCAGTGGAATTGTGCGGCAATAATACTTGTGCGTCCGCATTACCAGAGATAATATGTTTATATATTATCTCTGGCATTACACATATATGCATGCGCAAACCATACAGGGCTTAATGGGATTAGGGGTCAAAGGACTCAAAGCAGAGATTATCTTATTAACCACTCAAGCTTATACGTGTGCGTGACACGGGGGAGCGGAATTAAGGATCTAGCCACATCGAAAATAATGATAATGACTCAGTTTCTACAGAGATCATATACATCTAATATTCTATAAGTGCTATAACGCTTTGCACGTGAATCAGTTGGTGCCACTGCCACGCCCCCACCGCTACATTCCGGCCGGTCACCTTCAGCCAAGCAACCCTCAACCATACGGACCCGTGGAGAAGCCATTGAGCACCACTCAGGAGTGTTTGAGTGCTGGAGCTGCATGTATTTTAAAACGTGCCTGCCCTTTGGATCAAACTACAAAACCAGGGTATATGTATTCATTAACTGAAGTTGTAGATGCTATAGTTGATTCCTAGCCCTATCAATACTGATTGTTGAGGACACAGCAGTGAGTCACAGCCGGAATAATAATAAGGTTCAACAAAGGTGTTCAGGAAATTTATGAGGAATAGCTATAAAACATGGGGTTTACTTCACAGCTAGGTCCACTCCATATATAGCTGTCTGCCGTTGGATTCACTCTAGAGTTGCCTGTTGTAATACGTCCCCAGGTCTACTTCATGTCTTGGACCCATGGTTACTCCTCTGTCTGTTCCACTGCTGTCTGCCATAGAGACCACTCCACAGTTGTCTACTGTACTGTATGCCAAACAGAAGGCAGCTGTAGAGTGACCATATGACATGAAGACAGCTATGGAGTACCCCAAAGCAGACAGCTATGATGTGGATACTGCTGTATTACTATACATGCACACCTATGCCATGGAGTATGTAGGGTCAACTTCAAAGCTGTCTACCCTAGCATCCACTTGACAGCTCTGTCTGCCACTCAACTACTGTAGTGGCCATTCTATAACTGTCCACTACTCCGTTCGCTGCTATGGGGTACTCAGTAGCTGTCTGCAGTATGGTCCAATCCACCATTGACTACTGTGGGGTAAGCTGACTGCTGTGGGGTACTCTGTAGGTGTCTGAGATAGGTCCACTCCACAGTCTGCTGTAGGGTATTCTGTAGCTGCCTGCATGCCATCACAGCTGACAGCTGACTGCTCTTTATATATGGGGTACTCTTTAGCTGTCTGCTATAGGGACCACTCCACTGTTGAGTGCTGTGGGGTGATGTCTGCCATAGGGTTCACTCCACTATTGACTGCAGTCTATTCCCTCATTCACTGTTATGGGGTACTCTGGGGCTGTAGAGTTACTCTGTCGCTAGCTGACTGAGGGGTACTGAGTAGCTAGCTGACTTCTGTCAGATACTCTGTCACTAGCTGACTGCTGAAGGATAATGTCTATCATATCTGTGGGGTACACTCCACCGTTGACTGCTGTGGGGAACTATGTAGCTAGGTAGACTGCTGTGGGATAATCTGTAGTTAGCTGTTAGCTGTGGGGTACTCTGTAGACAGCTGGTACTCTGTAGCTGTCTGCTACAGGGACCACCCCATGGTTGACTGCAGTGGGGTACATATACTATGTACAGTGTTTGTGTGTGTGTGTGTGCATGTGTGTGTGTGTGTGTGTGTGCATGTGTGTAGCTACTGCTGTAGAGTACTCTGTGGCTAGCTGACTGCTGTGGGGTATTTTGCAGCTGTCTTGTAAAGGGTCAACTCCATTGTTGATTGCCATGGGGTACTCTGTAGCTAGGTAGACTGCTGACTGCTGTGAGGTATTCTATAGCTAGCCAACTGCTGTGGAGTATTCATAACTCTGTAGCTAGCCGAGTGCTGTGGGGTACTCTGCAGCTAGCTGACTGAGCACTGTGGGGTACTGCGTGCTATAGGGTACACTACACTGACTGCTGTGGGGTACTCAGCACTTGTCAGGTACTCTGTAGCTAGTGGACTGCTACTCTGCAGCTAGCTGTTAGCTGTGGGGTACTCCGTAGCTAGCTGGTCAACTCCAGCTAGCTGAATGCAGTGGGGTACTCTGTAGGGTCCATTTAGCTGCCACTGTGGGGACTCTGTCGCCAGCCGACTGCATGCTGTGGGGTATTTTTTAGCTGTCTGCTATAAGGACAACTCCATTGTTGACTGTTGTGGGGTACTCCTAACCCTGTAGCTAGCTATAAGCTGTGGGGTACTCTGTAGCTAGCTGTTATAGCCGTGGGGTACTCTGTAAATACACATGTAGCTGACTGCTGAGGGGTAATGTCTATCATAGCTGTGGGGTACAATCCACCGTTGATTGCTGTGGAGTACTCTATAGCTAGGTAGACTGCTGTGGGGTAATCTGTAGCTAGCTGTTAGCTGTGGGGTACTCTGTAGCTAGCTGACTGCTGTGGGGTATTTTGTAGCTAGCTGACTGCTGTGGGGTACTCTGTAGCTAGATGACTTAGAAAGTCTGCGGGTGCTTGGGTGGTCTGGATGAGGGTTCTGACAGCGCGTTCGAAACATGCAGCAACTATTACAATGATCAGCACAAATCTTTAGCTGTCTACCATTGCGGCAGAATAAAGAATTTTTTTGTCTCTTCGCCCATAGATAATAGATTTACTATCCTATTGGTTATTTTATCAGTGCATGATATGACTATGTAATAATCATTACAATTCTCGCCATACCAGAGATACTTTGGTACATATGTAGAGTTACCAGACACTTTATTATCAATATCTAATATAAACGGTCTTGTACGCATATGACATGTATTGAAAAATGGTCCGCTTGGTTTCCCATCCACTTCAAAAGAGTTTTTTTTTGTTTACTTCTGTGCCTTTCTGTAGCAGCTGTGACGATTGATATGTTGAATTCTTGTTATCGCAAATCTAATTCAACATCGCAGAAGTATTTTGTACTGCTGATTTTCTATAATATCCCGTCTAAATTAGCCTCTACTTTATCAAAGGTGTTTTACTGTGGATGGGCATGGACATTCCCAAGGGGTGTGGGGCAGGGGGGCCATGGCCCCTCCCTTGGAACTGAACGGTGCCACCCCCCCCCCCCCCCCCCCCTCCTTCTAATATACGTTAAAGTATTCAGTTATACACATACAACTGGTTGAATCAGCCAAAAGCAGACAGCCCCCCCCCCCCCCCCCCCTCCCCCTTACAGAAATGCTGGAGGCGCCATGATGGGTTTTGCAATTTCATATACAATCCTGGCGCTCAAAATTTATTTGTTGTCAAATTTTAAGGAAATAAATATTATAGCTGAGCTCTCTTTATTTTCCATACCCTACATTTCAAAGTTTGTTCATTACTCCAAAATAGTACCTGTTTAGTTTGATGAAAATCTCAAAACTCCTCCAAAATCAAGTACATTGCGAAAATAAAAATAAAACGAAAATTTCAACCTTAACTCCGAAATGGAAGCAGTTTGAAGCTTCTAATCAGACTACATCAGTTACGTACATATGTACCTATCATTGATTAACATCAATATTATTCAGCGGTCATTGTATCTTGATATACATCAATGACCTCACAGATTGCCTTGAAATGTCTGTAGGTGTGAAGATCTTTGCAGATAATACTAAATTAATTTTTTTCCTTTGTGGTGATTGCAACATGTAGCTTGTTTTATTATGTGGATGATTCCAAATGGCAACTCGCTATGGCAATGAATTTAAAAAAAATTCCACCACCACTTCAAGTTATTCCCTGTCAGACATCCAACTGGTTGAAACTAAAACCATTAAGAACATATCTTCAGATATCTAGTTCTCATTGTGCTTATATTGCCTCCAAGTCATCATTTCTTACTTCGAGCTTTCAAAATATAATGTTAGGCCAATTCTAGAATCATCTGCTTTTATTAAGTCTGGTATATTTTCATTGTCACCTTGTAGATGGTCATCTGGTACATGCTCACCTGCTACATGAACCCTCACCAATAACCCATCCCAATCAAAACTTATCTTATCACCAAGCCACACCCCTACAAACTAAAATGGTACTTCAATCTGACATGAGGTTGATGTAAGGTCATGGCAAAATTATACAACTTATAATATGCTAACATTTATTTGTGCACCCCACCCCCTCCTCCCCACTGCATCGGCTTTCCTTGCTGATGGCGCACACAAGTATACTCATCACACCTTCATCATACAAGCACTCCACACTTCATCATACATGTACAAGCACTCATCACATGATACCTTAAGCAAAAATGAATTTTCTTTATCAATACAAACCTTGTACAAAAATAATAGCCATATAAATTCAAACCATTAGTGCTCCTTGGTCACAACCTCAACCTGGTCTGCCAAGGTACCCAGGTTCACTGTTCTGAGAGCGGCCACTAATGTGCTCCATTCTCTGACACCCCCCTGAAGCCATGTCCTGAATATTGCCTTGGTGATATTCTCAGCATTTGAGTGGTTATCATGTTCGAGTCTTTCCATTATATCCTCATTGTTATCGTTGAGGAGGAATATCGCAAAGTTGTTGTATTTGTGATGATGTTCATGTCGCCCCCACTAGCAGGGAAGAACAATAAAAGTGGGAGGGAGGGCGGATCTTGGGGAGGAAGATAGTGAAGGGGGGGATGGAAAGTGGAACAAATACCACTCCCCCATGACCACAACCATACCTAGTGGTTCTCGGGATTCAGCTCGTGATTCCTGTGTAGGAGTCGGCACAAGTGAAGATATCTCTAGGTGAGGGAGGGGGGAGGAAAACAGAAGTGAAAGGAGATGAAAAGGAAGAAGAAGTGGGGAAGGAGGGGAGAGATGAAAGCATTTCACTGTTTCCAACTTTACTAGTGAGATACGTGTAGCAATTAAATACACACAGCACACATCATTTGGTGCATCATTCAGTGTCAAACGTGGGGTTAAAGTGCGATGCTGGAGAGTGTATACAAGTGCATGTCATGCAACCATTATAATTAAAGCATTCTCTATGGGTATATAGGATTTGAATGCATGAGTGATAATAAAATAGTCCTATGTTTTGTACAATGCAAGGCAATGTTATACAAATGTACTAAATATAGGACTATCTATTTTTATTCTTGTTTACATACATCACCATTGCCTTCGAATCCTATTTATCACAAACTTTCTCATAGAGAATATTTTATGTGTTACTTTGAGGCAGCATACTTCCAGAAATTCATACTAAATAAGATGAGGTGTGTGACCATAACCATACCTGGTGACCCTGGGGGTGGAGCTTGTGAAGTCTGTGGTTGAGGTTGCACAGGCTGTTCATCTAAAGTGGGAGAAAGTAGAGAAACACAGGGTGAAAGAAGATGAAGGAGAAGGGGAGGAATATAAAGGAGACATTTCACTTGTTCAAACAAACAAGTGAGACTCTTGATGATACATGTACATGTATGCACATCAGATGTATATAAATATACATAACACACATCCTTTGGTGCATCATTTATGCACCTTCACATTGAAGAGAAGAGCTTGTTCTGTTTCCCAGTCAATAGCTCTTCCCTGTCCTGAACAATTACAATGTAAGAACCAATCAAGAGGTCTCCCAATAGTACAGCTGACCTTGATTATTATTGTTTGAATAACTGATCCAGATGTAAGTTCAATACACACTCTATTGCATATTATGTAATTCACTTTACTGCTGCAGAAGGCAGTTCAATGTCAGAGAGATGTATGCATAGGGCTTGGCTCACAACTGCCTGTAGGAAGGCAGGTTCCTAGCTGTAGCAATAACCTAATTCTACTTGATGAATTATGGCTTCCTGGGCCCTAACACCACTACACCTATTACACCACTACACCCTTATTACACCACTACACCCTTATTACACCACTACACCTCATTACACCACTACACCCTCATTACACCACTACACCACTACACCTCATTACACCAGTACACCCTCATTACACCACTACACCTTCATTACACCACTACACCCTCATTACACCACTACACCTATTACACCACTACACCCTTATTACACCACTACACCTCATTACACCAGTACACCCTCATTACACCAGTACACCCTCATTACACCAGTACACCCTCATTACACCACTACACCCTCATTACACCACTACACCCTCATTACACCAGTACACCTATTACACCATTACACCCTCATTACACCACTACACCTATTTCACCATTGCATCCTAATTTCAACCCTAACACAATCTATTGTGTACCCTAATACACCATCACACAAATTTTGCAAAGTCTTATGTTGAAAGAATCATTGACCCAATGCTATCGGCACATACATGTAAATCCATAAGTATATGCTTAATAAAGCAGTACATTTAAAACTGTGGTTCTAGGGTCTGAACAGAACAATAATATAACAGGCTGTCTAACTACTGCAGAGTGACAATATTGTGACTAGCACTATGCATATGGAGACTAAATACATGTATTCACTTCTAAGAAAACCATCCCCATACAAAAATTACGTTGCTACGCAAAGTCATTCCATGGGATTAAGGCTTTCATTCAGGATTAGCAACCACATTGAACGGTTACGGAACATCCACCAACTCCACTACTGTACAACACACATACACTAAGCACACACATACACACACACTCACACACTCACACACACACACTGTGCACCCAGTTTCACAATGGTCTTTGTACTGCGCATGTGTGGTAAAGGACTCCAATGGTTTTCATACCTCATTCACAACCCCCACTGTATTTTTTACACATCTTCTGCCCAACACCTTACACCCAACGTCATATGCTCTGCCTCATGCATATCACATCAATTCAATATTGGTGCAGTATCTGTATGTTGCCACCAGCACCAGACATGTGCACATGCATACAGCAGCAAACCATTGTACAGATCATGTGCTCCATCCCCTGAGAAGAGCTGCACATTCCCCCACACCCCTAAGTTCCCACACTATCATCCTCATCAATCTACAAGTTCATGCACCTTAACTGTAGGCTACTCCTCCATATCTTGCTGGGAGCATCTAATTCGTTCCTCAAACAACAAAAAAGTGTATGATCTGTCACCCTTATACCTCACACAAGGAAACATTAACACATTGAGAGATAGATGATAGCAGTTTGTATTACCGAGATGTGAAACAAAAGCAGCATGTACAGACAAAAGCCATTCTTCTGTCAGTAGCTTCATCCCATACATTTTCCAAACATGATCTGGCATCCTATTTTGGAACCAGATCCAACCAAAAAAATAAGTTCTACCCCTCCTCCCCCCAACACACCTTACAACACACACCATGCCGTAAAGATCTAACCCCTCCTCCCACAACACACCCTACAACACGCCATAAAGATCTACCCCTTGCTCCCACGACACACCCTACAACATTCAACATGCCATAAAGATCTACCCCTTGCTCCCACAACACACCCTACAACATTCAACATGCCATAAAGATCTACCCCCTGCTCCCACAACACACCCTACAACATTCAACATGCCATAAAGATCTACCCCCTGCTTCCCCCAACACACCCTACAACATACAACACACCAATGACGAATAACCCTGCATCGGGCCAGTGACATTACCAATACAATGAGTATTTTCCTGGTTACCATAAAGGGTTTAACTTTAGGAGAAGCAAAAAAAAGCCCTGCAGATAGTAACACACACTGTACATGCAGTGGACGCACACATGTGCATGTGCAGCTTGTTATTAAATGCATACTTCTTGTATTCTGTACTACTAGTCTGATGGTGTTAACAATTAAAAGAAAAACAAATTAATTGCAACGTCAAAGAACAACCAACCCTACATGTACATGTGACGACGTAGTTAAGAATTATAATGTTCATTCTAACACAACTTGCCCTCACTACAGGTACCTTGTGAGGGCTTTCATCACCCCACCACCCTCACCCAGTCAATTTATATCCTTCTCAGAAGAAAATATGTAAGCATAGATGTAAATGATATAGATACAGGTACTACAGATGCTGACATGGTAAAATAGCATGAACACACAGGTTATACACCAACACACATACATGTACACATACATGTGACAAACCCACATACACACACATACACTCTACACAGTAATGTTACTTACCAGTAACATCCAGTGAGTTGGGGTCACAGTGGAGAATGTCAGGTAAGGTCTCCACCAAATGGTGGAGGTAGTTAACAACATGAATGCGTGCCACTGGGAGGAGGAGCGTTTCTCTCAGCGACTTGAGGGCAGTGTTGGCCTTGACGGTGGCATCAGGGTTGAACACAGCATAGTTGTAGACATGGGTGTGGGAGACCTTGGTGTTGTCCGCACACTTGCCCTGATGAAGTGTGGGTGTGGGTGTGTGGGTGTGTGAGAGAGAGAGAAAGAGTGAGAGAGTGAGTGAGAAAGAGAGAGAGAGAGAGAGAGAGAGAGATAGAGAGAGAGAGAGAGAGAGAGAGAGAGAGAGAGAGAGAGAGAGAGAGAGAGAGAGAGAGAGAGAGAGAGAGAGAGAGGGTTGAAACCACATGTATAATGGTGGATTTGGCAATGCAGCATGTGTGCTAGGAAGAGATTGGGCATGGGTACTAGGAAGAGATTGGGCATGGGTACTAGGAAGAGATTGGGCATGGGTACTAGGAAGAGATTGGGCATGGGTACTAGGCAGGCATAGGAACTGTACTGTGTGTGTGTGTGCACATCCTAGGTACACAGTACAAGTGTATAATCTGTTAGTACATCATCCTGATTTTTTAAAAATGGAATACTTACACTCGACGTAACATCCTTCTGCAGGACAGTCCAAATGAGAGGCTGACTAGCTTTGAAGTCCTTCTGATATCCCTGTGTGAGTACGAGGGGGGGGAGGGAGGGGGGGGGGGGGGGGGATCCTTCAGCACACAAGTAATTTTAGTCACCAAACACTACTGAGAACATAATCCACAGGATGCTGCTAGTCCCCTCACCCTCCACCTACCCACCCACACGTCCCCTCCCCCCCCCACACATACAGGTAAAGCCTAATATGATACTCAGGGTTTTTTAAAAAATTAACAAGCTACATGTAACATGATTTAATCACATGATCTCATAGACAAGTAATTGAAGAAATGACATCAGTACTGAAGAAGTGACGTACATGGATCAGTACTGTAGTATTAGCAGAAGATGAATAATGCACTCTATTATACCAATCACATGATGTGCCACACCCACATGATGTGCCTACATCTCAGAGCAAGGCCCTCATAGTGCCCTTCGAGGTACAGCACACCAGTTGGCAGAGAGACACATACTCCCCCCCACAAGCCACTTCAAACCAATTACAGTGGGTGCATCACACGACAGACAGTGTGGAGCCTGACATACTTAAAATGCAGTGAAGAGCGTTTTAAAGGCGAACGCGCAACTCTGCATATGCCAAATCCTGTTACTGTAGGTCCATCAGAAGCCGACAAAACAGACCTGTGAAACAAAGCGTGCTGGGCCATGGGAGTGACCTAAGTGTGGTTGCAAACTGGGGACAACAGACTTGGCTACATCGATGAATATCTTGTCATTGTATGTGTATGTGTGTGCTACACATCTACATGTATGCAAATGTGTCACCAGAAGGAAAAAAAAAAGTACCCACGGATAAAGCAGAACCCCGCCCACTTCAAGGCTTTTTAGTATGGGGGGGAGGGGGTAGTACCCTATGAAAATAAGCTGTAGATATTACTGGGAGCTATATTATATCTGAGACCATAACCAGCACACACACCTATGGCTACTGATTATTTCACAAAGTGGGTAGGTGGGGGCTTACGTAATCTCTCCCCCCCCCCCCCCCCCTCCTTCCCACCAAGCCTTGAAGTGTAAGCACCTTTGGTGCTACCCTGCTTCCCTGGACTGTATGGTGTAACTTAAGATTACTACCAATCCACCACCTTTAAAAGATGATACCCCCTACTTGACCTGCATTTAAAGGCAAGACCCCCAAGTGCCATTGAAAGGAATGCCGTGCAGAGTTTGTGCAAGGAATTGTACACATACATGCACCACGTGTACATTCACACACACACACACACACACACACACACACACACACACACACCACGCATCGTACATACTTTACACAACCAAACCATACATGTACGCATGTACATGCACCACCACATACACACAACGTACACACCATAACGTTTGATACTCACACTACCCACAGCTTGCCAGTATCTAAATGTACACATACAGACCCCTCTCCCTCCCTGCCTATATACATGCACCCATATGGACCCCTCCCTTGCCTATACGTACCCATGTGAACCCTCCCTTGCCTATACATACCCATGTGGACCCCTCCCCTGCCTATACGTACCCATGTGGACCCCTCCCTTGCCTATACATACCCATATGGACCCCTTCCCTGCCTATGCATACCCATGTGGACCCCTCCCCTGCCTATGCGTAACCATGTGGACCCCTCCCTTGCCTATACATACCCATATGGACCCCTCCTCTGCCTATACATACCCATGTGGACCCCTCCCCTGCCTATGCATACCCATGTGGACCCATACCCTCACCCATACACCTATCAGGCTGGGGGGGGGGGGGGGGGGGGGGCACTGTGGTGTACATGTACTCCATATCTGACATGAATTGGCAGATGCTCAACCATGCAGGTAGTTAGATGGCTGCCACCGTGAACACTACCCCCGCAACCACCACCACCACCACCACCACCACCCATTGTCCTGTCTTCATCAAAAAGTGAGTTTTATACTTCATCTCTTTTAATTGGTATTGAGACTATTTCTACCAATATTAGTGTGTGTCACTTTGTTCTGTGCACGCTACATACATGCGCTGGAGATATAATTTTTACCTTTTGGCATTTACAAAATTTAGTGTGTAACAAGATATGTAACTCCAGATTCCCTTCATCTCTTAAGTTGAAACAAGCCAAGATTGAGAATACAATTGAAGGACTATTGCTTTCGAAATGTATTAAATATCACTTGTGTGCGTGCCTCTGGATGTACAATTCCACATCTTGTAAAAGATCAAGTTGTGATACTATAAAGGTACTCCTTTCACTGCTGTTTCAGTAAGACATAGAGAATAGGTTACTCTTAGAACCTTCGTTCATCTTTAACAAATGTTTTTCATTTAGGGGGGAGGGGGGAAGGGGAGGGGAAGAGGAGGGGGAAGGGGAGGGGAAGGGGAGGGGAAGGGGAGGAGAAGGGGAGGGGGAAGGAGAAGGGGGATCAATGATATTAAGACGTTTTGCTTTTCTGCATTAATTAATTTTATCATGAAATCACACTTTTGCTAACTCGACAATGACCAACTTTACATCCCAAAAAAAGTGCATAAAACCATACATGTAGTTAACATCTACAAGGATGAAGTTATCCACAAATGTTCAATTGGCCTCCAACTGAATGTTCTGGTAAAAGGCAGCAAGTTCTCGCTCTGCAAATGGAACCATTTCAGCTGGACCTGAGAGGTGGGGGGGGAGGAGGGTGAGGGAATGCAAGGCACCAATGCTTTGGGATGTAATGCTGACAGCTGCAGACCACAACACTAAAAAAAAACTGCTCCAACCTGCTCTGCATTTACATGTTGCATTTTAAACAGCACATCAGGTTATACTTCCCAAGACACATGCCTACCAGCATGCTGCACCTCGGGCCCTGTTCCAACTTGCTCTGTTGACACACTAGCAACAATGGTGGGAGTTTGTCCCCCTGAGACCACTCTGTTATCACGCTCCTCTGTCATCAAAATGGCGCAATCACCAGGTGTCTGGGTAGTGACTAACAGTGAGGCTGACTTGGGCGAGATAGCTAAACCACTCTCCACTCTCAAGCCAGCATCTGAGATAGCCAAGGGAAGTTGAAACCGTCATTGGAAGGGGACAAGATTTGAGACAGTGGAAGATGAGGGGGTGGTGGAGAGGGGAAGATGAGGGGGTGGTGGAGAGGGGAAGATGAGGGGGTGGTGGAGAGGGGAAGATGAAGGGGTGGTGGAGAGGGGAAGATGAGGGGGTGGTGGAGAGGGGGAAGATGAGGGGGTGGTGGAGGGGAAGATGAGGGGGTGGTGGAGAGGGGAAGATGAGGGGGTGGTGGAGAGGGGATGATGAGGGGGTGGTGGAGAGGGGATGATGAGGGGGTGGTGGAGGGGAAGATGAGGAGGTGATGGAGAGGGGAAGATGAGGGGTGGTGGAGAGGGGAAAATGAGGGGTGGTGGAGAGGGGATGATGAGGGGGTGGTGGAGAGGGGGAAGATGAGGGGGTGCTGGAGAGGGGAAGATGAGGGAGGTGGAGAGGGATAGGGAAAATGAAGAGCTTAGGAGAGACATAGTTATGACAAAGACAGGAAGGGAAGGTGGGAGTGAGCAAACTAGGGAGACTACCATGTTACCTTCTAGGAGAGAGGAGTGGTGTGCAATCATGTCAGTTTCTAGGAATGGTACAACAGCTGCTGCTGCTGATGGTGGCAGTTGCTGTGGTGCTGTCACACCAACTAAGTCAGTCTCTCATTGTGGTGTTGTCATGACAGCAATGTTCTGTGGTGTACTAACGTCAGCTACAGCAGCATTACTGGGTGTGCCCGTCAACTCGATCATGCTGCCTCCTTCCAACGCCGAAGAAGAGGCTGCCGAGGCCAGAATACTTACCATACCCACCTCGCCAGGTGACGGGCTTAGCCCAGAGCCTTCAGCTAACCCTTGCTGCGGAACTAACTCTGATCTGAGACAGGTGCCACGAATCCTTCCTCGCGTGTTGGCACGGAAACGGTGAGACTCACAGCCGTCTCGAGGATGGCAGCTTCAACAGATGCATCCTCCAGTCCCTGAATAATGCGTCCTCCTCCCACTGCCCAAGGCTGTTCTGTTGCCTCGCTGACCTCCATTAGACCCGGGTAGAGCCCAGTGGTCTGGTTCAACCGCTCAGCTCCATCCAGTATATGAGGCTCAACTAAGTTGGTCTCTGGTGGTGGTGGTGATGGTATTGCCATGGCAGCTTTGTACTGTGGAGGCCCCAGTGTGGGGTCGACCGCTTCATGCGTCGCGTCTAAAGTTCCATTGGGTAGGCCGAACAGAGCAGAGTCACGTTCCTTCCCACCTTGCGAGGATGGTGAGGTGTTGCAGAGGGTATCGACTTCGGGGGAACACGTAGCGATTTCAGGTAGGTGCATGGTGGGGTCTTGATCACTGCTACCCTCCTGCGTGCAGGCAAGGTCGCTGCGGTCAGGCTTAGAGCCGGGTTCAGCCGGCCCGTGTCCCTCTTTGGACCCTGATGGTGACAGTACAGGGAAGCAGTTTGAAGCCTACGCTCAACTACTGCCGCGCGTTTCGTTAGAAGAGGTTGCAATGGATTTCTGAGCAACTCGTGGCAACGGCGGGTTGGAGGGCCACTACTGGAGTATCTCCTTCCTGGATGGCTGGAGAGCTTGAACGTTGTCTATTGATTGTATTGCTTTATTATTGACAAGTAGATTAAAAATTTCTCTTTGAGAAATAGACTGGGATGTAGGATTGGGATTGGTGGTGTAAAAAGCAAGGAAACAAGACACATTATGGATTGGTACCAGAATACAACAAGACGGTCCTACATTTAGCCAAGAACCATGCACTTTGAATTTCAATTAGCTAAATGTAGGATCGTCTTGTTGTATTCTGGTACCAATCCATAATGTGTCTTGTTTCCTTGCTTTTTACACCACCAATCCCAATCCTACATCCCAGTCTATTTCTCAAAGAGAAATTTTTTATCTACTTGTTTCCTTGCTTTTTTTCCTACCATGCAGAGCGATTGGTTAGTTGTCTTGAAGCCAATAATGTAATATAATTGTGCCAATTAAGTTAGCACTATCGGTAATTAAGATTTCATCGGCATTCAATAATGTTACATAATTGTGGTTCCAAATGAGTATTGGGGATGTGCTGCTGTACCACCAGGTTTGATTGCTTATGCGAGGTTTGTTCGTGGTATATGTGGTGACACCGCGCGTGCGTAGAATGCCTTTTCACATGTTTATTTGATCAAAAAACACATGTTATTTTTAGTAAAAATTTGCATGTACAATTCTTAAACGATAACCTGCCTCGCCTTGTACGTCCCGGTCGTCACCTCCTGTAGGGATGAAAATAACTGAAGCAGAAGGGATCAGCTGTGGCAAGTGGAGCAGGAACAGGAGGAATTGACAATCAAATCAGCATACGGACACATTAATTTTATGGTTGTGGAAGGTTTATGCACATATACGCCAGCATCGCTACGCCCCAAGCAAGCTGACATGCTAATTATATGTATACTAAGTGTAAGCGGCCAAGATTGATAGCAGGTATACACGAGGTACAGACTGGCAAACATACAACAATAAGGTATATATATATACGTGTGATCACGGGTGTGCGTGTGACAATCTATTACACAAGGTTCCATCAATACAATGTACTGCGCAAGCGCAGACTAATAAATCCTGCATTACACTGCTCCCTTCTTTTTAGTGTTCCACATATATTCCATAGCGCTGTGTGCGTTGTCTATCTCGCACGGGGTATCGGCGTTGTTCATTTAAGGGTGGTACAGGTGGGTTCGCAATTTCTGGGACTGCTGCCTCTTCTTGCTGTACTGGATCATCGTCATCGCTGTCAACCAGATCCAGATTTGTACCAACTGGTTCTTGTTCTCTGGACCCTGTGTTCTCTGGCTTGTCATCGGATATTACACACGGCTTGAGCCTGTCAAAATGAACAAATGTTGTTTTCCTCCGACCTTGAAGGTTTTTGATTTTGTACGTGGTCTCGCCCAGTCGTTCCATGACCTTAAAGGGTCCTTTCCAAGGATGGTGTAGCTTTCTGGATCGACCACGAGGAACAGCTGTGGAGTGCAACCACACCAACTCGCCCGGGCTAAATGGCTTCCCATGCACTTTTTGGTCATACAGCTCTTTCTGCCTTTTATGTTCGGCCTGACAGCGCTCCCTCACCAGTGCGTATGCTTCTTGCAAGGCGTCTTTCAAGCAGCGTGCATACTCGGAGGTAGTGTTCGGCTCCATCTGATTAGTGCCGTACATCAGGTCGATCGGTAGCTTTGCCTGGCGCCCGAACATCAAGAAGAACGGAGTAAATCCTGTGGAGGAATGGACGCTAGAGTTGTAAGCCAGACAAAGTTTACGTATGTGCTGCTGCCAATCAGCTTGATTGTTGCCGACTGCGGTGGAAAGCATGTCCAATAGAGTCCGATTGAATCGCTCCACCATTCCATTGCACTGTGGGTGGTACGGCGTGGTGCGCGTTTTTCTGATCTGCAACAGTTCGCATATCTCCTTCACCAAATCTGACTCAAACTGTCGTCCCTGGTCGCTGTGGAGCTGTTCTGGAGGAGAAAAACGGCAGAACATTTCATCAACAAGTTTTTTAGCAACAGTTGTGGCCTCCTGGTTCCGTATAGCATACACTTCTACCCACCGGGTAAAACAGTCCATAGCTACCATGACATACTTACAGCCATCCTCAGTCTCGGGAAGGGGGCCCATTAAATCTACACTCACGATTTGCATCGGGTACCCAGCCTTAATGGTTTGCAGAGGAGCCCTTCTCTTTGGGGCAACCGTCTTCCTCGTGGTGCAGCTTATGCAGTTCCTACACCACTCCCCAACTGCTTCTGTACATCCTGGCCAGTAAAACCGCTCTTTCAGTCTGTGTTTCATCTTCTCCTCTCCAATGTGACCGCCTACAGCCCCTTGATGGAGATCGCGAAGAGCATCCACTTGTAACTTCGCGGGTAAAACGAGCTGCTGGAATCTTCTACTTCCATCCACGCATTTCTTCCACAGGATACCATCATAAATGCAGAGGGCGTCCCAGTGTTGCATCAGGAGACGACTTCCTCGACTCCACGATTTAACAATATCAGGGCTCGTTGGTTGACCACAAGATACAGCACAGTGAACAGGTTGGATGGTTGAGTCGTCCAGTTGCATCTGCCTCATCTCAGCTGGAGTATATTTCTGGAACGGATTGGAAACCACTCCTACCATGACGGTGTTCTCCGATTCTATATCTTCGTCCCTACCGCACTGCCTGCATGGGACACGGGAAAGGGCGTCAGCGTTGCAATGGCGCAAGCCTTGGCGGTGCACAACCGTGAAGTTATACTCCTGGAGTCTCTCTAGCCAGCGAGCCAGTTGACCTTCCGGTTCTTTAAAATTCCGGATCCAGACCAGTGATCCATGGTCAGTTCGAAGGGTGAATTCTCGCCCAAGGAGATACTGTCTAAAATGATGTACAAATTCCACAACTGCTAATAATTCTTTACGTGTTACACAATACCTTTGCTCTGGCCTAGTAAGCGATCTGCTCGCATAGGCAATAACACGCTCAGAACCACAATCACTAACCTGTGAAAGCACAGCACCAATTCCAACATCACTTGCATCCGTGTCGAGTATGAAACGTCGCTCATAATCTGGGTATGCAAGGACTGGGGAAGAAACCAAACGTTTACGCAATTCATCAAAAGCGTTTTGGCATCCAATGTTCCATTCGAAAGGTGCGTTTTTCTCTGTCAACCGCTGTAGTGGTTTTGAGATCAAGGCAAAGTCTTTTACAAAACGCCTATAGTAATTGGCTAGCCCCAAAAATTGTTGAACTTCTTTTCTGTTCTGGGGAATGGACCACTTCGACACAGCCTCAGTTTTGCTTGGATCTGTTGCAACACCATCTGTGGATACTATATGGCCTAGAAATGTTACTTGCTGCCTGCAGAGTGTACACTTTTTTGGTTTTAGCTTGAGACCCGCCCCCCTCAGACGAGTGAAGACACTAGTGAGGTGATGCAAATGCTCCTGAAATGTAGTACCTACTACAATTATATCGTCAAAATACACTAAACAGCTCGACCATTTTAACCCACTCAAGACTCTATCCATTAAACGCTGAAATGTCGCTGGAGCGTTACATAAGCCAAATGGCATTACCTTGAATTGGTAAAGTCCTTCCGGTGTTGTGAAGGCTGTCTTAGGTTGATCCTCGGGAGCCACTTCCACTTGCCAGTACCCACTGGCAAGGTCGAGTGTGGTGAAGAATTTAGAACCAACCAGTGTGTCCAAAGTGTCGTCCACTCGAGGTAATGGGTAGGCATCTTTTCTTGTTACTTCGTTTACCTTCCTGTAGTCTACGCAAAATCGTGTTGTCCCATCATGCTTCTTTGCTAACACTATAGGTGAGGACCAAGGGCTGTCAGACTGTTGGATTACATCACTCTCCAGCATGTCCCTCAGCAAGCCTCGGAGCTCCTCCCTGCGTGCCTGAGGAATACGACGTGGAGATAGGTGCACTGGTTGAGCATCACTGGTGAAAATATGATGCTTCAGCTCTTTAGTGCGGCCCAAGTCCTTGCTGCTGAAAGAAAAGACATCGGCAAACTCCACAAGAAGAGAATAGAGTTGTTCTCTTTCACTCTCACTAATGTGATTCCCAACCTTAGACACCAAATCCCATAAAATGCTCTGGCATTCCGGTGAGACTTCAGCATTCTTCATCACTGTAGATATGTTGATAACTGGATCTTGCTCCAGGAGCTCCATGCTTGCAATCTGTGCTCCTTTCTTCAGCACCACCATTTCATCACGTGGGTTCAGTATACGTACTGGTACTACATTACTGCTTGGAGACACTACTGCATTAGCCACCATCACACCCTTACAAGTGGCTGACTTGTGTCCTACAAACCACGTACCATTAGTGACTGGACCAGCAATTTTTACCATAACTTCCATTTCACTTCCTGCTGGAACAACTGTTTTCTCTTTTAGGACCAGTCCAACAGTTGCAACTCCTTGTTCTGTGGTGGTTTTGCTTAAGAATGGAATTGAAAGCTTTTGGGAGGGGAATGTGAGTACCTTCTGACCACAATCAATCACACAACTATTAGCTTCCAAAAAATCCAACCCAAGGATTGCCTCTATAGTGATGTCATCAGTTACAATGCAAGTGACCATAAATGGAGTACCCTTGAACAAAACCTGTATGTTTCCACACCCACATATAGACAATGAAGCCCCATTGACCCCTACAAGCTTTTTTCCAGACCACTGTTCAAGAACAAGTGTACTGTCCCTGTTTACAAGTTGTGTCCAGACATCCTTGCGGATAAGAGATACAGCTGCTCCCGTATCAACAACGAATGCAATAGCTACCACCCCAATGACTCCCTTTACGCTGTAACTTACCCCGCAAGTTACCGAAAGAGAAGGAACAGTCAACTGATCAGTTTGAGCCTCTACATGTCTTCTTCCCTCACGTGGTGGGCTCTCCCCTGAGGGACTGAAGTTTCCCTGATGCTGCTCTGTTGCGCGACTCCGACAAAATCTTGCAATATGGCCTTTCTTGCCACAAGTCCAACAGACTACAGCCTTGCGTTTCCCACTCTCAGCCTCCCCGGTTTGCTTACTTGTCCGAGGCCTTGTGGAACTCCCTTGTCTCTCGAGTAGCATCTCCAACCGTTGTAGCCGCTCGCCAAGCAACTTCACCGTCTGAGGTTCATCAAGTGGAGAGACAGCTGCGACAGCTTCAGCACGGTCTGCACGGCGTACGCGTACATCTGGGTCTGGTTCCTGTGGGGACACAGCGCTCACTCGCAGCGGCTTACCGGAGCTTCCCAAGTACGACTCTAATTCAATTGTTGCGACGACGGCCTCCTCGACGTTGGTGGGTCGTTTCTGCTTCACGCCGAAAGCGACTTGGGCGTTTTCAATTTGTGCCAAAAACTGGTTTAATGCAAGACGTTCTCTTGCCTTCTCCTCCAGGTCAGGATACGCTTTGTCCGCAAGAACTCTCAATACGTCGCCGAAAGTAGCCCAGTCTTCGTCCTTTCGCCTCGTTCTGGCACTTAACTCGGCCACGTAGAGTTGCCTCTTACTGTCAGGGTCAAAACGGCGCTGTAAGGATTTTATGCACTCACCGTAGTTTTCTTTCACATCTTGTGGCAACTTCTTGAACGCTGTCTGAGCCTTCCCAGTTAGACGCACCTTCAGCCATTTTAATTTCTCCTCACCAGTGGCCCACTTGTTGACAGTGGCTACGTTCTCGAAATGGTCTACCCATTCCGCCCAGCCACCCGCTTCGCCTCCGTAGGGCTCAGGTAGGAGCAAGGGTTTGGACATTCCAACTCGTGTAGAGCCGACTACGCCAGTGTAAGCGGCCAAGATTGATAGCAGGTATACACGAGGTACAGACTGGCAAACATACAACAATAAGGTATATATATATACGTGTGATCACGGGTGTGCGTGTGACAATCTATTACACAAGGTTCCATCAATACAATGTACTGCGCAAGCGCAGACTAATAAATCCTGCATTACATAAGCATTACACATTTGCACATATAACCTTTTGCATATAACCTTCCCTTAAAAAAATCTTGAGCAAATTATGTTTGGAATTACAGTGCTATGCCATCTTATTCCACTACCTAGTAGCATGTCAGGAAGTGTGACATGCATTGTCAGAAGCCAGCTAAAGCTGAAGTGTTGTGTTAACAGTTACAGTTAATGTAACATCTAGAGCAAAGCATCAGCATGCTGAGGCAGGCATGAAGTGCTAATCCCTAGCCTGCATGACATGTGATACCAGGAGCAGGACTCAAAACCAGTTTAGATCCGGTAATCCTCATCCCCTTATTATTTAAACCACTGCTATTGTGTGGTATTATATTGAGGGGTGTTCATACACAATTCTCATCACAAATGTCTGCACTTAGGTCACGATCAATGTGGCAACAATTACCAAGGTCACCTAGTGCTACTCTAATGTCCGCTACAGAAAAGTAACTTCGTTTTTATAATTATATCTACCTCTTCATCACTCAAGCGTCTACACTGACAAGTGCAAAGCCACTTTTTGGGACGATCACTACTTTCACCCTTACTTTTATCCTTTATTTCATTAGCCACAACACACAAGCCATTAGTGTCAACAGGGATTGCTAACATTCTAGTGCGTACTTTGGTCAACCAACCATTCATGTGGTTCTTTAAAATCTTCAACAACCATTTCTTGTACGTTTTATTACTATGCTATTTAGTGTCTTTTCAAGCAACATACACCCTGCCTTTTATCATCTCTTTGTGAGACAAAACCTAAACACTAAATTTATACACCCTGCCTTTTACATCTCTTGGTTCAAAGAGATAAAACCTGAGTAAAAATTAACTTTTTTTAACCTAACTTTTCATTACATTAAAGTTACACATCAGAATGCTCAGTAATCACCACAGTACTTGTTACAGTATAACATAAACTCACCGTTTAATCTTGACTTCTTATTGTCCAGCACTTGGGAGGCAGTGTTTAGATCAGACCCAGACTATTTAGCCTTTTAAACTGCTCTTCTTGTTTCAGCATGATCAATGTAGCGTTTGTGCTCACCAACCGCTTGGGTTCAGGGCCATTTTGGTACCACCAGGTTCTTTCTGCGTCTCGCTTCGATCTGCGTAGCATTTTCTTGCTCGCTTCGTCTCAGGGTCTTTTTCGTACCGCGCCCGCCCAGCGTCTTGCATGTGTCATCATCAGAGATACAGTTTGAAAATACAAATTAAAATAGGATGACGAGGTCTGTACCTTGCCCTTTTCTTAACCCGATCTCTTCTATTTCTTTGCTCGCTTCGTTTCAGGATCTTTTTCGTACCGCGCTTGACCAGCGTCTCGCATGGGTCATCATCATAGCTACAGTAAGAAGCAAATATATACATGTTGATAAATGGGAAGATGCAATTAAAAATAGGATGACGAGGGTCTGTACCTTGCCCTTTTCCTGTCACGATTCACTCAAGATTCCGTTGTCGTTCGTCGGCTCGCTTCTGCTCAGAGTTTGCCTGGTAACGTTCTCCGGCTTTTGCTTTGTTTGCCACCGAACTAGGTTCATGCTTTGCTCTCATTGTACCGATCTCTTTTTGCATGTTTCAACCAGAGCATAAAAACGAACACGTGCAAGATCACGTGCTTAGTAAACGGGTTCTTATGGTCCTGGGCAATTCATCAAAGTTCCATGCAATAGCAATTTGTATAGACGAAAGCCCGACAACATATGGATCCAAGCATTTAGTTACGATCCTTATCCAACTGTCCATCCGCCAGTATACTTCATTTTTTATAAATCGGCAAAAATACACCCACGCACACTCTTTATTAATTTATATCGAAACGGATATAAACTATATAGTTTCAATATTCACACAGGATGAAACTTCGCACCGAGCGCTACATTTTGGTGCAAATATCATTTCCCCCCGCCTTTCCTAACTTGAGTTATGTTTGACGAAAGGAAGAAGGAGAAGGAGAAGGAGAAGGAGAAAAAAATGGCGGATTCGAGGGATCGACTATACCGTCTGGAGACAACGGCAGGGTTGCGAACATCGCGCGTTGGACTATAGATGCAGCGTGTTTTTGGGCAGATTTTATAGCGACTGGCAAGTAGCTACGAAGCGTATATTCTGTTTTCTAACGCTCGATCGAAAACCACGCCTACGGAGCCAATCCTACATAGGACCTACTATCGTAGGTCCTGATATTGATAATAATTTTTATGAGTATTCAAGCTAGTATACAACGACCAAATCGGATGGCGTACCCAGTATAGTATACTGTCAACGTAGGTACTAGATACAGCAAAGTGGTATCCGGAGACGTAATTTCGAGAAACCTCCATAAGCGCACGTGATATATTTGAGGAATATGCGCAGTACGAAATTGGTCCTGCTGGTTGATGCTAACAATGCTTTCAACTCTCTCAACCGTAAAGTTGCTCTCTTGAATATCTACCAACTGTGTCCATCACTTGCCACTATACTTACAAACACATACAGAGAAAATGCTTCTCTCTTCATAGATGGGGATACTCTTTTCTCTCAGGAAGGTACAACCCAGGGAGACCCTCTTGCCATGGCCATGTATGCTGTTGCAACTGTTCCTTTGATTGAGAAATTGCAAAACACAAATACCAAGCAGGTTTGGTATGCTGACGATGGTACAGCAGGTGGCACACTACTGCATCTTAAGGCCTTTACCATGTTGTCATCTTCTGGTCCCTCCTATGGATATTTTGTCAACCCTGGGAAAACATGGTTGATTGTTAAACCACAACATGAGCATGATGCAAAAGAACTATTCTCTGGCACAGGAATTAGTATAACATCTGAAGGGAAGCGCCATCTTGGGAGCCGTTCTTTTCTAGAGAGCTACATCAACGACAAAGTGAAAGTGTGGACATCTACCATTCTTAACTTATCCTTGATTGCGAAGACTCAATCTCATGCTGCCTATTGTGCCTTTGTTCATGGTGTGTCTGGGCTTTGGACTTTCTTCCTTCGCACCATACCTGACATATCCTCATTACTCCAGCCACTTGAGGATGCAGTCAGGCTCCATTTCATACCCTCCATTACAGGACGTGACAGCATCACTGTTACTGAGAGGGACATTTTCGCTCTTCCAGCACGCCTTGGTGGCCTTGCCATACCTAACCCCATTGTATCAGCTCCTTTTGAATATTCCTCATCTGTAAAAATCACAGCCCCTCTTGTCTCCTGTATAATGTCACAGTGCATGGACCTTCCTCACTCCACCCTTGTTGACCAAAAACAGGCCAAGGCAACAATTCACTCACTTAGACAACAACTACACTCCTCTGAAATTGTGCGACTCAAAGCTATCTTGCCTCCTGCCCATGTACGGTCTATGGCTCTAAACAGTGAACAGGGTGCCTCATCATGGCTGTCAGTTCTGCCTATCAGTGATCATGGTTTTGCACTCCAGAAGGGTGCATTCCATGATGCCATGTGTCTTCGTTACAATTGGCAACCATCAAACCTACCAAGCCACTGTGTCTGCGGCAGTTCCTTCACCACAGATCATGCACTCACCTGCCCGACAGGTGGTTTTCCATCTGTGCGCCACAATGATCTGAGGGATTTTACAGCTAATCTGCTGACTGAGGTATGTCCCAATGTGTGTGTAGAACCACCATTGCAAGCTCTAACTGGAGAGCTGATGTCACATCAAACTTCGAATTCTGAAGACGGTGCTCGTCTTGACATCAGCGCACAGGGTTTTTGGGGTGAACGTCACCAACGCGTTTTTTTTTTTATGTACGTGTTTTCCATCCAAATGCTCCCTCTTACCGAAACATGCAGCTACCATCAGCTTACCGCCTTCATGAACGCCAAAAGCAGAGGTCTTATGACCAACGTATAAGGGAAGTTGAACATGGCTCATTCACTCCTCTAGTATTTAGCACATCGAATGGGAAAGTGTGTTTCAGTTACATATAAGAGAATTGCCACCCTTCTATCTACAAAGAGAGAACAAACATATGGCGCTACAATTGCATGGATAAGATGCTGCATTGCTCTTGCGCTCTGCCATTATGTGCCTTAGAGGTGCCAGATCTTCACAAGGACGACCATTCACACACAGTGCCATTGACTTGGTTGTTGCCGAAGCCACATTTGTGTAACTGATTACCTGAATTGTGTTATTTATTTATTTTTTGTTTTATATTATTCCTGTGTTCTATACGCAAAATATACCAGTGGGATACTTCGCGTATGCGCACGCGTATATTCATGCGAAATATACGCAAAATATACAATAGCGTATATCCTATATTTTGCACAGTGAGCGTTCTGCGTGAAGAACTAACAAATCTTTAATTTTACTATGTGTGGTAGTAACGTTACCATAGCTTAATAGAGTTTTTTGATAGCAGAACGCTTTCAAAACAGACAGAGGCTACTTTGGTCTCTCTGTAATAGATTCTGGGAAAATGTCATAGTCCTATATTTAAATTAACAATAGCGGAAGTGATTCGCGCAATCTGATTGGTCAATTGCAGGTATCTAAACGCGGTAGAAACCTAGAGAGGGACTCTAAGTGCCAGTGGGGGGGATTCTAAGTGCCCCGGGCACTTAGAATCCCCCCCACTAGCACTTAGAATCCCTCCCGTTGTCGTTATCGCGTTGCGCGATAATGTATTGGTTGCTACGTACGCGTTGCTATTGTCTAAATTGGTTAGACACTGAAACCGAGGGATCTAAGTGATTTAGAATCCCCTCGGGCCCTTAGTAGCGCCCTCGCTACCGCTCGGGACGCTACAGCTCAGGGCCCTCGGGGATTCTAAATCACGTAGATCCCTCGGTTTCAGTGTCTAACCTATATTTAGTACACGAACGTAGTATAGGCTACAAATGGATAAATTTAAGACTATACGACATTTTGCCTTACTATAACAGACCCTTGTTTCTTTTTATACCACCATTGCCTTCAAATCCTACATCCCACCAACTTTCTCGTAGAGAATGTTTTGGTTACTTGTGGCATTAGGTACTTGACAAAACAAAAAGCTTGAAACAAACATTCACGCATAACTAAATGGTTCAGTTTAAAAACCATATTGAATGGTTTTCAAAACTGTTCTTTTTTGTAGCTTATTCCTAACCGGAGAAACGGGTCTTTAAGTACGATAGAACAATGTATGGAGATTGGGAAGGAAATATTATAATAAACTGTGATCCACATAATGCCGATGTTCAAACGGTCATAAACTTTTTGTCTTTTAATATTTTGATCCCAAATTTCATATGAAGAATGGCATGTTGTAAGCCTACACAAAGAATGTGATTTTAGAACAAATACTATTTTCTTATATACTGGCATTTCAACACGCGTTTATGAATGGATAAAGCTAAATTTTGACTAGCGTATAATGTATATAATGTATCCAAGGCCCCGGGGGTATTGAATTTTCCTATTAATCCTAGCACTTTCAACTGATGTATTATGAATTTATTCAGTTAAGCTAGACTTCAAACTGTTTTGCAGTAACACATACTTTGTACATAATACAATAATCTCTCTTTAATCATAAAAATTTCCAGCCAAATAAAATAAGACATTGAATCGATTTCCTACACATCAAACAACAGTCCCTGGCCTTTATATATTCATGACTTCAAAAGTGCTTAAAGCCACTCTGGTCACCTGTGCCCTGCTTAAATTGCATCTTGGTTAGTCCATATATAACATTCGCCACTGCATAATCACTGCCAAATGTACAACTTTGTATCCCATTCTGCATCTGAACTAAAGCAGGCTGAATATGGCATCATTTATCGAATTGGCAATGTGTGTATAATAATCATCCGTTTTTCCACCAGGAAGCTCATTGATTAATTTTTCTTTCCTGCAGGGACACATACATGCACTAGTTGTTGCATCCCATTCTAATGTTATGTTATCTTGCTAAACTAAGAATTTCTGCAGTCAAGATGTCACTTAACAAAAAGGAAAAATGAAATAGACCTATATTAGCACGCACATTTAAATATGACAACATGTTGCTAATATAGGTCTATTTCATTTTTCCTTTTCAATCAGAAGCCTTGTTCCCTTGCTTTTTACACCACCATCACCTTTGATTCCTATATACCACCAACCTTCTCGTGTAAAGAATGTTTTTATTACTTGTAATAATTTTAGCTGTGGCTCTCAGTACGAATAATGTTATAATATGTGTATAAATGTATATACATGCCTAGTAATGTTAGGGTTCGCACACCAGCTACAGACTGGACTGTCGATTACTCAGGATACAAGTAAATGAAAACATTCTCTCTGTGGAGGATGGCAAAGACCCGTGCTTCACCATCCAACCGATTGCATCATGCCAAGAACAGCTCTTCAAAACAACAGGTGGCCTCAGCAATCTCCCTTGCACAAGATGGTCTGTATGGCAATGCATGTCAGGCATTAGTTTCAACAGGTGTTGCACCAAATTCTGAAGAGACATGGAAGTTGCTACTTTCAAAGCACCCCAAGTGTGAACAACCCACCACACCTGATGCACCTGAATTTGATACTAGCATTCTCAGTAATGTTAACATAATGGCAATTTTAAGATCATTTCCTAAACTCACTGCTGCCGGGCCTACTGGCCTTCGTGTCCAGCAACTCATTGATGCAGCAGAGACTCCTTTTCAGACAGCGATTCTGTCTTCTCTCAAGGCAGTTGTTCATCTTCTTGCATCAGGAAAAGCCCCACCTCAATTGTCTGTCTTCCTCGCTGGCGGAAACCTGACTGCATTGAATAATCTAAGCCTGATTGCCCCCTGGATGTTCGGCCCATTGCTGTTGGAGAAACCCTCCGTCGCCTGACGGGAAAGTGTCTTTGTGCTGCTGTGAAGTGCAAGGCAGCAGAGTTCTTTCAACGCATCAATTTGGCGTGGCATGCCCTTTTGGCACAGAGAAAATTACCCATGGGCTAAGGGGGTGCATTGAGGAGCATTGGTCTGATCCTGAATTTGCTGTTCTTAAGGTAGATCTGAAGAACGCATTTAATGTGGTGTCACGTCAGGCACTCTTGGTTGAAGTTAAAAATCACTTTCCAGAGTTACTCCCTTGGGCCTGTTAGTCTATGGGCTACATCCTCTGTTATGGCACACTATGGGTCATCTGCAGTCTGAGTCTGGAGTTCAGCAAGGAGATCCACTTGGTCCTCTTTTTTTTGACCTGGTCTTGAACTTAGTGATTTCTGAAATATCTAAAGATGAAGTTTGTTCGAATCTTCAATTCCATGCCTGGTATCATGATGACGGAGTGCTGGCTGGTCCCATATCTGCGGTGCATAGGGCACTGGCATTGATTAAAGTTATTGGTCCACCACTTGGCCTGTTCGTGAATATGTCAAAATGTGAAGTCTACAGCCAGAGTGATTTGAGCTTGTTCCCAACTGACATGAAACAGTCTCACAATCCCAACATTGAGATATTGGGAATTCCAATAGGTGATAAAGATTTTTGCTCGGCCTTTATCTCCAGGAAGCGGTCTGAGGCAAGACCCTTGCTTGAAAGGCTTGAGGAAGTTGGTGCAGTGGACCCTCAGGTTGCTTTAACTCTTTTGCGTATGTGTGGGGGATTTTGTCGGCTTGCACATCTAGCCCGTGCCACTCCTTCACTTGCTATGACTTCTCTTCAGCTTTTTGATGAAGATGTTCATAAAAGTTTTTCACTATGCACTGCAGTTGATACAACTGATGTTGCCCGGCAGCAGGCCCAGCTAAGCCTAAGCAGAGGAGCGTTGGGCATGAGGTCTCTGTCCCTACACTCACCTGCAGCATTCATTGCATCTTTTTGCTCTTCTGGCTATGGCTCCCCTTCCAACCACCATCTCTCTGATGCAATACAGACATTCAATGAGTCTGTATCTCCTTCTGATACAATTCAGTCTGATGGTTTTGTTTCATCTTCAGTCCATCAAAATCAAATTTCGAGCAAGATTGACATCCAACAGTTCAATAAACATCCTGATCATTTCTTCTGTTGCTGATAAGGCACGTTTGTTGTCTGTCTCGTCCCCACATGCTGCTTCATGGCTAACTGTAGTCCCTTCTGAAGGTCTCGGCCTTCATCTTGAGCCCTCAGTATTCCAGGTAGCAGTCAAGTGGTGGCTTGGTTTGGACACCTCCAATGGTTCTCTGTGGGCCCTATGCCCAAACAGTGCATTAGATCCCCTTGGTCATCATGTTACAACGTGCAAAAAAGGAGGAGACATAGTCACCCGACACAACCAGCTGCGCAATGTGTTGGCGGAGACTTGCCGTAGAGCCCACTTGAGCGTAAAGGTGGAGATGGGTAGCAATCTTACATCTGAGCATGACCATTCATGCCCTGCAGACATTTTGCTACCCAACTGGGCCCTTGGCAAACCAGCTGCCTTTGATATTTCAGTGACATCACCGCTAAACCCCAAAATTGTTTCAGTAGCGGGATTGTCAGCTGGGGCAGCCGCCTTGTCCACTGAAGAGCGAAAGCATACTGAGAATGACCCCAAATGCAATGCTTTGGGCTGGTATTGTGTACCTCTGGTCATGGAGTCCTATGGTGCTTGGGGAAAGGAAGCCATGGACTCGTTTAAGATGCTTGCCTCCCGTCTTGCCTTCATATCGGGCAAACCAAAGTCAGTTGTGCTGTCTGACCTGTATAGCAGGCTCAACTTGAATCTGGTGAGGGCAATTGCGACAGCAATCCTTTCCAGGTGGCTCCCATCTTAAAGTTTATTGAACTGTAGCATGATTTATTAATAATTCATGCATGTTGTTTCTCCTCCTAAATATTTATTTATTGTATTCCTATATTATATGTAATCATGTTTTTTAATTTAGTTAATAATTATAGCACTCTCTGAGAAAGTTGGTGGGATATAGGTTTTGCAGGCAAATAGTATACTGGTGTAAAAAGCAAGGAAATAAGTTTTATCAGAAGGGAAAATGTAATAATCCTGTATTTAGCACACTTCGACTAAGGCATATGCTGTTTCTGTGCTAAATATAGGACGTCTCGCCAGCGTGGCCGTGTGCGCTGCTACCGGTAGTTGTTTGCCGGGTGTCCTAATGTAGGCCAAAAATGCATTTTCCCTTCTGATAAAACTTGTTTCCTTGCTTTTTACACCAGTATACTATTTGCCTGCAAAACCTATATCCCACCAACAGAGCTGCCAAGTCTCACGCATTAGGCTGGAAACACACGCATTTGCTCTTGTTCTCCAGCTCACACGCACACTTGCTAAAATCTCCAGCATTTTTATTTTTACGCATGCGCATAAATGTGGGCACGAGGTTATTACTTATTAGGTACGGGTACGAGAGCGTGTCTAATGATGGTCCGAAGATGAGATCGAGGCAACTGCTGCCAGTGATGATGTCGAAACGGAAAGAAGAAAAAAAGCTCAAGTAGCGAAGGTAGTATTGGTTATTCCTCATTCCAATGCATCAGAGGAAAGGATTTTTAGCATGGTTCGAAGAAAAAAACACCATTCCGCCCCAGCCTTGGACTTGATGGAACTCTCCCTTCAATTATTCAAGTGAAACTAGGCGTTGATGATCGCTGCGAGAAATTCGAGCCAACTAAACAGCTTCTAGAGAAAGCTAAGAAAGTAACTTGGAGTACAATAAAGCTCATTCATCGAAACATTAATGTTTTTAAGTTATTTATAGGCTCACAATATAATGTCTATGAGTTGTATCGTGTCAAATTGCTTGGTTGTACTGATGAAACTTTATTTAAATTGAGGACCTTGTATTCAACCTCCAGCATCTAACCCCCAATCTCCAGCTTCTGCCCCCCAGACCTCCAGCATCTGACCCCCCAGACCTTGGCAGCTCTGCACCAACTTTCTCAGAGAGAATGTTTTTATTTACTTGTTTCCTTAATTTTTTTAAACACCCAAATAGGTACTTTTGCTTAATTAGACTTGATAAGACCGTATATAGGCTTTTAGGCTTTTGTGTATCAAAGCCTAAAAGCGAGTCCTCCAGCAAATTCTAAAGCTATTGGTGCAATTTTCATTGCT
The DNA here is from genome assembly GCA_963681505.1 of Eunapius fragilis. Taxonomy (NCBI): domain Eukaryota; kingdom Metazoa; phylum Porifera; class Demospongiae; order Spongillida; family Spongillidae; genus Eunapius; species Eunapius fragilis. The sequence continues at coordinate 8,148,835 of OY811974.1, read as the reverse complement.
TAAAAGTGTTCCTGTCCCGAGTTATGAGTTCCCAAGAAGCAGACGACCCGCCCATTATTTTTGGAAGGGGAACGAGGACAGCAGTATTTTTCCTCGACAACCACGCGGTTCTACGACGCGAAGCAAAAACGAAACTACTCAGTTTTGACTTCTAGATCGATTGCCGTAACAAGTTAGACGATCCGATCGTCGGGAGCGAAGCTACGGTAGGGTCGCGGGATTTTAAATAAATTCATAGTCGGGGTCAAAACCTATATGGAAGTCTCTAGCGAGATTTCCGACATACAACCATGCACACATGATCTAGCTCCCATAACACGTCACACGCACGTGATTCCTGATTACATCATATTATACTACAGTGGCACCAAGGGGGGGGGGGGGGGGGAAATCTGTATGGACACCATCGTCCAATACTGTAGAGCTTGAAGAGAGAATTACGAATCTGCTTTTTTTTAAAGTAAAAATATCTTGCTTCAGATTCACATGGGATTCACACCGATCGATTTCTCGCAGTGAAAGTAGCTAGTTAGGACCCAAGTACAACTAGTAAACCCTCGCTAAAACCTTGAGCATGTTTTAACCCGGTAAATAAGCCTACCACACGTATCTCTGGAACGGCCGGGTTAAAATGTTAACTACATCGCTCTAGGTTTTAGCGACGCGAGGGTCTACAGATTGTACTTGGGTGCTAATGAGGAATTTTCACTGCGAGGAATCGATCGGTGTGACTCCCACGTGAATCTGAAGTGAAACAAAAAGATACAAAAATGCGTAGGCTAGTATCCCCTACGCCCTCGTTTTAAAATCCCTCGTATCATTTTTCTCTTAAGTCAGATTTTTATTTTAAAAGGAGATTCGTAATCCTTCTTCAAGCTCTACAGTATTGGACGATGGAAATATATTTAAAGCACACTTCAAACCAACCAATTTTTAAAAAAGTTTATGCATGGTGATGAAAGTCAATTCAGTTGTGTCTTCTTTTAAAAGTTACATTTGGTGTGGAGAAATTGAAATCCAACAGCACATGCATGCATGTTAGTCATGGATGCATTTTTAGCTCTGGGAACAGTAGGTAAAGTTTAGGGACCTGTCATGCGAATTGTGTCCTAAATAATTTTATCCGTGGGACTAAAACCTTTCTACGGATACGTATGCAGCAATCCTAGTATGCAGACACATATGGGAACTCGTATGTGAGAAGACTATAGTATGAGGAGCAGAATGCTGCGCAGTATTATGAGGGGCCGAATGCGGAGCAGTAAGAAGGGGAAATGCGGATCGATTTAACAAGTAGAAATATGCATGCATACCTGTAAGCTTCTATCATAAAGAAGCTACGCGCTTGTCGGCGGACAGCTGTGATGGAGCTAGCTTTAATCCTTGGTCGACAAGCCAGAAAACATCACTCCTTTATACAAAAAATATATATTTTTTAGTTATCTGTATCAGGTGACTAGCACTTACGAGTTAATAGACCGCAGAGGGGAAACACTTAATCTGGAGTCGGAGGGGTTAGTCGATTTCATCTAACAGCAAGCATGGAGTACTTCCCCGTAGCATGCATGCCGATGGTGTTACTTGCCTTTAAGATATAGCAGATATATATTATCTCTGGATATAGCCGCGGCACGGACCTATTCCCGAACTAAAACGATGATGTCACATCTTTTGGTAACGAGGACTAACACATGGGAGATGGAATTGCATGATTCGCGGGTTAGATGTTTATTATAATATACACGTACACACTGCAGTAGCGGATCCAGGGGAAGGGGGGCGGGGGGGGCACAATAGGCCCCTCCCCCCCACACCCACCCGTTAATTAGCAATTCACAAATGCGAGGATACAGGCGCCTTTAGTTAGCAATTCAATGATTGTAAACAAATGCGGGGGGGGGGGGGGGGGGGCGCTTAGATTGAACAATCCTATTTAACTGCGGAGGTCGTGATGGCGATAATGCTAGCTGCGTTATAGTAATCGAAGACCAGGCAGACCAGGTCGGCTCTGCAAACGACTTCACATGCAACGGAGTGCCGAAGAAGAGGAAAGCGTCAGCGATTACAGTCTTTTACAGATTTCGTTATAAATGCTATAGGATTTCTTATGTCAAAACGCTAAAATTGCAAAGCTTAAGGGGGTCTGGGGAGCTTACAGCGCTCCCCCATATCCCCTAGCTGGGCGGGAGGGGGGCACCCTCTCCGGGGCGGCGCCGCTCACTATTCTGCCTATTCTGCCCCACCTATAGCCACATCTTCCATTGTGCCCCCCCCCCCCCCCCCCCTCCCAAATCCTGGATCCGCCACTGCACACACTCGCACGCATTCACAAACTTGTGCACACACAACACACGCGCACATGTTGCACACGTACTCGGATCATGTATACACTGACAGTCTTTCGTATCTGCTCAGATAGACATGCATAAACTTTCACCCGGGTGCAACCATTGCGCTATGGGTATGTGTACTGTCTATTACGTGTGCATGTGTACATGTTTTATCCACACATGGCAGCCTCGTTAGATATTGATGACTCAGATCAGAGATGGAATTGATTCAGGTTATGATACAACACACAAATCATGGTGGATACAACTGACAGTCAGCTCAGTTGCATGTGCACATGTTACTTGTGTTTTCTCTATCCTAGAAAACATGCTTCTCATTCATACATACCTTCCAGGCATATTCACAGGTGAGTTGAATGTATTGGTTAAAACATGGGCGACATTGACAAGAGTCCAAATTTTATATGGGATGGGCATAACCCTGCCAGTTAGGGTATATGAAGAAGTGCTCTAAGCTTACCACGATCTGGTCTGCATGGGGGCAAAGCTGTGAAGTTTTGCTTTCATGCAGGTAAGACTAAAATTTCTTACTCCTGCTTGGCGGGAGGCAGCACGGGTGGGGGGGGGAGGGAGGAGGGTGGAATGTGCCACTGGGATGGGGTGGTTATAAACTCTGAAACCCACACAGTCTTTATGGATGCTTCTTTTTTGAAGGTATTGTTATGTAATTTGAGTCATAATTGAGCTGCTTATCAGAGCAGATATAGAGCACATGGCACCTCAATCAGCTGCAAGCAATGGACTTTTGTTGACTACATTTTATTTGAATGCTGAATTGCTTTGTATATTCCTGTTCCAAACTGATATTTGAAGAATTCTATGGCTGTCTCAGTCACTCACAAACTACACACAAACACACATGCACACACACACACACACACACACACACACACACACACACACCTATGCACACCTAATCATATTCAGCCTTACCACAGTGAAACACAGCTGGCAAATACATGTCAACCAGCCACGAATGGAAACAATCTGGAAGCATGTAAGCACATTCATTAGTACAGGTTTCTGTTCTGATCTGGAATGAGACTGTGGCTCAAATCTTTTACATTTTTCTGCACAATGGAAGCTCGGAGAATCGAACGTACAGAAGCCAATGCTATGTATCTCTTACCACCACAATGAACTAAGAAAAAAACTGTATGTGCCTCCCTTCCCCACTCCTGCCCACTCCTGCCCACACCATCTTTACACCTGACTATGCTCAGTTTCTATACTACAATAGCTCCTTGGCGAACTGCAAATTTATACATATTGATGAATCCGGCATTGCTAAAGTTAACCAAATATTTAGGGGACATAGGATTATCAATAGGTACTATTATGTATAAGTTTTGGCATCGCAAAATATGCAAGGATCTCACATCTTTTGATTGTTATAATTTTAATCCTAGGACAAAAAGCGTCTGAAACTTTTTTGTACAGTAAATATCGCGTTAGCGTCATCATCCAGGCTTAATCGTACCAAAAGAGTTCCTTTCGATAGTCCAGAAAGTACATGTAGTGCATTCGTGATGGTTAATATAGTGTTCGCTATACACAATACTATTGGATATCTTACACGAAACATGTAATGTTATTGCTCAGCTCCATTGCATAGTGTAAACAATTTTAATATGGTTTCTTTCTATACCTAACTCATGCAATTTCTGAGTTGCTTTGTTTGGCTCTGCGCGTGATTCAGTCCCAGGAAAGCAGCTGGCGTATTGAATCCTGCGGTCTTAGCTGCAAACAGAGACCAATAACGCACGTTGTTTGTTTCTCTGAAATGTTTTCATTTGTAAGAGAGAACCTCTACAACGGAAAATTGGTCTGCCCATTATTAAACTGATTCTTGTACATTTAAATTGCATGCACGCCATACTACTCTGTGCTCATTCCTCGGGGCATACAACGGTCTCATACACGCGAACTGAGGTTGCTATTTATCAATTATCCCAGCGGGCCTGCAGAGCACACGCACAATCATGCATGGTGATAGCTATACCTTTTGCCCTGGCGAGCTAGCTAGGAAACGAGTCTATGCAAGGATGGCAAATAGAGCATTTCGATTTTTCCTGTCGTCAAAGCTGTGTACACGCACTTCTTCAAGTTTCCATCATCAAAGCGTGTGAAACTGTGCATAATAGCTTCCACATCAACTGACTGGCGGATTGCAAAAAGTGCTCCCGTTAATTTTTAAATTCAAGTTTACGATTGTCTTTGCCATGCATGTATATACCAGTTTACGGTACTACTAATTGCTTAAATTTTGTCGGGATAGAAGTGGTGCGTCCTACACGAGTAGTGCGGACGGCAAAAGCAAAACAGCTAGCTAAATTATCAGGGAGTAGGGTCTCATCGATATCATCCTGATCAATCTACTTCAGCTTCCTGCATGGCCCCGCAAACCTAGGTCTTCTAACATGCCCACTTTGAATCATTTCTTAATCTTCACTGGAATCCAAGCCTTTGCATGCCAGTCACTACTGGAATTCATGTCAGCCTCGTCTTGTGCCACTTTTTCCCACTGCCCCTCATCCACTGCATGGTGATGGCACTTGTTCAAGCAATCCAGCAGCAGCATCCTTTGCACCGCCACCTTTTATTACAGACAACTGCTTCACCTTATCAAGGGCTCTGGATTCATCTTAATACAATATCTGTTTCTTCTAATCCTTCCTCTGTCCGAATCCAAGAACCGAATCCAAGAATTTGACCCATCCATCAACCATTGCAGCCTGTTTGCTGCAGGAAATTATTATTTTTAGTGTATTGTACACCCATGTAACAAAAGGAGTTCGCACATTCTTCAGACTTAAAACTCCTTCCAATTTCATTGTGGAATTTCCAATTCCAATTAGAATGTTGCAGGAATTTAAGATATTGCCTCAGAAATGCAACTCAGTGCTTTTGTCTGCAAAATTGTACTGAATTGCTTAAAATCTTCAACGATCAGAATTATGCTTGCACAGTATCATAAGAATTAGATAATTATGTGACATATATGATGTGATACATGAAATGCATGAAATATAATGATAATGAATACAAATACAATGTGCAAGAAGAAAGTTTTTTAAATTTAATATTCAGGACTGTTCAAAATGGCAGAAATGGCAGAAATGGCAGGAGTGTGAGGAGACTCAGAAAAGCTCATCTTCGTGTTTTTTGATGCAACTATGGCATTCCTTTTAGAATCCTGTACTGCCTTGTGTAAATCTGTTGAATGGTATAAGGGAAATTATAGGGGAATAAATTCTGAATTACATGTTAAATTTTAAACATGCTTGGCATACCTGAAATTTCAGATTAACCAAAAAATAAAAGCAACGCATTCACATATACTATGTTTGGTGTATCTGAAATTTCAGATATGCCAATCATATACTATGTTTGGTGTATCTGAAATTTCAGATATGCCAATCATATACTGTTTGGTGTATCTGAAATTTCAGAAATCATCAGCTCACATGCATATATTCATTAATGTAAAATAGATGTGGGTGTAGATATAAAAGCTTGTCCAGGGGCAGGGGGGTGGTTTTATATACTGACCCGGGGTGTTAGTTTGCAATTAATGTGTGCATGGTTAATGCATAGCCTGTTGTTGATTTTTAACGGCCGTAGCCTTCGACACCATACACTCTACAAGCCTTCGACACGCACCCTACAAGCCTTCGACCACACACACCCTACAAGCCTTCGACATCACACACACCCTACAAGCCTTCTACACCACACTCTACAAGCTTTCGACACGCACACACCCTACAAGCCTTCGACACGCACATACACGCAAGCCTTCAACACCACACACACTACAAGCTTTCGACACCCACACAAACCTTACTAGCCTTCGACACCCACACCCTACAAGCCTTTGACACCCACACACACCCTACAAGCCTTTGACACACAAACACCTACAAGCCTTTGATACGCACAGACCCTACATGCCTTCAACACCACACTCTACAAGCCTTCGACACCACACACACCCTACAAGCCTTCGACACCACACTCAACACACACACACACGCCCTACAATCATTTGACACCATACACCCTACAAGCCTTCGATACACACACACACACACGCACACTACAAGCCTTCGACCACACACACCCTACAAGCCTTGGACACCACACTCAACACACACACACGCCCTATAATCCTTTGACACCACACACCCTACAAGCCTTCGATACACACACACACGCACCCTACAAGCCTTTGACACCCACACACACCCTACAAGCCTTTGACACACACACACCCTTACCTTAAATAGGTAACAGTTTGCGCGCATCAATTAGAACATATACAGTGTACCTCGAAATGATGTTGCTGTTATATATACACTAGCGTGAGAAAAACAATAATTTTTTTTTTACACTAGAAAGGACCACTTACTTCGTATTCCGACTGATCTTTGTGTTCCTGCTAAAGTTGTACCTTAGTGCGTCGCGCACGCGACCGAGACAAAACCAGCAATCGTGACCAAAAATGTGTACCAAAATATGCCTGGAGTGTCATCCTCGGCTGCTATATGCCACTCAATGCCTGCCCGGTAAAAATGAGACATTGTATGGCCGTAATACGGATCATAGGTTATACATACTTATAATTAAATTATAACCATAATTGGGACGGTGTCCAGCAAAATCACCCTTCTGGAGTTTTAATTTTATCACTATAAAAATTGTACGTTACAAAAAGCAACATATCTTCACAACGGTTTTATATTTTCTTTTCAAAATTCATACACTTATTTACACATCAGTTCTCTCTGTGCAAACCTATTTTGGTGCTCTAGATATTTTCCGTGCCATGGTTACAAAGGTCTCTAACCCAATGGGTTAAGATTCCACATTTCTCCAGATACGAGTGACGATAACATGTCAAATTTGGAGTGTACATAAAAGGGTCCTGTAGCTATTGAATTCTGCAGATCGTTAAGTTTTTTCTTATCCGTTACGGAGATATGGATTTTCAAAGTAATTCGACATTTCGCGCCACTCACCCTATTGCAATATGCCATTATGTAATGGCCACGCCCTTTACATTTGAAGTTAGGTAATGAACTCCGCTTTGATCGTTCTACGTGGTATATAAGCGATCGTACCTCGTACGCTATGTTTCAACATAAAACAGTATCGTACGTTCACATGTATCGCTTATGATGGATGCTGTGAATATTCATGGTAGTTTATATTGTGCACCCTTTTTCTATATCTGCTCAGTAGTTTATATTGTGCACCCTTTTTCTATATCTGCTCAGTTTGTGGCATGTACATGTAAGCATGCATGTACCATGCCTTCTAATCATGGGGCCACCTTCTTCACCCTCTACACCCTCTACACTAGTCTGGGGACCAGATGACTTGCTTGCGACAGTCAGTTATCTGGTACACAAACTGCAGTACCTTTACTTAGTATGGCATATCTCTCTAGACCATTCATATTCACTGCCTTTCTTTCTCTCTGACCTCCTCCTCCTTCTCCTCCTCTCCCTCCACCTCTTCCTATCTTCCTTCATCCACCCATCCTCCTCCTCCCCTCCTCTTCCCTCCTCCTCCTCTCCTCCTCCCTCCTCCTCCTCCTTCTTTTACTCCCTCTCATTTTTCCGTCCTACCTTCCTTCCTATTACACCTAACACCCCCTCCTCCTCCTTTCTTTTGATTGCATCCACACCTCCCCCTCCTCCTCCTCATCCTTCTACTTCTACCTTTCTACCTGTTGCACCCTCCCCTCCTCCTTTCATTTTTCCCGTTGCATCCACCCCCACCTTCTCCTCCCCCACCTCTACCTCCTCCTCCTCTTCCTATCTTCCTTCATCCACCCATCCTCCTCCTCTCCTCCTCCTCCTCCTCCCCTCCTCCTCCTCCTCCCCTCCCTATCTCCTCCTCTTACTCCCTCTCATTTTCTCTCCTACCTTCCTTCCTATTACACCTACCCCTCCCACTCCTTTCTTTTGATTGCATCCACACCCTTCCTCCTCCTCATCCTCCTACTTCTATCTTCCTACCCATTGCATCCTCCTCCTCCCCCTCCTCCTCCTTCCATTCTTCCCGTTGCATCCACCCCCCACCTTCTCCTCCTCTCCTCCCCTCCTCCTCTCTCCTCCCCTCCTCCCCTCCTCCTCTCTCCTCCTCTCCTCCCCTCCTCCCTCCTCTCCCCTCCTCCTCCTATCTTCATCCACCCATCCCCCTCCCCTCCTCCCCCTCCTCCTCCTTCCATTCTTTCCGTTGCATCCACCTTCCTCTCCTCTACCTCCTTATCCTCCTCTTTCTATTTTCCTTCATCCACCCATCCTCCTCCTCCCCTTCTCCTCTCTCCTCCCTCCTCCCCTCTTCCTCCCTCCTCCTCCCCTCCTCCCACCTCCTCCCCTCCTCCTATCTCCTCCCTCCTCCCCTCTTCCTCCCTCCTCCTCCCCTCCTCCCACCTCCTCCCCTCCTCCTCCCTCCTCCTCCCTCCTCCTCTCTCCTCCTCCCTCCTCCTCCCCTCCTCCCCTCCTCCTCCTCTCCTCCTCCTCTCCTCCTCCACTCCCTCCTTCTACCTTCCTACCCATCACATCCTCCCCTCCTCCTTCCATTCTTTCCGTTGCATCCACCCCCACCCTCTCCTTCTCCTCTTCTCCCTCCTCCTCTTCCTATCTTCCTTCATCCACCCATCCTCCTCTACCTCCTCCTCCTCCCCTCCTCCTCCTCCCCTCCTCCTCCTCCTCCCCTCCTCCTCCTCCTCCCCTCCTCCTCCTCCTCCCCTCCTCCTCCTCCCCTGTTCCTCCTCCTCCCCTCCTCCTCCTCCTCCCCTCCTCCTCCTCCTCCCCTCCTCCTCCTCCTCCCTCCTCCTCCTCCTCCCCTCCTCCTCCTCCTCCCCTCCTCCTCCTCCTCCCTACCTCCTCCTCCCCTCCTCCTCCTCCTCCCCTCCTCCTCCTCCTCCCCTCCTCCTCCTCCTCCCCTCCTCCTCCTCCCCTCCTCCTCCTCCTCCCCTCCTCCTCCTCCTCCCCTCCTCCTCCCCTCCTCCTCCTCCTCCCCTCCTCCTCCTCCTCTCCTCCTCCTCCTCCCCTCCTCCTCCTCCTCCCCTCCTCCTCCTCCTCCCCTCCTCCTCCTCCTCCCCTCCTCCTCCTCCCCTATTCCTCCTCCTCCCCTCCTTTTCCCCTCCTCCTCCTCCCCTATTCCTCCTCCCCTCCTCCTCCTCCCCTCCTCCTCCTCCCCTCCCCTCCTCCTCCTCTTACTCCCTCTCATTTTTCCTCCTGCCTTCCTTCCTATTACACCTACCCCTCCCCTCCTCCTTTCTTTTGATTGCATCCACACCTCCCCCTCCTCCTCCTCCTCCTCATGCTCCTACTTCTACCTTCCTACCCGTTGCATCCTCCCCCTCCTCTTCCTTCCATTCTACCCGTTGCATCCACCCCCACCTTCTCCTCCCCCTCCACTATCTCCTTCTCGACCTCTCCCACCTCCTCCTCCTATCTTCCTTCATCCACCCATCCTTCTCCTCCCCTCCTCCTCCTCCCTCCTCCTCCTCCTCCCCTCCTCCCCCTCCTCCTCCTTCCATTCTTCCCGTTGCATCCACACCCCACCTTCTCCTCCCCCTCATCTACCTCCTGCTCCTTCTCTCCCTCTTCTTCCTATCTTCCTTCATCCACCCATCCTCCTCCTCCCCTCCTCCTCCCCTCCCCTCCTCCTCTTACTCCCTCTCATTTTCCCTCCTACCTTCCTTTCTATTACACCTACCCCTCACCCTCCTCCTTTCTTTTCATTGCATCCACACCTCCCCCCTCCTCATCCTCCTACTTCTACCTTCCTACCCGTTGCATCCTCCCCTCCTCCCCCTCCATCCACCCATCCTTCGCCTCTCCTCCCCCTCCTCCTCCTATTTTCCTTCATCGACCCATCCTCCTTCTCATTCTCCCCTCCTCCTCCCTTTCTCCTCCTCTCCTCCCCCTCCTCCTCCTCTTACTCCCTCTCATTTTCCCTCCTACCTTCCTTCCTATCACATCTACCCCTCTCCTCCTTTCGTTTCATTGCATCCACACCTCCCCCTCCTCTTCCTCCTCATCCTCCTCATCCTCCTACTTCTACCTTCCTACCCGTTGCATCCTCCCCTCCTCCCCCTCCCCCTCCTCCTTCCATTCTTCCCATTGCATCCACCCCCACCATCTCCTCCCCCTCCTCTCCCTCCTCTTCCTATCTTCCTTCATCCACCCATCCTCCTCCCCTCCTCCTCCCCTCTTCCTCTCTTCCTCCTCTCCTCCCCCTCCTCCTCCTCTTACTCCCTCTCATTTTACCTCCTACCTTCCTTTCTATTACACCTACCCCTCCCCCTCCTCCTTTCTTTTGATTTCATCTACACCTCCCCTCCTCCTCCTCCTCATCCTCCTACGTCTGCCTTCCTACCTGTTGCATCCTCCCCTCCTCCTCCTTCCATTCTTCCCGTTGCATCCACCCCCACCTTCTCCTCCTCTTCCTCTACCTCCTTTTCCTCCTCTCCCTCCTCTTCCTATCTTCCTGCATCCACCCATCCTCCTCCTCCTCTCCTCCTCCTCCCCTCCCATCCCCCTCCTCCTCCTATCTTCCTTCATCCACCCATCCTCCTCCCCCCTCCCCCTCCTCCTCCCCTCCTCCCCCTCCTCCTCCCCTCCTCCCCCTCCTCCTCCCCTCCTCCTCCTCCTCTCCCCCTCCTCTCCCCCCTCCTCCTCCTCTTACTCCCTCTCATTTTCCCTCCTACCTTCCTTCCTATTACACCTACCCCTCCCCCTCCTCCTTGCTTCCACACCTCCCCCTCCTCCTCCTCTTCATCGTCCTACATCTAGCTTCTTACCTGTTGCATCCTCCCTCCTCCTCCTCTTCCTCCTTCCATTCTTCCAGTTGCACCCACCCCTCTCCCTCCTTTACCTCCTCGTGTTCCTCCTCCCCATCCTCTACCTCCCCACCTCCCCGCCCCCACCTCTACCTCCTCCTCCCCCTTCTCTACCTCCTCCTCCCCCTCCTCTACCTCCTCATCCCCTTCCACCTTCTTGGGTAGGGAGGGTATTTAATATTAACCACTTTGTTTCAAAGGAAGTGTTCACCTCGATATATGTTTTCACCTAGGAGTCAGCGGAATGTATTTTTTGGGATGTGCAAACTACATGCAACTAGAAAATGCTATTATAAGAGATTACAGTATATACAGAGCCTGTGCAAGAACTGAGCTCTAGAGCTCTACACAAGGGAATGTATGTTGGTATAAGCCTTTTATGAATATTATTATATCTTTATCAGTACAGATTGTGGGTGGCCAGTGGTTTACATAGACAAGCAAGCATGGTAGAATGGTACCTTGTACATGCTCTACATGAAGTTAGAACAAGTAGTTTTGAACTACATGCGTGTATGTCATAGCACTAAGGTCTTTCCAAAAACAAAGTACACTATAAGTAAGGAGAGGGGAAGGAGGGGGGAAGAGGGGGGGGGGGGGGGGGACACCTGATGTCCCTGACTAATGTTGGCAGTGCTACTAGGTTGTTGCATCGTCACCTTTTTAGTTGTAAAATAACCCACGAGAGGTTATATTGCTAGAGCATTATATATGCTGAAGTGCCAAAATGATTCCGGGTGCTTGCAAATTTACAACACATTGACTTACAATACCAACAGTTTAAAGCTGAATAAATAAGGAATTGTATCATCCGACACACGTCTCTTATCATTTATTTATGCAATGGAAAGGAAGGTACAAAGAGGAGGAGGAGGAGGCGGAGGAGGGGGGAGGGTGGATGCAATGGGAAGAAAGGTAGAAGGAGGAGGAGAAGGAGGTAGAGGAGGGGGAGGAGAAGGTGGGGGTGGATGCAACTGGAAGAATGGAAGGAAGAAGAGGGGAGGAGGTGAGGATGCAAAGGGTAGCAAAGGGTAGGAAGGTAGAAGTAGGAGGATGAGGAGGAGGAGGGAGGTGTGGAAGCAATGAACGAAAGAGGAGGGGGAGGGGTAGGTGTAATAGGAAGGAAGGTAGGAGGGAAAATGAGAGGGAGTAAGAGGAGGAGGAGGGGGAGGGGAGGAGGAGGGGAGGAGAGGAGAGGAGGGGGAAGGGAGGAGGAGGATGGGTGGATGGAGGGGGAGGAGGGGAAGGGTGCAATGGGTAGGAAGGGTAGAAGTAGGAGGAGGAGGAGGGGGAGGTGTGAATGCAATCAAAAGAAAGGAGGAGGGGGAGGGGTAGGTGTAATAGGAGGGAAGGTAGGAGGAAAAATGAGAGGGAGTAAGAGGAGGAGGAGGGAGGAGGAGGAGGAGGGGGAGGAGGAGGATGGGTGGATGAAGGAAGATAGGAAGAGGAGGAGAAGAGGAGAAGGAGGTAGAGGAGGAAGGAGAAGGTAGGGGGTGGATGCAACAGAAAGAATGGAAGGACGGAGGGGAGGATGCAACCGGTAGGAAGGTAGAAGTAGGGGAGGGGAGGAGGAGAGGAAGAGGAGAGGAGGAGGAGGGAGGAGGAGGGAGGAGGAGGGGAGGAGGAGGGAGAGGAGGGAGGAGGAGGGAGGAGGAGGAGAGGAGGAGGGAGGAGGAGGGGAGGAAGATGGAGGAGGAGGGAGGAGGAGAGGAGGTGAAGAGGCGGAGGAGAGGAGGAGGGAGGAGGAGGGAGGAGGAGGGGGAGGGAGAAGGGAGGGAGGAGGAGGGAGGAGGAGGGAGGAGGAGGGGAGGAGGAGGGAGGAGGAGGGGAGGGAAGATGGAGGAGGAGGGAGGAGGAGAGGAGGTGAAGAGGTGGAGGAGAGGAGGAGGGAGGAGGAGGAGGAGAGGAGGGGAGGTGGAGGGGGAGGAGGGGAGGGGAAGATGGAGGAGGAGAGGAGGTGAGAGGAGGTGGAGGTGAGGAGAGAGGAGGGAGGAGGAGGGAGGCGGAGGATGGTGGATGAAGGGAGATAAGAAGAGGAGGAGGGAGAAGAGGAGAGGAGGTAGAGGAGCGGGAGGAGGTGGGGGTGGATGCAATGGGAAAAATGAAAGGAGGAGGGGAGGATGCAACAGGTAGAAAGGTAGAAGTAGAAGGATGAGGAGGAGGAGGGGGAGATGTGGATGCAATCAAAAGAAAGGAGGAGGAGGGGGTGTTAGGTGTAATCGGAAGGAAGTAGGACGGAAAATGAGAGGGAGTAAAAGAAGGAGGAGGAGGAGGGGAGGAGGAGGAGGGAGGAGGAGAGGAGGAGGAGGGGAAGAGAAGGGAGAAGGAGGATGGGTGGATGAAGGAAGATAGGAAGAGGTGGAGGAAGGAGGAGGGGAGGAGGAGGGAGACGGAGAGGAGGAGGAGGGAGGAGAATGGGTGGATGAAGATAGGAGGAGAAGGAGGGGGAGGGGAGGGAGGTGGAGTGGAGGAGAGGAGAAGGAGAGGAGGAGGGGAGGAGGATGTGTGGATGAAGGAAGATAGGAAGAGGAGAAGGAGGTAGAGGAGAGGGAGGAGAAGGTGGGGAGTGATGCAATGGGAAGAATGAAGGAGGGGGAGGAGGGAAGGATGCAACGGGTAGGATCATAGAAGTAGGAGGATGAGGAGGAGGAGGAGAGGTTTGGATGCTATCAAAAGAAATGAGGGGGAGGGGTAGGTGAAATAGGAAGGAAGGTAGGAGGGAAAATGAGAGGGAGTAAGAGGAGGAGAAGGGGAGGTGAGGAGGAGGGAGGAGAAGGAGGAGGGGAGGAGGAGGAGGATGGGTGGATGAAGGAAGATAGGAAGAGGAGGGGGAGGAGGAGAAGGAGGTAGAGGAGGGGAGGAGAAGGTGGGGTGGATGCAATGGGAAAAAGAAAGGAGGAGGGGAGGATGCAACAGGTAGGAAGGTAGAAGTGGGAGGATGAGGAGGAGGAGGGGGAGGTGTGGATGCAATAAAAAGAAAGGAACTAGGGGAGGGGTAGGTGTAATAGGAAGGAAGTAGGAGGGAAAATGAGAGGGAGTAAAAGGAAGAAGAGGGGAGGAGGAGGAGGAGGAGGGAGGAGGAGAGGAGGAGGAGAGAAGAGGAGGGGAGGAGGAGGATGGGTGGATGAAGGAAGATAGGAAGAGGTGGAGGGAGAGGAGGAGAAGGAGGAGGAGGTCAGATAGAAAGAAAGGCAGTGAATATGAATGGTCTAGAGAGATATGCCATACTAAAGGTACTGCAGTTTGTGTACCAGATAACTGACTGTCGCAAGCAAGTCATCTGGTCCCCAGACTAGTGTAGAGGGTGTAGAGGGTGAAGAAGGTGGCCCCATGATTACAATGCATGGCACATGCATGCTTACATGTATATGCCATAAACTGAGCAGATATAGAAAAAAGGGTGCACAATATAAACTACCATGAATATTCACAGCATCCATCATAAGCGATACATGTGAACGTACGATACTGTTTTATGCTGAAACATAGCGTACGAGGTACGATCGCTTATATACCACGTAGAACGTTCAAAGCGGAGTTCATTACCTAACTTCAAATTAAAGGGCGTGGCCATTACATAATGGCATATTGCAATAGGGTGAGTGGCGCGAAATGTCGAATTACTTTGAAAATCCATATCTCCGTAACGGATAAGAAAAAACTTAACGATCTGCAGAAATCAATAGCTACAGGACCCTTCTATGTACACTCCAAATTTGACGTGTTATCGTCACGCATATCTGGAGAAATGTGGAATCTTAACCCATTGGGTTAGAGACCTTTGTAACCATGGCACGGAAAATATCTAGAGCACCAAAATAGGTTTGCACAGAGAGAACTGATGTGTGAACAAGTGTACGAAATTTGAAAAGAAAATATAAAACCGTTGTGAAGATATGTTGCTTTTTGTAACGTACAATTTTTATAGTGATAAAATTAAAACTCCAGAAGGGTGATTTTGCTGGACACCGTCCCAATTATAGTTTTAATACTGCGTATATATACTTTACGGTAACTCAAGTTCATATGCACGGACACCGATCGAAAGGATAAACAGACCTTTATTATTCTCAAGGTTATGCACGGACCCTTATTGTACTAAATGTATTAGAAAGAACGAATCAACAATCGAAACATCAGCGTAACAAGGGGCCCTCCCTATGGCTATTAATTATATGTTATGCTGCAGGCGCATTTGGATAGATTCAAGCTATATCGGAAATCAAACTCAATACAAGTGTTGATATGGGCCAAAGGTGCGCAAACACTTACCAACAAGTAATGCTTTCCATTTTTGAAGCTGAATCTTACATCAATGACGGGTCCTACAAACGGCCTCTTAAAAGTTCCCCTCGACTCGGAGCCTTTCTCCTGCTTTCACCAGATAGATGCAGTGGTCCTTACCAACATCAAAATTCCAACAACTAAGAGAGAGCCATGATAATCCAGATGCACACAGTTAAGTTGCAACAGAAACTAGTGGCAGGTGCTAGATTCAGCGGTAAAACTATTAATAGTAACGGTGCGCGTAATGTTCGTGAAAACTATAATGCGCATGCGCTGATACAACAGTTACAGCAGCTGTGAAAGCTCCGGGAGAATAGTGACACAGACAGCGACTTTATGACTGCCATTAATTTCAGTGACTGTTCTGAGCCTGAATCATTCATTGATTTCAGTGAATGCTCTGACGCGGTGTCACTTATTAGCATCAGTGACTGCTCTGAAGCTACAACATATACGGTGATTCAAACGGTGTATACATGCGATAGTGGATTGGTGGCATGTTGTATGCATGTGGGGTGAACCATGTTCTGTGTTCAGTTTGATTGTCCGAATCTTTTTATGCGTGCGCGTGCGTGCGTGCGCGCTCAGCAACTAACAATCGACGATATGGTGACGCCCCTTGCGGCAGGGTCATCAAACTGTATTGGTACGAAATTATCCATCAGTGTACATTGCGATGGGCATTTTATCTGCATATTCTATTCTCACCAGCTGACACCGTTCATTCCGGTGCTTCAATTGGCAGTGGCAGTGTCGTGAATGTACGAATAAAATACCTGTATACCTGTACAAGGTATTATGCCTTGTAATTTTAAATGGCTGCTTGTTGCATGGAAATGATTTCAGAAAGTTCATATATATTTAATTCATGTTACAGCAAATGATGCAGGATGAGATAGTGACCCCACCGTCATGTATAGTTGATTCAGGTATGTAACAACATTCTTGACTACACGTGAATGGTGTATGCATACATGCATATTATGCCTTGTAATTTTAAATGGCTGCTTGTTGCATGGAAATGATTTCAGAAAGTTCATATATATTTAATTCATGTTACAGCAAATGATGCAGGATGAGATAGTGACCCCACCGCCATTTATAGTTGATTCAGGTATGTAACAACATTCTTGACTACACGTGAATGGTGTATGCATGTAATTACGCGTACATTTTTATACTTTGATATTTGATGCTCCTTCCTGGAAATATGCCTCGATTCATATGTGTGCGTGTTAGTGTCTAGCATCATCACCTTCTGTCACATGCAGCATAGTACTTACGCATCCTAAATTGGGCTATCCATCATACAGTTATAAGGTACTGAATTATAATCAGCCATACATTTCAATGCAAGCGTTAGTTTTCTTTTGCATGTCCTGGAAAAATTGATAAAGTATCATAAGTTAGGGTGATTTTGATGGACACTGTTCCATATATAAATGTGATTTCGTCGCACTTGGCTTGGAACAATACAATGATGAATTGCCTCAAATTGCTAAAGTGTTAATAGTGACAGAAGTAACTGGAATGGTGGACTGGAACTTACCATGGTACATGGAGTCCTTGGGTTGTTAAATCACAGTCTCAGTTGATTACAACCCACAAGAACTGCATTGTGATGAATAGTATAACGCTTTCCAAGCCACATAGGTTGTACCAAAGTATTGCTCAGAAGTTAAAGAACTTGTATGAGTGTATTGAATTTATTATTATTAATTAATTAATTTATATATATATATATACAAGAGAATACATGAAAGGAATAAATGCACATGTCAGAAGGGAGCACAAATACGCATATATACATAATACACACCAACATATTATTATTATTTAACTAAAGTCAGAAGGGATCACAGTCCTAGCCAGTATGGCCCTTGCTATGGCTCTCACCAGGATGATATTCAACCTTCCAAACATGTCACTGATCACCCTGGCTTTACGAAATGAGGAAGAGCCAAAGGCCAAGCGTGTGGCCAGTAGAGCAAAGGTTCCTATTGCTTCCTCACCCCAATTGCAGTAAGTTTCTACTGCTAGAGGCACACACCTCCAGCCTAGTTCAGCACATTTAGGGTCATTGGCTGTGTGCTTTCTGTTTTCTGCAGCTTCAGCAGCAGCACCCACCCTCCTACTTGCCTCAGCCAAAATAGCAGGGGTAAGAGGAGATGTGACCGTGATGTCAAAGGCCGCCGGCTTGCCTTGAGCCCAGTCCCTCACAAGCACATCAGCTGGGCGAGCGCGATCCAGTCCTGGAGTGAGGCCACTTCCAGCTTCTAACCTTGCCACAATGTGGGCTTGGTGGAAAAAGCTCAGAAAGACATCACGCAACCTATTGTGATGTATAACTACATCGCCACCACGCCGGCAGGTAGCTGCATGATGGTTATGCAAGATTAACACTGTACTCAGTAATTATAATTTTCCTGTACGAATATTGCAGGCACAAGCCTTTGGAGTGCGATGAGTAAATGTTAATGTCAATTTACTGAAAGAAGTATTGAACGTTAAAGGTAAACTTAAAATTAGAAATTCATGCATAATATATTATTATTGTTCTTTGAAATATGCAGTTGAATTTCGCATTAAATGTAATATTTACCATTGTACAAAAATTGCAACCAATCAGCAAAAAATTACAATTATAACCTTTTAGCATTGTGGTTACAACTACTTTGTTTCAGTAGATTTGACAGGTCTGAAATTTCAGATACATCGAATTCTTAATAGAAGGTGATTATGAATTATGATGAGTCAGTGAGAAAAATTTGATGAGTCTGAAATTTCAAATATGGATATGGCAACACTCTACAATTATAATGCACTGTGGTTACAACTACTTCGTTTCAGAAGATTTGACAGGTCTGAAATTTCAGATACATCGAACTAGTAGAGGATCATGAAAAGTCAGTGAGAAAAATTTTGGTGAGTCTGAAATTTCAAATATGGATATGGCAACACTGAGATGTAAAATTATAACCTTGTATGCATTGTGGTTACAACTACTTTGTTTCAGTAGATTTGGCAGGTCTGAAATTTCAGATACGTCGAATTTGGGCTATACATTGACGAGCAAAGGATTTTACATGTCACAGATGAGCTGCAAACATACAAGATGAAATATGTGACAACGCACAGATACTTTATTTTATTTTGTATTATGGATGGATAGTTCTTAATTTAGGAATTGTTATTTCATGCTATCTTGAAAGCACCAAAAATCATCTCATTTGTGCAAAAAGCGTGCATACACTTGCTAACATGTGAAATATGTCACATAAATTTCAAATCAAAGCACTTGGCATCAAAATTACAAAATAATTCTTCATTTTAGCAAATTCCATGTTTTGAAAAAATTACAGTTTGCATGAAAAACATGCAAAATCATTCACGGAATTTGAAAAAGTACAACA
Organism: Eunapius fragilis; assembly: GCA_963681505.1. Classification (NCBI taxonomy): domain Eukaryota; kingdom Metazoa; phylum Porifera; class Demospongiae; order Spongillida; family Spongillidae; genus Eunapius; species Eunapius fragilis. Next base: position 8,129,921 of record OY811974.1, on the reverse strand, counting down.
ATAATGACTATTATAGCAAAAACAGACCTTAAATTTGCTGTAATCAAACAGATATCTTAGATAATACAGAGATTGGAAATTCCACGATGAAATGAGAAGTGGTTTTAAGTCAAACACAACACTTTTTGGAGCTTCACCTCTCAGCTGTTGGTCCTGACTCGAGTTGCTACTCCTGATTTCAGAATATAGTTGAAGGATAAATTCAGAGGCTGAAGTTCAGCAGTGCAGGAATAGGAGAATGAGGTTTGGGTATGTTTTTTTTTATTTCCTCAAAAATAGAGGCAGATCAATGCACTAAGCAACATTCCCAAAGCAGTACCCATTTGAGAGTGCCAACATCAAGACTCAGATGTTGAATCTAGCTTTGCTCGATGTACGTTGCATACAAAACAGAAAAATATTCCTTTATTTTGCTCTCACTGGTCCAATGAGATGAACTGTGTGAGTGCAAGATTATCATCCTTTAGGATGCATGTTTCAGTCTCCCGTGACATATAATCTGGACTTTGCCTATCAATTTACCGTCAGCAGAAATGGCTGAGATGACAGCTTGTAGGGATATGATGCACACAATATAAAAAAATTAATTTTGATACACACTGGGTCTGGCCGCTGACAATTCTATTAGATGCACACCATGATCTGGTGACATGCACATCGGGTGTGGCCGTTAAAATGATTCTATTTGATGCACACCGCTTTCATGACTATTATATGCACACAAGGGAAGACTTTCATTGATGCAAAAAAAAGTTCAATTTGATGCAAAGTCAGGTCTGGCTGCTATCCTGATTCTATGTGATGCACACTGCATCTGGTTGCTACCTTGACAAGGACTGGTATTGTTTGATGCACAGAAGTGTGTGACTGCAAAAAAGATTCTATTTGATGCACACCAGGGTTTGGCCACTAACATGATTCTATTTGATGTACATGCATGAAAACCTGGGTCTGATTGTACATGCACAGGGAGTGAAGGACTCAGCTGACAAAAAATATTGTTGCAACTCCTGTCGATGAACCTTGGCTGAACATCATCTGCAGCTAATGGGACATCAACAACCCTGCTGAACCTATCAGCAAGGCCTGACGCCAAAGAAACACTGGAGAAATTGAATGTGTAGGAGTAACAGCGTTGCTTCAAATCCTACAAGACCTTGACTATGTGGCAGCCATGGTTGACTACAACTGTAGAAATACTTTAATATAAAATTAGTCCTGGGGACGAGGCTAGTCACACCGCCAGAGTCCTAGCGCGCATGCGCTAGCCATTACCAAGAAATTATACTCCCGCAGATCATTTTGGAAACCATTCCGTATACTAACTCGCTCTCCTCATCTCGTATGTTCATCGCCTTTAGATTTTCATAACGCTCCATTTAGAAATACAAACCGCGTAAACAAAAAGTAACAAGGAACAGGGCGTATTTTAGGGGGGAGGGGCTCAGAGGGCTCGGGCACCCCCCCCTCCAACTCTTCGCTTTGTCGGCCCGACCTTCATACTGGCTTCTCAACTTTGTACGTGTACGCATTTTCAATAAGCTTAACAGACTCGTGTGTTGGCCGGTTCGCTTCGCTAGTATCCTTTCCAAATCGATCTTGTTTCAAAAGGAGACAGGAGAGACGCTTGTTGTCAGGCGTTTTTTTTTTTTTTTTTTTCTTGGGCGATTTTGATTGTGCTTGACTTCCTTTGTCAGTCACTTATGGTCTACCCGGACCGACGCGGACCAATTTTAGCGTGACATGCAGTTCCATGAAATTGAGTACCCTCTTTTAGAATTGTTCTAGCTGACTAACAGGACAACCAAACAAACGCTTTGCATGAAAAGAGGCACGGGATTGCTACAGTGCCATTTATCCTTCCTACTTTAATTTTCATTACAGGAACCCCATGGAGAGTATCTATAGCATTGTTACTGCTGAGGCACCGATCAGCCTTTGAACAACCCGGCCTATCTTATTTATTGATATATGTCTATATCAAATTAGATGTTGCTTAGTATTTGAGGGTACTGTATGGTACATGCAACCGGGCCCCACAAGACAATTCTAATTGGATGGCAAATGATTAGATGGAGCATGAGGGTTAAAATATTTACTGCCAAAAGATGTAATTCCAAACTGTCCACCCCAGAAACTAATAGAGCCAACATAACAACTCCGAGAGATTGTAAATTTGTAATTCTGGCTCAAAACAAGGCATTGTGGTTGACTTCAAAGAGCATCAGTGTAGTATGGGTCACAGAGGCACTAACATGCCTGACAACTCATGAATGGTGCAAGGTCACTCCTCAGCACTGAGACTGTGTAGCATTGAATCGCAGAAGGCTATATATATTAATGAGGACATGCATACTAAAATAGCCTTATGTATTGGATCAGCAAGTTAATGCTGGGGTTCCAAAGGATTATGGAGTTCGAGAAAATGTGCAGAGCAAAATAAATCCCAACATGCTAGCAAACTAGTGGGTGTGTGAGGCGTTGAGACTTGAAAAAAAAAATTGCAGTGGGAAATGATATTACATGGCCAGTGACAGCATTTTAAATAGCATGCAGTATCCGCGTGATGAATAAAACAATTTTCATGTTAAGCTGTTTAGAGCTTATACTGAATATGGCCAGAAACAACTGTAACTGCTATCACCTCCAATAGCTCTTTTGGTTTGTTGTAGCTGTGGCCATAGCTTATCTCATCAGATGTGGGGTGGGGTAGAAGCATTTGTGTTTCTAGGTAATGGTGGTGTGTAATTATTTATGGTTATAGTGATACTTGGTATGGCTTTGTGGCTGTGCATCTCTTTCGTTTTTCATTGTCTTTTCATTTGACATCTCTTTTGTTAGGTAAAATTGGATGACCCAAGAATATTTCTTTATGGTAAATTGCATGGTGCAACTTCAGTATATACCGTTCAGCATCTGATGTCTTGTTTCAAGTCATTTCTTTACCATACAGACACCATTGGATGCTACTAAAGGATTTGACTAAGTCAGCATTATTCAGATAGTCATGGGGTATGAATTTTTCTGTTTGGATCATTAGACTATAAGCATGGAATCAAACTACACGATACATGTAGGTAACTGTAGAGTATACTTTTTAAAATAAAATCATTCTCGAACGAGAAAGGTGGTGGGATTTAGGAACTGCAGGCAAAGGTGCTGTTCAATGGAACGGACAAGGTTTGGCGGAAAAAAAAAGAGAAAATACCTTATTTTTGACTCCAGTTCTGTTGTACATTTACGCGTGCTAAATATAGAATTTTTGTCTCATTCTTCTTTTCCAAAATCCACCCTACCAATTTTCTCGTTAGAATGTTTTCGTTGTCATTTGAATACGTTCATTCTTTTTCCCCCCGGTGTTTATTATACACGGCTTGGCTATCAATAGCGTTTTCGTTCACGATAATTTCACCACAAACTGAAGGTTGCCATAGTTCCGATGGCCGTGTAAAATCATTTTCTATTGTCTCATCAAGATAATTTTTTTTCGAGACTCCAATGGCATGCTTGTAATTTTCAATTCGCTCCAGCTCTTTTTCGAAGTCAGAAGCCCCCGCCCCCGCCCCGCCCCCCTCTCACCAACTCGCTGTTCACACACATATCCTCTAAGTCAATTTCAGATATTTCCTCGTTAAATTATATTGCCTTCAACGATTCCATGGATTTCATCGCTGTGGAATGACTTTGCATGCACCTTTCATGTATTGTCTGCATTATTGTCTGCATTTTAGTATCTATGACCCATACTGCATGCAGGCCTGCTCTTTGAAGTCAACCACAATGCCTTGTTTGGAGCCACAATTACAATTTCTCGGAGTTTATGATGTTGCTGCTGTTGGTTTCTGGAGTGGTCAGTTTGCACGATCATACATCTTTTGGCATCTAAGGTTTAACCCTCATGCTCCATATACTAATTATTGGCCATCCAATTACGAACAAATTTTCTTGGTGGGATCCGGCAGGCTATTCAATACTCTCTTCAAAAAATATAAATACTTGATGACATCAATTACAACTTGACATGGACATATTATAGTCTAAAATAGGGCTGTTAAACGGCTGACCTATGGTTACCTCCAAGATGCTTCATATAATGTGGTTGGTGGGCTACTTTCTGAACCCGAGTCTTAATTAATTCCACGTAATTGTTTATTAATTTAATTTGTTTTTCTACTGAACTTGTATTGAGCAAAATCTACTGAGCGCAAGCTATCAATGCATGTTTTCCTCTAGGAAAAGCCTTTAAAGGCTATAATCGTGAGTATAAATAATAATACTTGATGCATGCGCAGTCGCAATTATAAATGAAGTCGTACGCTTCGCTGCACTGGACAATCGCCTTATACTTGGTACTGTCCACGATCTGTGTGCCGCGAACAAGCTCTTCGCAAAAACTGGCGATGCAGAAGCAGATAAAGCAGAAGACGTCCACCCTATCAGTGATCCAGAAGGTAAATGCGAAATTGGTTAATATTGGCATATATTGTGCAATATTTCATGTCAGTACGTGTATCGGAAGCTTCGTTAGAAACTTCCATATAGGATTCGACCCCGGTAACTGCGCGCATATAATTAGATAACATTAAAAATATCTTAAAGTAACAATGGTGGCATCAAGCCAGAGGCAAGGCAACGTTATTGGGACAGGGAGAGTCCTGAATCTGCTCGCTTGGCGATGGGAGTGCGGTATGGGAAGGCTTAGCGTACCTGCAAAACCAAACGAGGCCATCAAAAGAGAGTACTACCGATAAAGGTATGTAAATGTAGCTATACCTACTCTTACTAAGCTTAGATACAATATGACATTGGTGGCTGAACATTACGGCCCAGATCAATTACGATCAATTACGCATCATCATTTACGCATCGGAATAATGTGAATAAAACAAGTAAATAAAAACCCTCTCTATGAGAAAAACGTCATAGTCCTATATTAAGCGCATATACTATGTTCGTGTGCTAAATATAGGACTATGACATTTTCTCTTACTATTACAGACTCTTGTGTCCTTGCTTTTTAGACCACCATTCCTTCAATCCTATATCCCACCAACTTTCTCATAGAGAAGGTTTTATTATTTACTTGTATCATTAGTGCATGCTCAGTTAAAATGGATCCGTCGTAACGCACGAGTGACTTAAGCATACATGCATACGTGAAGTGTGATCGGAACCTACACGAGTAGGTTCCATATAGGAATCATGCAGTATCATGAATTTCATTTAAAACGTCACTCACGTCTAGCGGGACAGACAAGAGAACAAAAAACACTCGTCCCCATCCTCCGTACCCAGTCCACTTAAAATTTGAGAAAGTTAGTGGGATATAGGATTTGAAGGCAATGGTGGTGTAAAAAGCAAGGAAACAAGGGTTTGTAATAGTAAGGGAAAATGTCATAGTTAGCATACGAACATAGTATATGCTACAAACGTGCTAAATATAGGACGATGAGAATTTCCCATACTATTACAGACCCTTGTTTACTTGCATTTTACACCACCATTGTCTTCAAATCCTAAATCCCACTAACTTTCTCATATAGAAGTTTTTAAATTTACTTGTCGCCTTAACGGATGACACGCCGTTTAAATTTGCGGCTTGAAATGTAGTGTGTGTGTGTGTGTGTGTGTGTGTGTGTGTGTGTGTGTGTGTGTGTGTGTGTGTGTGTGTGTGTGTGTGTGTGTGTGTGTGTGTGTGTGTGTGTGTGTGTGTGTGTGTGTGTATGTGTGTGTGTGTGTATGTGTGTGTGTGTGTGTGTGTGTGTATGTGTGTGTGTGTGTGGTATGTGTGTGTGTGTGTGTGTGTGTGTGTGTTGGGGTGTGAAGGTGGGCGTGTGCATGTATGGGTAAATGCATTACATGTTCTTCGTCTGTAAACGTCATGCACTCATGCACACAAACACACACGCACGCACACACACACACACACACACACACACACACACACACACACACACACTTGGCGTCTTTTTACAGAAGATGACGCCATGCTAACGAAAAATGCTCCTGCGCCTCCTCCTACAAATCCTCCTACTTATATTCCACCTCACCCAATATTAGTACGTAACAACTTCCTTGGCAATATCCCAGGAACTACTGGAAACTATATACTTTCATTTGAAATTTTACCCACCAATGTCGTCAGCGGTTGGGGCAATATTCTGTATTTCACTACCGGCAGAGAATGCTGTGATTTTGGTACTCGGACTCCGGCTTTTTGGTTTTTTAATCGCAGTACTCGAATACGCTGCACGATTGGCGATTATCGGAACACTGGCTGGGGCATTGACACTACTCACGACATACCTTTTAATGTCCGTACCAGGATTACACTTGAGTGCGATGGACGTCATGTGAAGTTGACTGTGGGAAGGAGTGTATTTACAGCCACGCAACCTACCCGTCGTTTTGCTGGAAATGTTGCTGTCTATGCTAGTAGTCCTTGGTCCCCGGCTGCCAACGCTGAGATTCGTGATCTAACATACAGAATCCTTCCTGCAGGAGCTAATGCAGGTAAATGATGTAATGTATAATAACTGGGACAGTTCGCATTGCTAGCTATATATATAACACAGTATAAAAGCTCCCGTTTGAATCGCTATAACATCCGATCGATCAACTTACAATTCGCAGCACATCCTATCACACATCATTTCTCTACGGCGAATTGTTAGGTCCTCTGCGTACGGATACGTATGAAGTAAAAATGAACGAACAGATAAATCTACAGCGACAGAGCTCTTCTACATATACATGAAGCGGTTTGGACTATACTCAGGGCCAGGGGTAACCCTTAATTCGTAACCGTACGGAGGGGCCTACATGACAGAAACAAAAAGCCGGTGCAATAGCGAAATGGTGCATGCTGCAACTAGCAAGTCGGTAACTATAATCGTTCGGAAGTTATAGGGAGAACAAGTCATGCATGAAGCGTAAACCTTCCCAGTTAATCTATATGTCATTATGATACATAAGCTTTGTTAATGTATTTATCACGTGATCTGCTTGACGTATTTCCTCCCCTTTTCAATCTGGCATATCAGCTGCTGATGAGGGGATGGATCTACCTGAGAAAGACAGAACAAATTAAGTGGATGACTTAATGATGCTAAAGTAGTTGTACGTGCTACGCATGTAGTCTACGCTAGTCATGTGTAGCCTTAGTACTTTATAGGTGAGCTTTCATGCTGTAAAATCATGCTGCGTAGTATACTATGCTCGCTTTGACTGCATGCGAACCATAATCGTAGCGTAATAACGATCAACTGAAACCAGTCCCATGCAGTGCGGAGTAAATTCCTTTACAGATATAAATTTCAGACATGCATGCTAGGTTTGTTTTAAACTCTGGAAAATTGAGCAGAGAGGAATCGAATCATTAACATGTACATCTTGCTGGGACGCATCAATCTATGGCATGCATGATAAGGTATACAATCATTACCATTTACCGTTTTTCGCGTACATAAGCAACATCACTATAAGTAATTACACATAATACGTACTGCTATAACTAGCACAATTTCGAGCTATTTACTATACGGCACCTCAACAATACCATGTTGGGCAGCCAACTTGAGACGCAAGAGACGGAGTATTCCATGTCTTGCCAGAACAGGCGCTGAATCTGTCCTGACGTCGTTAAAGCACTTGGAGCCATTCTTGACCGCGTCGTCATCAGTGATTCGTGACCAATCGTCCCGTGACTCTTCGAATCTGTGTATGCACATCGATGGTAACCTTCGTTCAGCCTTTGGCGGCTTCGTACGAGTTATAGGGTCCTGAGAAGGCTAGGTCGCCGCTCGAACACCTGCTAACAGGGTCGCCAGAGAGATGTACAGTAACGTTGCCATGAACAACTGGACCAAACAGTGGGCTAGCTGTGAGCTAGGATTTTTACAAAGCGTTATTTCTATATCTGAAACTGCGGCAGCAGGTTCAGTGCCGTAATATAACTTCACTAGCGTCTGGAGGGACAACGGTGAAACGGATCGCTTATCTCTTTATCGCGATAAAATGAGAGCACAACGACCTACAGTTCTACGTTGGTTCCGTGTCAAAAAACGGTGTCGTTATAGAGAAACAATTTCCTGTTTGTCGTGCCCAGGCCTAAAATAATTCTTGGTCGTCGTTGTCTTCTTCGTCTTCATCTTATTAGGAAGCTATAACTCGAGCTACGAACGGTTTTGAAGAACGGCAATAGTACCACTCGCTTCGAAATTTACCGGCACGTTATCCTTAAATATAGACACATATCACATCTAGCATGCAAGTTGTATTTAATAATGATATATAATACATATTTATTAGGCAGTATATGGTGTTCCTATCGCAGTTTAGCTGTTACTTTGGCTAGTGAAGTTGTTTTTCTACAAATGCCTTCGCGTAATCAAAATAACTCAGAAAGATCTAAGCAACGAGCGGAATACCTCCAAAAACAAGACGCGGTCACAGGACTACCACTACCACCCAAAGGTCATGTTGTATTAAAATTTATATAGCGGGGCGGCCCTACTACCGCGTTTGATCGGGCTTGTCACCCTACTACCTGACCAAACGCGGTAGTAGGGCCCGCCCGACTATGTACAGCACGGATCTGCACAAAAGCATTCACTTCACATGTAAAGCATGCATGGTGACTCAACTGTGTGTACAGTAGTGTCTATTATTTTTAAAGGCTTCCTTATCTCCCCTTGTCTAGCCATGTACTATGAATGTTGCAACTGTATGAAATGAAGCTTACTTTCTATACAAGTAAATAAAAAACCTTCTCAATGAGAAAGTTGGTGGGATATAGGATTTGAAGGCAATGGTGGTGTATAAAGCAAGTTAACAAGGTTCTGTAATAGTAAGGGAAAATGTCATAGTCCTATAATTAGCGGCCCGTTTGTAGTATATAGTATGTTCGTGGGCTAAATATAGGACTATGACATTTTCCCTTACTATTACAGATCCTTGTTTCTTGCTTTTTCCACCACCATTGCCTTCAAATCTATATCCCACCAACTTTCTCAATGAGAAGGTTTTTTATTTACTTGTTTCATTCATTTTTTTTTTCATGCACATTATTCCGATGCATATTTGATGTAGTTGATGATCGTAATTGATCCGTAATTGATCCGTAATGTTCAGCCACCAATGTCATATTGCAAACCAAGCTAAGTAAGAGTAGGTAGCTACATTTACATACCTTTATTGGTATAGTACTCTTTCGATGAGGGTGTGTAACCGATTTTCAGGTTTTGTAGGTTAATCGGCTATTCGCGATTACCTATTCGGTCGACTAAGCACTTAGTAGAATAGCAGGTTACTGATTACAGAATTTCCTTTAGTTTGTTTTTCTTAGTCGCGATTAGTCGATACTCGTTTCCTTCGTATGCAAAAATCGGTAGCAAATCGATTACCCCTTTTTATATGCTCTTCGCTTTTCCCGCCTGTACAAAACCACACTAACGGGTTAATTGTAAATCGGTAAAAAGAAACATTGTATGTAATCAACACTTAGTCGCACGTCTGGGGACCCGGCTGAAGGTAACCATCAGTGCGCCCTACCTCAATATACGCGCAGTGGGCACGGCTATTTAAATACGTTCGCACTTTCTCTGCAGTATCATTAATCAAACGCGCTACGTAATCTTTTGCACAGGTGGCAGGTGTCCAAATACTCGGTACGGGCTCTTTTCCAGACGTTCGGCCATGACGTTCTGAATATCGTACATGTCTCGATTGGCGGCTTTGTCATATGCGTGGAGCGGTGTTCCACCATGAGGTGTCTAGCTGGCACTGCTCAGTACTTATTGAATTGTATATTGAGGCGAATAATGGATTATAACTGCCAATTGTACATGTGGCGGATGGGAATGATACATGTACGTGTTTAAGGCATTTTTTACCAGAAAAGAGCGCAAGCTGCGGGATAGACAAACTATTCATTTCGTTTTTATCTCAGTAAACTAACATCTTACTTGTCCCATACTTAGAACTGAGTACTATGGTAGCGGGGAAACAAATAGCCACGTGTTTTTCGATTGGTGAAATAAAAATACTTGGGACACAATCCGCCGCCAATGAATCATGGGTTTGGCGTAATATTGGCATGCACATCGTTCCTAGTTCCTGTGGATACTATCTCTGTTGCTTTAATGATGTAAATTAAAGTTGGCATAAGTAACTGATAAGCAATATAACACTTAATTGTTTTAGACTTGAGAAACTGTGATTTATCGTGCCATTATAAAGAAAGGACAAACCTGGAAAGGTACAAGCATTTGAAGAATGATGGTCCCTGCAATGAAAGGGGATGGTCTTGCATCCCTCTTATAGTGGAAACGTATGGTGGATGGGGCCAGGAGGCTGTTTCCATGTTTGCCCGTTTGAGCAAATTGCTGAGTCTGCGCCAGAGACAATCATGCTCAGCAGCACTAAATGAACTATATTGCCACCTGTCAGTAGTCTTGATGCGACAAAATGCACAGGCGCTGCTGGCTCACGCTGCAGGGGCTCGTTGAATGTTGTGTATTTATTTATGCATGTATAATATAGTCAATTGCAATATTATAAAAGTTTATTGTAAAAAAACACAAAAAAAAAAAAAAAACCTGGAAAAACCTAGGTATTCGTCATATCGAGAAATTGGCGGTCAAAAGGATTACGCGGTATTCGGTCATTGCGTAATTCAATGTCCATAGAAAATGTACGGACGCATTCAGAAAACTGCAGCTAACTGCAGGGAAAAAAAAATTGACTACCTGCTCTCGGATTTGCAATGTGGGGACTAGTTGACATATTTTGTGTAGTTTTTCGCAACTTAAGTACCTATATCCGCACTTCCACATTAATTATGCAAGGTTTCCAATGTCCATTCATTTTTGTCTCATTTCCTAATTCAGTCATCTATAATTTCCAAACCAAATGATATTTTCCTTACCTGCTAACGGATTACATGAGAGTAATCAATGCACTTATTTATCGTTATTTTTTCAGAGCTTAATTAGGGCCTTCAAATCGCTCTTCCTTTGAATGGTTAGTGAGATATACCCCACATTCAATGTGCCTACCACGATCATCACGTGCCACACATCGTCATCAGCCGTGCCCAGACCTGGTTGTTTTTGATGTTGTATTAATGACCAACAGACTTACTATTAGCACAACCCTTGTAAGAGTGGGCACTAATTGTTGCAAAGACGGAGGTGGCGATTGCACAGAGGAGTTTGCAACTCATAGAATCGACACAGGATTGCCTGGGCATGACAACCAACCAGTCTTCTTACAGAAGCATCATGCAAGTCTCAAGTCCTAGGTTAGCAGGAATGTGACACGTACATGATTACAGTAGCTACGTCCGTAATAGGCTAAATGGTTGTGTAACTGTAAAAAATAACCGGAGCGTTGGGAAGCCAGGAAGTTATGGGGGGATGGGGGGGGGGGGGGGGGGGGGGGGGGAATCGATTAATACTCAGAAAGCATTTATCCAGGGGGCCAATAACGGGGGGAGGGGGAGGGGGGGGGGGAAGTTCGTCAGGTCCCCCCCTCGCGTTTAGCGGGCCAAATACGAAAAGAGAGACACCTTCGGGCCTATTGCATTTTTATAAGTACCATAACTAGAAGAGGCGGAACTCAAGCATCGAACGAGGGAGGGGGGTGGCCTGATAAAGCTTTAATACACATAGTGAGGTAACGTCATAGATCTCTAAACTATCTACATGTATGGTAACGTCTGGTACAAATGGTGGAAGCATCAAATGTACAATAGCAGTCATACACTGGCGGTACGCACCTTTCCCATTGCTTATATTAACTTTTAACTTTGCAACAGTTAGTCCGACTTTAAGTTGAGGTGCATAAGATTTGTGTCAACTATATCATTTGAAAACTACCATGTTTTCTCTGCCCCATATGTGTAGGCACGTACATGCATGTACATGTATATGTGACAGTTTCCACGAAAACGACCCATCACATATAATTATTATATTATACAATGACTGTATAAAATGTTGTAAAAATTCTTTGCGTTTGGATCCCAAATGATTAATGCTATCGACTTCCTATTTTCAACACTTCATACCACACCATTTATCAATGGTAAAATACATTTTTGGGCCTTGCACTTGCTCTGTGCCAGTATTGCAACGTCCAATACCCCACCGGGTTCAAACCTACCATAACTTTCAGTAGGAGTAATCAAATTGCTTCAAAAACGGTTTGCAAATAGAGAGGTCCCTACATGCACATTTTCCGGCTTGATATAGCGGGACACAACTTGCCGCGTTACAGGTACAGGAACCTCTCTACCCACAAACCGATTTTTAAAAATGATTTGATTACAGGAGAACCGGAAGGTATTTGGCGGGTTTGAACCTAGTGGGGTATCACACATTGCAATACTCCAAATGTATTTCACCATGATACAGAAATGGTGTACTATGAAGTGCTGAGAATAAGAAGTCCTTAGCCTTAACCGTTCGGAAGTTATAGTTATTCAAACGCAAGGTAATTTTGAAATAAAAAATTTTGTTGGAAACTGTCCCATATATATTTAAAAACTAGAACCCAAGGTCAAACTCTCCCGATCTAGGACAAGACCCAACCTAGTTAGAATGGCTCTTGCATTTGACTGGATCAGGATAAAACTCAGCCTGCCATAAAGATCGCAAAGTACTTTTGAGTTTGGATAGTTGGTTTATGATGTCTTCACGCCTTGCAAAAAAAAAGGAGAAAGCATTACATGCTTCGACACCTCAAGCACCGTAAGATTCAACAGCATGGGAGACACATCCCCAGCCAAGTTCAGTGCATTTAGCATCTTTTTCCTCATGGTTCCTCATTTTATTGCTGCCCTGGCACCCGGCCCACACTCGCCCACTTCAGATACAAGACTGGAACTTAGCGAGGAAATTACCGTGACATCGAATGTTGCTGAGCCTTTAATACCCCAGGTAGTAACTAGGAAATCAGCCGGTTGAGTTCGGTGTCCATCCGAACCCAAGCCACTCACGGCCCGCATGGAGCTGCTTGGTTGAATGACAGATGGTGTGACAGTCAACCAAGCAGCTGAGAGAAAATTCGCAGCTCGATCATAGAAAGCGTACACATTTGAAACTAAATTTATCAGTGTTCATAGCAAGTGCTATGAAAACTATTATACGCCTTAATTTCTCTATGATCGAGCTGCGAAATTTCTCTATGACCGAGCCGCTACTGTACGTGCATTCGCTGGTGTCTGTGTAAAGAGATTATTCCTGAGGTTGCAGTCAATCATGTAGGCAATATTTATGGTGTCCTGCATGGTATACAGAACTCCTCACTTAGTCATGTGCCCATGGGGCACGTGACCGAGCCGGTACTCGAACAGTGATCCATATGTGACTTGGCCTGAGTACGAGATTAGTGCAAGAAAAAAATCCGTGGCCAACGGCCCCAATTGTACGTAACAATGATTATTACAACATCCAGCTGTGTATGTGACATGATGCTGTAAGAGATCATCATCGTTACATTGTAGATTTGGATCTGGTCCTATCCTCGGGAGGTTCTAAAACCAGTGAAGTACCAGGCCATCATGTGCCATCTCTTTGCAGCATATCCAACAGCCTGTGTACATGTCAAGTATAAGTATGCCTCCTTTGTTAGACAGGCTGCAGCAATATAACCTAGGTACCTCATGGTGTTAGCCCCTCAGGGTTAGGGTAGCCATGTGTTGACCACACCTATCTGTAGGATTAAATGCCCTTTGCTGTGCCTGACCACACCCTCAGGGTTAGCATATGGCGCTCCCATGTCCCAGGTATTATTGTGTTGTGTGTGTGTGTGTGTGTGTGTGTGTGTGTGTGTGTGTGTGTGTGTGTGTGTGTGTGTGTGTGTGTGTGTGTGTGTGTGTGTGTGTGTGTGTGTGTGTGTGTGTGTGTGTGTGTGTGTGTGTGTGTGTGTGTGTGTGTGTGTGTGTGTGTGTGTGTGTGTGTGTGTGTGTGTGTGTGTGTGTGTGTGTGTGTGTGTGTGTGTGCATTCGTGCATGTGCGTGTGTCGCCATAAATAGCACCCACTATTTCTACTAAAACATGGGAGAGCGAAGCTTTTTAAGATCCTGGACGTTGGAAATAGCACCGTATCATTGATGGTTTCATAGTATTCTCGATATACGCTTCGAATCGCTGACTGCTAGCTCCGCCTATATCGAGTCTATGCAACAGTTGTACACCAACAAACGTCATAAATCGATTTATACCAAGTAAACTAACTGCGAGATTTATCAAGAATGACGACAACCTAAGAAACAGGTAGCCATATGATTATTATCTGCAAATAATATTTAATCAATTAACAATGTCAGCCGTATATCCATATTGTTGTTGGGCGCAAATTGTGAATTTGCGCAATTTATAAATTGCGCTGCACAATTTATGAATTCATAATCTGCGCAACAATTTATAAATTGCGCATCCTGCTCCTGTACGCATAGTTCCACGTGGCGAAGTGTGAAAGTTGTCAGATGGCAAAAGAAGAGCACAAAAGGTTGTTTGAAACGTTTTGTAAAGAGAGGTACTATGATAAAGGAACTAGCAAAACGGTCACCGAGGAGAAAGCGAAAAGGATACGACAAGCAATCAAAGGAGAACAAGATGGTAGCGTCACGGCATCATTTAAGCACTGGGTCAACAGAACTAAACAATTTAAGCTACTTAGCTATCCGGAGTTAGAATTGGCTGATGTTCTCTGCCTACCAGCAAAAATAAAGGTGAATACTATGTAAACGCGTTATGTCAGTGATGTTAAGAGATACACTTCAGTTCATTCATTTGTATTCTACATGTACGTAAATGTGATGGTTGGTTCATTTGGGTTTTTGTTTCCACTAAATGCAGAATGAAAACGACACAACCATGTTTGGCCACTACCGTGTCGTTGCCACAGTTGAGAAATTTTATGACATCTTGGAGCGTATACACTCATTGGAGAACGGACATGTCGGCTATAAGAAAACACTTGTTGAAGTAAAGCATCCCTGAACATGTTAAATTGGTATATCAACATGTCATTCAAATGCAGGTTCAGAGATCCTACGAATGTCTACCTAGGGAGGCTGTCCAATATTTTTGCAACACGTGTGCCATCTGTCAACTAAAGCAGCCTCAAAACAGCACTGCTCCGCTAAAGCCAATACTTGCATCTGGATTTCTGACTCGTTGTCAAGTAAGACATAGTAATACATAAAGGTTGTTTGATTTAATGTGAATACTTCATGCAGATTGACCTCATTGATATGAGGCATATGCCAGATGACTCATACAACTACATCGTACACTACATGGATCACTGGTCCAAGTTTCATGTCATGTGGCCTTTGATGAGGAAATCTGCAGTGGAGGTTGCTGTTGGGCTTGCAACAAAAGTGTTCCCATATTTGGGGCTTCCCAAGATACTGCAGTCCGATAATGGCAGGGAATTTGTCAATGAAATTGTCAAAGAAACATTGACATTTTGGCCAGGTCAAGTTGTCATCATAAATGGACGTCCTCGCCATTCTCAATCGCAAGGATTGGTGGAAAAGGGTAACCACTGTGTGGAGATGCAGATTCAATCTATGAAAAAGGAATGGGGAGGCACAGGAAATGTTCCATGGACTGATTGGTTGCCACGAATTCAATGTATGTTAGTAATGGTTGTAGGAAAATTTTATATTGACCATTTCCTTACACATTTAGATAACCTAAACACACAACTATGCCGCACCCTGAAGAAAAGTCCTTATGAAGTGGTTTTTGGTCAGCCTCCCCGAACAACACCCTTTGGTCTAGCAATTCTGTGAACAGTCATACTTCTGTGCCAGTGTTCACAGTTCAATCTCCAACCCATACTTCAGCGTCTCCTGTTTAGTCACCATCTCATGTTACTCCTTCAATCACCTCTCCTGTCTCCTGTTCAGTCACCATCTCACACTCGTTCAGTCACCTCTCCTGTTAAGCCATCAACTCATTCTCATTCATCAGTGCCTACTGCTTGTTGTAAACCTCAACTGGCAACTGATTCAGCTTTCACTACCAGCAATCGCCATGTAAATGTATGAGAGGCAGCTGATAAAGAGTATCGCAAAAATGTCGAAAGGATGAAGACCCAGTATGCCAATCGTAAGCGACATCAGTGCAATACCTATTGCACTGGAGATAGTGTTACAGTGCGAGTACCAACAAATGAACGGTCATCAACTGATATGCCACGTTTGCTGTGCTATGTTGCAGAAGTTAGACATGATCTTTATCAACTACAGTAAGTTATACATGTTTGTTTATGTAACTATCTGGACATGGGTAGAGTCTAACTGCATTTACTACTTTGGCCTGGGTTAGATGTATATGGGGTGCAGTGTTATAAATGTTATTACTTAGCCACATAGCATTTATGATGTATTTATTTTCAGGAGTGAACATGGTATCCTATCTAACTGGTATCCAAGTGGTGAGTTAATGCCATTCAAGGGGTCTGTACCATTTTCATATATAAAGGACCATTCCAAATTGCCTACAATAACACTTAGAGAAGCTGCTCAGACAGGAAGGGATAAATTGAAATGTATCTGCAAGAAAGGATGCAAAGATAAGTATTGTGCATGTAGAGCCGCTGGATTTAATTGCAGCAGTCATTGCCACCCTAAATCCAAATCATGTGCCAATCAAATGGAGTCAGACTGCGAAATAACTGGTGTCGTAACACTTGAAAAATCTACTAAGGTAAAGGCCAACCAAAATGAAGCAAAAGGTGGAAGGGTTCTTACAAAGAAAGCTACAACTACATCTTCTGAAAAACTGGATAAAGCTATTAAAGAAGGTAAATGGTTAGGAGATATCCACATAAATGCTGCTTTAAAAATGATTAAGAGCCAGTTCCCATCTTTGGCAGGATTGTACGACTGTTTATTAGGCCAGAATCTGTCCTATCCAGTGACTAATGAAGCATTCATTCAAATACTTCATGTTGATGGAAATCACTGGATTGCAGTAGAACATGTATCATCTGATTGTGTCAACATTTATGACAGTGTATACAGTTCTGTATCTACTGACACAAAAATACAAATAGCTTCCTTGCTTCACACTGGTAATCAAAGAATAACATTGAAAATCCATAAGGTTCAATTTCAAGACAAAGCTTCTGACTGTGGTGTGTACTCTATAGCATTTGCTACTGATTTGGCATATGGCAACAACCCAGCTAGTCGTGAATACGAACAAACAAAGTTAAGGTCACATTTTCTTGAATGCTTGTCTACAAGACAGATTGTACCATTCCCATCAAAGTCAATAAAGCCAGGGAGGCCCAAAACAGAGTACATATATGTATTCTGTACATGTCGCATGCCAGCTGAAACAGAAAAACACATGGCCCAATGTACTAAATGCAAAGAGTGGTATCACAAGACCTGTGAACATATTCCTGATGCAGTATTTAGAGATTCAAATTGTGTCTGGAAATGTAGCATGTGTGTCCAAGGATGAACTGATAAATGTACAGTATGAGTCATCCAAGTCAGTGTTTTTCACGCTGAAGTTAATGTTGCCCCCTTGTATATAATAATGTACGCTGTCATGCCAATTATTAAGACTGAAGTGAGATGTTTGGTACAAGGTAGCTATACAATTCACAAATTGCGCAACGTAACTACCATTGCGCAATTTATAAACGGACCGTGAGTAGTATGATTCACAATTTGCGCAACAATTTATAAATTGTTGCGCAGATTATGAATTCATAAATTGCGCAACGCAATTTATAAATTGCGCAAATTCACAATTTGCGCCCAACATTGACGTTCAAAAAGTTTTAAATAACACTTCCGTGTCAGTTCAACAGCAAGTGACATTTACAACAGCGAAATGCTTACATTTCACACCGCTAATGATTATTCAAATTTGCATGCGCGCATATCATGCATGTGATTAATTAACTACCTCCGTCCCTGATACAGTGAATCGAATCCTTTCCCTCTTTGTCGCAATGAAACGATAACACGAAGAAGAACCCTTGCTTCCTTCCTTTTCATCACTATTGCCCGCTCACAATCCTACATATATATTCCACCAACGTTCTCAAAGAGAACGTTTATCTTACTTGTATATTTACGCTTCTGTAAAATAAAAAAGTTCATCTGATCTGCATGAATGGCCTATGGTTGAACATGCGATGTAAGCGAAAATGAAGGCAACAAGTAAATAAAAACATTCTCTACGAGAAAGTTGGTGGGATATAGGATTTGATTATGACATTGGTGGTGTAAAAAGCAAGGAAACAAGGTCTTATCAGAAGGGAAAATGTCATAGTCCTATATTTAGCACATTTCTAGGACATGTGTTGTTTGTGTGCTAAATATAGGACTATGACATTTTCCCTTCTGATAAGACCTTGTTTCCTTGCTTTTTACACCACCAATGTCATAATCAAATCCTATATCCCACCAACTTTCTCGTAGAGAATGTTTTTATTTACTCTTTTTTTCATACCCATTTAATTATAACATTAGTCTCGTACCCAGACCGTCTATGACGTAAGCGATTATCGCTGTAAACAGTATAATCACTACGTCCATACGTATGGACGTAGTGTTTACAGCGATAATCGCTTACGTCATAGACGGTCTGGGTACGAGACTAACAAGACATAGGAGGCTGATAGTCGATTGTTTATCAAAGTATTATATTATATAAATGCGAGTCCTCCAGCCGATTCTGAAGCTATTGGTGAAATTTTCATCGCTTAGAAATGTTCCTGTCCTGAGTTATGCGTGGGCAAGAAGAAGGAGAAGAAGAAGAAGACGACCCGCCCCTTGTTCCGACACTGGGTACGAGGACGGGCAGTACACTCTTGTTCTCAACAACCACGCGGTTCAGCGACATGAAACAAAAACGAAACTACTCATTTTTGACTTCTAGATCGATTGCTAAAACAAGCTACACGACCCGATCGTCGGGAGTGTTGTTACAGACGGGTCGCGTTTTTTTAATGACATTCATAGTCGGGGTCAAATCCTATATGGAAGTTTCTAACGAAACTTCCGATGATGTCTGCATGCACGTGGTACGTAAGAGGAATTAACCCTTTGACGTAACCGGATGTTGTTACAATAATTATGCCATACGCCAGAGCTGTAAATTGAATTTCATTATTCGAGCGTATCGTTTGCGCCGTGGGCCTTTTCTTCAAAACGGCGCGTACAATCGAGCTAATCTTCCTCATGTGAGTCAGAAAGGGATTCTACTATCTCGATTGTGGTATTTGAACTCATTCCGCTCGATTTTCGTGATGCTTGGAACGTCGCGTTCATGTCGCTTCAAATGTTCGTGAATTGGCAGTGCTGCTAAGGTAATCCGGACAACTATATTGTCACGGCCGGTCATTCTATGACTTGTTTTGTGTTTCTACATGCGTTCGACTTTTGCTATTAGCGCTTGACCACTTCAGCCATACTCACTAACATGCCAGCTGTGCGATAAGATGCGCATCAAATGGAAACGAAGAGAAAGCACATCGCGAAAGGAATAGTAAGTTATATACGGTACAGTATCAAGTGTCATAAATCGTGCGGTTGTTATTTTACCTACCATTGTAATCTAAAGGGTAAAAATCATAGTGAAGTAAGGAAGGTACTGTACCTGAGTATGGGTGTGGTGTCAGGAGGGAAGATGGGAGTTGTGTTGGTGTGAGCATGGGTGTTGTGCAAGTAGGGAACATGTTTCTGGCGCAAGGGGTGAACATGGTTCTGGCGCAAGGGGGGAACATGGTTGTGATGCAAGGGGGGAACATGGTTCAGGCGCAAGGGAGGAACATGGTTGTGATGCAAGGGGGGAACATGGTTCAGGCGCAAGGGGGGAACATGGTTGTGATGCAAGGGGGGAACATGGTTCAGGCGCAAGGGGGGAACATGGTTCAGGCGCAAGGGGTGAACATGGTTGTGACGCAAGGGGGGAACATGGTTCTTGTGCAAGGGGGGAACATAGTTCCGGCGCAAGGGGGGAACATGGTTGTGACGCAAGGAGGGAACATGGTTCAGGTGCAAGGGAGGAATATGGTTGTGACGCAAGTGGGGAACATGGTTCAGGCGCAAGGGGTGAACATGGTTGTGACGCAAGGAGGGAACATGGTTGTGACGCAAGGGGGGAACATGGTTCAGGCGCAAGGGGGGAACATGGTTGTGATGCAAGGGGGGAACATGGTTGTGACGCAAGGGGGGGACATGGTTGTGACGCAAGGGGGGACATGGTTGTGATGCAAGGAGGGAACATGGTTGTGACGCAAGGGGGGAACATGGTTCAGGCGCAAGGGGTGAACATGGTTGTGACGCAAGGGGGGAACATGGTTCTTGTGCAAGGGGGGAACATAGTTCCGGCGCAAGGGGGGAACATGGTTGTGACGCAAGGAGGGAACATGGTTCAGGTGCAAGGGGTGAACATGGTTGTGATGCAAGGAGGGAACATGGTTGTGACGCAAGGGGGGAACATGGTTCAGGCGCAAGGGGTGAACATGGTTGTGACGCAAGGGGGGAACATGGTTGTGACGCAAGGAGGGAACATGGTTCAGGTGCAAGGGAGGAATATGGTTGTGACGCAAGTGGGGAACATGGTTCAGGCGCAAGGGGGGAACATGGTTGTGATGCAAGGGGGGAACATGGTTGTGATGCAAGGGGGGAACATGGTTCAGGCGCAAGGGGGGAACATGGTTGTGATGCAAGGGGGGAACATGGTTGTGACGCAAGGGGGGGACATGGTTGTGATGCAAGGGGGGAACATGGTTGTGATGCAAGGGGGGAACATAGTTCCGGCGCAAGGGGGGAACATGGTTGTGACGCAAGGAGGGAACATGGTTCAGGTGCAAGGGAGGAATATGGTTGTGACGCAAGTGGGGAACATGGTTCAGGCGCAAGGGGTGAACATGGTTGTGACGCAAGGGGGGAACATGGTTCAGGCGCAAGGGGGGAACATGGTTGTGATGCAAGGGGGGAACATGGTTGTGATGCAAGGGGGGAACATGGTTCAGGCGCAAGGGGGGAACATGGTTGTGATGCAAGGGGGGAACATGGTTGTGACGCAAGGGGGGGACATGGTTGTGACGCAAGGGGGGAACATGGTTGTGACGCAAGGGGGGAACATGGTTCAGGTGCAAGGGAGGAATATGGTTGTGACGCAAGGGGGGAACATGGTTCAGGCGCAAGGGGGGAACATGGTTGTGATGCAAGGGGGGAACATGGTTGTGATGCAAGGGGGGAACATGGTTCAGGCGCAAGGAGGGAACATGGTTGTGACGCAAGGGAGGAACATGGTTCAGGCGCAAGGGGTGAACATGGTTGTGACGCAAGGGGGGAACATGGTTCTTGTGCAAGGGGGGAACATAGTTCCGGCGCAAGGGGGGAACATGGTTGTGACGCAAGGAGGGAACATGGTTCAGGTGCAAGGGAGGAATATGGTTGTGACGCAAGTGGGGAACATGGTTCAGGCGCAAGGGGTGAACATGGTTGTGACGCAAGGGGGGAACATGGTTCAGGCGCAAGGGGGGAACATGGTTGTGATGCAAGGGGGGAACATGGTTGTGATGCAAGGGGGGAACATGGTTCAGGCGCAAGGGGGGAACATGGTTGTGATGCAAGGGGGGAACATGGTTGTGACGCAAGGGGGGGACATGGTTGTGACGCAAGGGGGGGACATGGTTGTGACGCAAGGGGGGGACATGGTTGTGACGCAAGGGGGGAACATGGTTCAGGTGCAAGGGAGGAATATGGTTGTGACGCAAGTGGGGAACATGGTTCAGGCGCAAGGGGTGAACATGGTTGTGACGCAAGGGGGGAACATGGTTCTTGTGCAAGGGGGGAACATAGTTCCGGCGCAAGGGGGGAACATGGTTGTGACGCAAGGAGGGAACATGGTTCAGGTGCAAGGGAGGAATATGGTTGTGACGCAAGTGGGGAACATGGTTCAGGCGCAAGGGGTGAACATGGTTGTGACGCAAGGAGGGAACATGGTTGTGACGCAAGGGGGGAACATGGTTCTGGCTCAAAGGGGGTACATGGTTGTGACGCAAGTGGGGAACATGGTTGTGACGCAAGGGAGGAACATGGTTGTGACGCAAAGGGGGAACATGGTTGTGACGCAAGGGGGGAACATGGTTCAGGCGCAAGGGAGGAACATGGTTGTGATGCAAGGGGGGAACATGGTTGTGACGCAAGGGGGGAACATGGTTGTGACGCAAGGGGGGAACATGGTTCAGGCGCGAGGGGGGAACATCACAATGATTGTGGCAACAAATTTTTTCACCTCTGCAGAATCGTGAGGTACCTGCTTCCATGCTGATGCTCGGGACATTGGCTTCATGGTGTTGTTGCTACAGGTGTACTGGTCAGCATATAGATTGGTTTGTGGTCTGCAATACTTGACAGTATTTCATCATTTATCAGCAGCTTGAAGTCCAGCACAGATTTGCCAGCCATATCTACAGTGCATGCATGCCCTTGTGGTGTATCATGTGATGTGTTTGTGGGGGTTGTAGTTATAGGTGGGCATAGCTGTGTGGGGTGGATGCAGCTGGTTGATGGATGTAGGTGGGCGTAGCTATGCGAGCTAAAGTGTCGCAAATGAAGTTGTCAGTGAAAACATCGAACTCCTGGTTGGGTATCTCCTCGCACGGGACTAGGTCTTCACAGGTTTCCATCTCTTCGCATGGCAGATACCCTCCAAACTCATCGTCACTCAACGCCTCGTCGTTCATACGGTCATCGGGCATACTAATTACAGCGTCTACATTGAACAAAGCTCGCTTAGCTATCTGCTCGTTCCGTGGGCCAACGAAGTGTAGCAGCTGGCTTTGCGCGCTTGCTGACGCGTAAGATAGCTATTATCGACCGTGTTCCAACTAAATCATGAACAGCAAGAAATTTTGCAAAACACAGGTCAGGTATGCTGGACAAAAAGTTAAGAATCAGAAGAATAAGGATACATTTAGGAGAAGTATTGGGAAAAAAGTTGTAGAGAAACAAGATTATTTCCTACCTAACTACAATATTAAATGTTTTTTCAGATATATGGTGTCTACATTTACATCTTTGGTAGAAGAACGTACTCTGATAATGGGCATGTAGTTTGTGTGAAACCTTTTACAATGCCAAAATTCCTAAAGTCATTGTAACCCATTGGAAGTTGAAGAAGATGGGGATAAGTGAACTGAATACATGAATCTATTTGTACATGTATTGTACATAGTGTGGTGTTTTTGATATGTTTCTTATGTCAACTTCGCATTAAAAATTGTACTAGCAGTTAGATTTATATCAGTTAGTACCATAATTCTAACCACTCAGTACATATAGTTATATGTGTACTATTTGATGAATAACCTTTCTTCTTATCATGACCAATGGTAAGTGTTTGTTACTTATTGAAGCGAATTAAAGTTTTGGTTCAGGCTGCACACTTATTTATATCTCTATACTGATTATAAACTCAACCGGGACAGTTTCTGTTTTGCGTACCCACGTACATTCGCGATCATTTCATTTGTGATCTTTCGAATAGCGTGGTGCTCGCAACGAAACGCATCACCATGAATATAAGGTATCCTTGGGATGTAGATTTTTCGCTCTTTCCAACGATATATTAAATCCCAATTTCAAAAAAAAATCAAACTACCTAACCAAGGACACGCCTACACAGCGGAGGCTGCTTACCTACACGTCGACTCCGGGCGCGCAGCCACCAACGTTATGTGGACAGGCTGGCGTATGTACTACCCTTAGTTGTAGTAATAACAATGCGATCGCTACGAAACTCTATAGTGCAAATAATAATCAGATATGTCATATGTCAATACCGTGAGGCGCGCGGATGTTTTGCTTGAAGAACTATCTTTAATTTTACTATGTGTGGTAGTAACTATCCCATAGCTTATAAGAGTTTTTTGATAGCAGAACGCTTTAAAAACAAACAGGTTCCGTCTCACGGATAAATTACGTAAGTTGGCATCTCTGCCGGTTATATACATGTAGAGGAGTGGATGAGGTCACACGTCTTTTAAGTATATGAATTGTATTGTAACGTAATAACACATCACAAGAACGTGCACATGTACAAACTATCAGGGTGGAAGAAGTATGATTAAACATGCTCTATGTCTTGCTGCCTTCTAGCAAAACATATACTCCATGTACTGGACAAGTGTGTTACATTACTGGACTGGTGTATTGAATACACTGATCATGAACTGGCCATGGTGTGTAGAACTTGACCAGCCACGCCCACATCATTACATATATTCCCAAATTCCGCTACCCTGTACATGCTTGCGTGACGTGACCAAATTCTTTCCAAGAAATGGATCATGGAGGGTTAGGTGTCTTGTCACTGTGACCAGGTGGAACAGGTGGAACAGGTGGAACAGGGGGTGCTGTCACCCATTACTCACTTGTACTCCACTGGCTGATTCCATGCCTTCATGTTACCACTTCAAGCTGTCTGCATGCTCATGCAGGTCTGAGTGGTGTTCACAGTCAATGTGTGCATATGTTGTGTGTGTGTTGTGCTACATACGACAGAGTAGACTGTTGTCCATATGTGTAGGTAATGGCTTTAGTTACCAAATGTCGAAATCGCTTCATACACCTGCGCTATTTACTGCCAAACAATCACCATTCGTCACATCTCACACTGGCAGCTGCCTCTAGCCAATCACTTTGTTTAAAGTACTAATGATATGTATAGAAGTACATGTATATAATATCTGCATTTGTATCCATACTAATTCTATCATCAATAATGAAAAAAAAACATTTATTATTATTAATTATATGAATGATATACACAATTAATTTATTTCTGTTGAGTCATTTATTTCTGCTGAGCCATTTGTTATACCGCAATGTCGATCAATACACCCAGAAACAAGGAGAGTTGCCTTGTACCATGCCACAGCTAGCCAGTCGTGCCTGCTTACCAATACAAAAATAAATGTCTAGTCTCCCATCTGGACACTCTAGTGACCTTGGCTGGAGGAGACGGTAAAGAGAAGGTGCTGCACTTTAAAGAGTGCAGTAAAGCCCTCAAATGGTAACACTGTACAAGCTACAGATGGTCATCTCTGCACTCATTGGTCCATCAGCGGCACCATAGTACACATGTCAGTCTGACACCAGCTTAGAACACCCAAAGTAAGCACAAGTACAAATTGATAGTATGATCCTATGATGTAACGTGATCTAAGTGGTTCAAGCAAATAGTCCTGATGAACCATTCTAGAAAAATGACTACCATGGATCAGTTCAAATGAGGAACACAAAGAGGCCTCATCGCAAGAACAGCTCAAGAAAACAAAGCTCAGAGATCATTTCTTGGGGGAACATTTGGAAACATTTATTTATTAGACATACATGCACTCTGTACAATGACAGCTCGTTACATGCATGTGTTTATTTGGTATTGTCTGGTACATAGCACAGGTCAAAGGATGTTTACATACACATGTACATGTAGCCGCCCACAATAATCTAATCCTAATATTTATTTACAAGCAATAAAATATATCTATATCTGACTACTTTCTTAAGAATCACATTAAGTAGTGGATTAATAATCTTGTATCTTGTGCTACCCCCACTGGCTACACACACTCACCCCCACTGGCTACACACACTCACTTCCCACTGGCTATACACACTCACCTCCCTACTGGCAATACACACTCACCTCCCTACTGGCGACACACACTCACCCCCCACTGGCTACACACTCCCCCCCCCCCCCCCCCCAGTGGCTACACACACTCACCCCCCTCCCAGTAGCTACACACACTCACCCCCCACTGGCTACACACACTCACACCCCCACTAGCTACACACTCACCCCCCCATTTGGCTACACACACTCACCCCCCCCCCCCCCCACTGGCTACACACACTCACCTCCCACTGGCTACATACACTCACCCCCCCACTGGCTATCGGCTGTTGCTCCATCTGGACTTGCTCTGTATCCTTCTGGTGCTGCAAATCCTCCTCTTCGCACGCATTCTTCTCCTTAAAAGGTGTCCACGTTGGGCAGGGGGAGTTTCTTATTAACTCCTTTACCTGCCGTAGCTTCTCTGACTTGGCCTCCAGGTCCCTCTCCATCTTGCGGTTCATCTGCTCATGCTTCTCCCTCTCCTTGCTCACAAAGCCGCACATGGTCTTCTGTATGGTTTCCTTCTCCTGCAGCTGCACCTGGCGCTCTGCACGGAGCTGGGCGTGGCCAGGGGGAGGTGTGGCACAATAAAATGGGTGTGGCTTGTGACAGTGCAATGTACAGAGATGAAATTAAAATATTACTGCTAACAGCTATGGTGTAGATGACTATCTTTCAGAGATAAATAGATTTGCATGTCCTTTGGGGAACAAGTTTACTAGACGGAAAATCACAGGTTGTATGTATGTGTTGCCTAGTTACAGTTCATGAGGTTGTAGATGGATAAGGATGATAATGTGGGAACTTAGGGGTGTGTGGGGAAATGTGCAGCTGCATCTCTCATGTGATGTAAGAGCATGTGATCTGTAGACACATAAGGAATCAGACTGTTAGGCTTATTGTGCAAAAACATTAGCAGATATAACACCACTGTAATTGTGAGCATGCTGGTGGGGTTCATAGACTATGGCAGTTATTTCCCTTATTTAACGGTTTCCTCTGAGGAGGTGTGGCCAACTTCACCTAAATATGTACATGTATGCTGCACCAATATTGAATTGATAGGTGGTAGGGGAGCATAATCATGAATTTTAAAAAGTCAGCAAAAACACATTTACAGTTCATGTAGTCCATAGCAACACTCAATAATCATGTCTCACACCTGATGAGGTCATCAGTTCCTGTACCACTGTCATACACAGGTGCACACACATGCACACACATACACACACAGACACATACCGTTGCTACCTGACTCTGAAGATCTCTGTTGTCATGTTCGTACTGGTCAGTGGTCCTCAGAAGGATGTCCTTCTGTTTGGTCATCTCCGCTAGCTCATCGGCCATCTTGTTCAGCTCAGAGTTCTTCAAGGCACGTTCAGCCTTCACTGACTCCATGTTTGCCCTGAGGGCCGTCAACTGTGTGAGAGACAACACCAACAAGAGCAAATATAGTCAGCAACCATTGAGACAAAAGAAACTGCTTCAAAGTTCTAAGTTGTACTTGTCTACTCACGTTGCATGCACCATCAGCCATTCTCTATAAATACACATCCACTCAAACCCAGGGCCTCAGCCATTGGAGGTTATTGATTACCTTTGGATATGGCTCAGTTAATTGCTATTTATATTTTGACGTTCAATAACTAATATGTACCCCCCACACACACACACACACTCATTTGCTGAGCTCTGGAAGTTACAGTATATTCCCATCCCAGCCTCACTAGATGCTACCTATTGCATGGCTACTTGCTCTAACCTGCTCTTCTTGGGAAGAGACAATGACCTTCAGCTTCTGTGCCTCACGGCTGGTCCTCTCTTTGACACACTTGACATCTCTGAGGTCCTTGACACTTTCCCTCAGCTCTGCCAGCTCCTGCTCTTGGGCACACAGGTGAGCCCTGAAGCTGTTCTCTGAGGTGGAGGGAGGGGGAGAGGGGAGGGGAGGGAAGTATAACACAGTTCTAGTGGCCAATTAAACGGACATGCTACACATGTACATGTACATGTATGAACAAGAGGCTAAGTACAAGAGCCTGACACATAGGCTAAGTACAAGAGGCTGACACATAGGCTAAGTACAAGAGGCTGACACATAGGCTAAGTACAAGAGGCTGGCACATAGGCTAAGTACAAGTGGCTGACACATAGGCTAAGTACAAGAGGCTGACACATAGGCTAAGTACAAGAGGCTGACACATAGGCTAAGTACAAGAGGCTGACACATAGGCTAAGTACAAGAGGCTGACACATAGGCTAAGTACAAGAGGCTAACACATAGGCTAAGTACAAGAGGCTGACACATAGGCTAAGTACAAGTGGCTGACACATAGGCTAAGTACAAGAGGCTAACACATAGGCTAAGTACAAGAGGCTGACACATAGGCTAAGTACAAGAGGCTGACACATAGGCTAAGTACAAGAGGCTGACACATAGGCTAAGTACAAGAGGCTGACACATAGGCTAAGTACAGGAGGCTGACACATAGGCTAAGTACAAGAGGCTGACACATAGGCTAAGTACAAGAGGCTAACACATAGGCTAAGTACAAGAGGCTGACACATAGGCTAAGTACAAGAGGCTGACACATAGGCTAAGTACAGGAGGCTGACACATAGGCTAAGTACAAGAGGCTGACACATAGGCTAAGTACAAGAGGCTAACACATAGGCTAAGTACAAGAGGCTGACACATAGGCTAAGTACAAGAGGCTGGCAACATGCACCATATCATATATTACGTTTCTTCATAAGCTCCTGAACCAGCTGTGCTCTGATCTTCACCCTGTTCTCCATGGCAACCTTGAACTCTGACAGGCTAGACACATCACATTCCTCTGAGAGGTACTGAACACATGGAAGGGAGCATTTGGGGGGAGGGCAGAGAGATGAAATGAAAAGGAAGAAATGGAAGTTAGTGGAATATAGTTATAAGTGAAAAAAAGAATAAACTCCCATCCCCGTCCCTCTACACTGCAATTCATCATAAAAGTATGCATCCATGAGTAGGGAATAAAACACAAGCCCTCTCCTGATGTACAGCACACACACACACACACACACACACACACACACACACACACACACACACACACACACACACACAAGAAGGCAAGGCACAAACCTTCTGAAGGGAGATGACGTTGAAGGCCAGCTGGAATAGGTGCACAGCAGCCAGCATAGCAGGGACAGCAGTGGGGTCAGGGGTAACCTGAAATGAATGGTCAATGATGTTGCTATGGCAACAAAGCAATATCTTTACACCCAGCAGATCCAGTGTTTTATGGTGTTAAAACTTAGTTGTTGTCTTGACATTATTATCATTTCAATTTGTGCCTCTCCTTCATTGTGATGGCCTGTAACCTGTCTGAGGTCAGCCATTAAGCCTTCAGTTAGGCAACCACTGGTACAGTAGCAATTTCACACATTTGCATATCGTCACAAAATAATTAGATTCTCAAGAATTTGTAGAAACCATTAGTTCTTTGCAAACGCTATCGATGCCATCCAGTCTTTACTCACAGTGAATCATTATATTACTTCGCTAAGAAAGTTAACAGATTTTACAACCATTTTGTGAATGTAATCATTTGTGCTGATATGCGAACATGTGAAAGTGCTGATGTGAGAGTTGCTTGTACCATAACCTTGACGTGTATGTGCTGGAACATTGTTGATACTGGCCTGTGTGCTACTTATTGCATTCAGTACTGCATGGCTTGATAACTGTTTGCAGTTAGACTTGCTTACTGCTATGTTTTACTACCTGCAGTTTATTTACTAGATGTTTACTTATTCTTTCTAAAATGTTTAGCGTGTGCTGAAATCATCATTGTACCATTATTCCAGGAACCACGCTTGATTAGGAAGACCATATGATTTGACAGCAAGGGAACACATCCAGCCAAGTTTTGTGCATTTTCCTTATGCTTCTTCATTTCTGCTGCCCTGGCAGCCACACTCGCAGTAACTTCCTCTTCGGATACAAGACTGGAATTTAGCGGGGAAATTACTTTGACATCGAATGCTGCTGAGCCTTTAATACCCCCAGGTGGTCACTGGGATATCAGCCAGATGAGTTCAAAGTCCATTTGAGCCCACGTCACTCACGGCTTTCAAGGAGACAGATAAGGAGGCGACTGTATTATACACAAAGGATGTGTTCCAATTCAACACCAATGTCGTTCACACTCAATACACGTGCACCTCAATACAAATTAAACTCTTAATGAATCTTCACGTGACATCCAGTCCCATGCATCACATCTTCCCTTCCGTAACAGGGGAGGTTTGATAGCAGTTCCTGTATGGGAACGCGTAGCTATTGGACTTCAGGCTGTGCCTGTGTCACCGGTTCTGGTTGGGGTAGGGAAGGCTGGAGGTCCTGTGGGGTTTGTTCTTCATTGGGTCATGGGCGGAATTTCTTATGATCTTGGTGCATGGGCAGGGTCAACAATATGTCCTGGTGTTTTGTCCCCATCTAGTGACACCCATACATCTGTTCCCTCCTCCAGATCTGGACGTGGCCGTACAT
Organism: Eunapius fragilis; assembly: GCA_963681505.1. Taxonomy (NCBI): domain Eukaryota; kingdom Metazoa; phylum Porifera; class Demospongiae; order Spongillida; family Spongillidae; genus Eunapius; species Eunapius fragilis. Next base: position 8,099,699 of record OY811974.1, on the reverse strand, counting down.
GATGGATTCTATTACAGTACCACATCTGTTTCAGCCTGAATGTTTTATTTTTGTTTTCAAAATCTCTGAGGAAGGGCCACTTAGGTCAGAGATGTTTGGTGATTTGTGGCACTGTTGTACGAAGCTTCCTTCCCGTCAACAATTCCAAAGGGGCTAGGTAGCACCAAGGCATGGGTGAGGCATTATGGTTCAGGATGGAGAGGTACAGGTCTTGAGAGTATTTAAGCAACCTTTTGACTATTTGGACTGCTTGTTCCTCTTGTCTGTTGCTCTGTGGGTATCTTGGGCTGCTAGTGACATGTTTACAGTCATGTGTTTTTTGCAAACTCTTTCATCTCTTGGGAGAAAAACTGAGGTCTAATGTCTGTGACCAGAACTTGTGGGACTCCAAATCTAGAGAAGGCAGACTTGCTTTAGCACAGCAATTATACTGGGTGAAATGGTAGAAGACAGTTTGGCAACTTCCAAATATTGCGAAAAAATAATCAACTAATATTTCAAATGCAAATACCTGACGAACAAGTCTGAGCCGTCTTTTTGCCATGGGTACTTGGGATAATCGTTGGTCCTCTGGGCTTGGAGGCATTTCTACTGCATTCTCGGCACTCCTTTACTTCAGCTTCTATATCTCTTGAGATACCTGGCAACCAAACGGAGCGTCAGACACATCAGTATAGCCTTGCTTTTTACACCACCATTACCTTCAAATCCTATGTCTAACTAAAGAATGTTTTTTGACATAGCCATTCCTTACAATAAAATGCTTTGTGACTACCCTATTTATTGCACACCCCAACTAAGTTGTAAATCTAATTAATTTGAAGACTTAACAAATCATCCAATTTCTATTGATGCCCACACACTGTTCTTTCCAAGCCAAGTATTAATGTTTAATTAGATGGGCATTACAGGTATGGTGAAAGTAACATATGTAAACACATGGTCATGAGAAGTACTTGTACAGCTTAGGTTGACAGAAATCAGAAAAAATGAATTAACAAAAGCTAAGTCAACGTATCACTCCATATGCTGGACATTGCTCCATGTTCTGTATGTTCAATGGAGGAGCCATTTTCATTATTCCTTCATATGCACTGTTCTGTTCAAGTTCTATTTGCGTGCTCCTAGTTTTCACTATTGGCATGTATAATGCTTACAACATAACATCAATGGTATCTCCTTACCTTTAAGCTTACATCTTATGCATACACCTACACCTCCAAGTGCTGATATCATCAGTACTACCACACCACATATTGTTCCATACACTGAGTAAATAAAACACACATCAAACACAAGATCATGGACATAAAACAAATTCATGTCATCTAATTATATTCCTAACATTGACGCCTTACCTAATGCATTTGTGGATAGCTCAATATTATGGCCACCAGTCGTAATCATGGAACCAAAAGTACTCATCCTATGTATGGTGGTGGGTGTGGACACCATTGCTTGCAGTTCTGAGTACGGTATACCAGGTTGGTCAAGATACCATATACATGGCAAAACATAATAAATTTACACCTCTGCTCAATACAGTATTATAAATTGCACACCATGCCATAAAACAAACCAGTGCAGCCACAGATGATTTTTTTAAACCAACCAATCAGTGACTTCTTTGGAGGTATGAAGATAAATGTGGTCGAATTTCCTCTTCCAGCTCCATTAAAAGCAATGAAAATGAACTGAATTGTACCATTACAGTCCAAGATGGTTGCATTCTGCTCTCCATATCTTCCAAAGGGTATAACAAATGATGGATCTGAAAGACCTAATGATGAATTACAAGGCATGGCAGGCCTGCATCCTGGTGGATTACTGATGGTCTTTGTAATGTTGGTGACATTGTTACCAAGTACATAATGAGATATAGTGGGAGGGGTTGAAAGTTCAAGAGATGGTGGTGCAACCCAGGAGACCACTAAGGTAGTGTTGGTTGAATTAACCAAGAACTGCTGTGGTGGAGGTAGTATGCCTATACAAACATAAGTGACACTTAGAAATAACAGTAAGGTTACATACTAAAGTGAGTGATAAAGGCCATCACTCCATGCATTAGTGCATCAGTTTATGTTTATATTAGTAATAATAATATTACATTAATACTGTGTGTATACGTTCCAAAGACTGGCAGGTTTTGTCTCAGCATGCCTTACCTCTTGCTATCAGATCTCACAGTAATAGTCATAATCATGAACTAGAAATGTGATATTACGAATAAGGGAAAGATTTACCTAAGAATGGACAATCAGTCTGGGTCTGAACGTATCCCAGATATACATGATCACTCTCAAGCAACTTTTACACACAAGCCTCATATACTTCAACATTTTAAAGTCATGCAGGCTAAAGAAAGTTACTCGGATTCATGTTAGTGACTGCTTCATCAATGTACTACTCAAGGCATAGACTATGGCAATGACTGGTTGGTACTCACTGTAAATCAAAGTACTGTTGTCCAGTATTGACATTTATTTACCATACAGGCCATCAGTTACCAGATTGGATTTGATGCAAACTATATACTGGACATTATATTATGAAGAATTATAACAGTATCATCTAACCTTGCAGAGTGAGCCTCACTGGATTACTTGAGTGAACCTGATATGATGTGTCCAGCAATGTACAGATCACTGTAATGTTTCTGTTAGCTTTGGTGGTGGGAACAATGAGCTGAGAGGATACAGTAGGTCCATCTAGTGAACCAATGTAGGGTGTATTCTGTATTCCTTTACTGAGTACATATGGTGTACCAGTTGTGTACCCATCCACTGCCCAGAACAATAATGTACCATTTCCATAACAACTGAAGGTAAATGTCAATGAATTGTTCTCAAATGTTGTAAAGTCATAAGATGGTATAATGACAATGCTGCCTGCACCTAATGAATATGAGTAGATAATAATAGACCAAACAGTGCAATGATAACAATACTGCACGTAATGTACTCTATATCCAGATACAAAAGCCTGACTAGTTAATATGTGAAATGCTAATACTATGTTTTGCAACTGTCCATTTAAGTGCTTACCAATGGTGGTCAGTAATAGGTTTAGAAGAAGTAGAGTCACTTCATAGTTCTCGGAATTATTCATTCACTTAACGGTATATCGCAGACACCCTGCATGTGTCAGAGCAATCAAAACTTACACCACATGAATAAGCTTCCTTTCAACAGTTACAAGAAAAGAATTATTTCCGACATATTGCCATCAGCAGACATTAGAGATGTTTCATTTGTGACATTGGACGAAGCAAAGGAGGTAATATTCATTACCAATCTATTATGGTCAAGCGTTAATTAATCAGTGATTATTTTAAATAATGCTATTGGTTATTAATTTTGTGATTTTGATCGGTATGGGGGGGTGGGGATATCAAGCTACCATTTATGAATATTTTTTTAATTCTATTTATTATTTATTTATTTATTACTCTTAATGCATACGATACAAGAATAAATACATGATATTAAACAAAAATCACAAAACAACATACAATCTCAAATGTATTCCTGATGAGGGCATGAAAGTGCAAACCTTGACCTCAGATGGAATAACCGTCAGCCATGAAGAAGCATGTGGGGAGGATGCTGATAAAAGACGATCTCTGATAGACAGAGAACCCATGAGAACATGAAATAAATCATTGTCCAACATATTTGAAAGAGCCTGTGAAAGAAATTTGAGGTGATATGGATGATGTCTGATGGATGAACTGATGAATTGAATATCTCTATTGCCTGAAGAAGATGTCCACAATAGTCGGAACCCAGGTGAGAGAAACTTAGTGATAAAATAAAAGCTGCCAGTGCATGGTGTGACAGGGAACGCAGACCAATACCTCCACAGCTGAGGCTCAGCTGGGCCTGATTCCATGCAACATTGGAAGGATGCACACCTGTACAAGATGTGAAATATTTTTGAACATCTTGTTCAAAAATTTGGGGTCGACTTGCCCAACATCCTCTGGCCTCTTAAGTAGAAACCTGGCCTCAGACCTCTTCTTATCCAAGACAGCACTACAAAAGTCAGCATCACCAATAGGTATCCCCAAGATCTTAAGATTGGGATTGCTAGACTGTTTTATCTCGACTGGGAAATGAGCCAAACACCCACTGCTAAAGACCTCACACTTCTTGATGTTCCCATGAAGACCAAGTGAGGGAAAGCTTAATGAGTAAGGTGAGTGCTTTCCTAACATGTGAACTGGGCCAGCAAAAGCACCGTCATCAAGGTACCACACATGATAGCACAGATCACAGCATTCAGGATGAGTGGCAATCACTTTGATTACAGCATTAAGAACTAGGGAGAAAGATAAGAGACCCAATGGGTCCCCTTGCTGTACACCAGATTCAGATGTTAAATTGCCCAAAGTGTGCCTTAGAACAGGGTGCTCGCAATGACACCAACTAACTCATGGGAGTAGCTCTGGGAAAAGCGGTTGTGGTTTTCAGACAGCTAGTTTATTTGTATTTTTTAAATTATACATTTACGTGGAGGAATATAAGATACAAGATGTTACAATAATCAACTAAGCACAAGACAATTAGCTATGTACTTAAGTAAGTAGCCCTATTGGCTGGAAAGCTCTGCCCTTGCAATGGTCCTCATCAAGGTTAGATTTAAGCGTCCATAGAGGTCAGCAATAACTTTTTATTAATTATAGATTCAGCCCGCCATAAAGATCGCAGAATAGTTTCTACTTTGGAGAGTTGGTTAATATGATGTCTGCACACCTTGCCAAAATAGAGAAAGCATTACGTGCCGCGACACCCGAAGCACCGTAAGATTCAACAGCAAGGGGGACACATCCCCAGCCAAGTTCAGTGCATTTAGCATCATTTTTCTAATGGTACATCATTTTTTGCTACCCCTACCACACTTGCAGTAACTCGCGCTTCAGATAGAAGACAAAATTACCATGATGTCAAATTCTGCTTAGCCTTTAATACCAGTCACTAGGATATCAGCTGGATGAGTTCGGAGTCCATCAGAACCCAAGCCACTCCTGGCCCCCATGGAGCTGCTTGGTTGAATGACAGTGTGACAGTCAACCAAGCAGCTGCATGGGGGGAGGATACAGTCAATAGTTGTGCCCCATGAACGCATGACAGAGAATCAAACAGTTGATTAAAAGAATAGTTGTCTAGACAGTTTGATTGTTTGGACGAAGGCAATCACACTGATGTAAGGGTTAGAAGAAGTAGAATCACTGGGTAATTATTCATTCACTTAACGGTCTATCGTAGACGCCCTGCATGTGTAAGAGTAATCAAAACTTACACCACATGTACATGTTTCCTTTCGACAGTTCATGATAAAGAATTATTTCCAACATATTGACATGCCATCAGCAGGCATTAGAGATGTCTCGTTGTGACATTGGACGAAGCAAAGGAGGTCATATTCATTATTAATCTATTATGGTAAAAACGTTAATTATTCATTATTTTTATCAGGGTTTTTTGTCATTTATTATTATTTTTTAAATAAAATAAGAAAACAATAAATGGATAATAATATTAATTAAGCATCAAGTTGAAAGGGTTTTATACAGCCGAGAGATTGACCTTGATGTCTGAAATTGCAAGGTCAATTGATGTATCGAAGAGATGTTGTGGCCTGTGGTAAGAAGAGCGCGAACCACGGAGGCACATGATAGCTGACCTAAGTAGGGAGAAGCTCACTTTGCAGCGAAGCCAGAATAGTGTTTTATTGTACTGTTGTTCCTGCTTATCCGCGATCAATGAATAAAGCTCCTGTAGCAGTAGATCCCAATCCGCCTGTGGTTGAGAAAACTAAGGGCGAAAAGGAATCAAACTCAATTTCCCGAATGCGTTGTTCATATGCACGTTTCTTTTCCAGTTCAGCACGGCGGTAGCACTGTGGTAAAGGGACTTTGCTTAAAGTAGCACAAAAAGGATTGAAAACCCTAACATCAAAGTAAGTCTTTTGTCTATTATGCCCCCAAAAATTCTCAACAACTATGTCAAGACGAGCATCATCAGATGAGATAGATGTTTTTTGTGTTAGATGTTCGCCTGAAAGCTTCTGCAGTACAGGTTCAATGCCAACATTGTTGCTCACTTCAGTCAGAAGGGTGGCAGTGATATCTCGAAGTTTGTTGTGACGGATGGAGGGATATCCACCACAGGAGCAGCTTAAGGCGTGTTCCACTGTGAATGGTTTGCCGCAGATGCACACTAAAGGGAGTGAAGAAGGTTGCCAGCCGAAACGCAGACACAAAGGGCATCTCTAAAATCTCCCTTGTGGAGAGCAAAACCATGAGTGGTTAACGGGAGAGCAGTAAGCCAGCTACTAGACCCCTTTTCACTTGATGCCTCCAAAAATTCTACGAAGACGCAGAGGGAACGTGCTTAAGAGATGTGTGTGAGAGTCTTTTTCTGCTAGACAATGGGCTGCACTTGAAATTTTCTTTGCATCATCTTGGGCCAGTGTACATAATAACGGGTATACGTTTTTGACTGCTTTAAAATCAAATCACACAGGGACTGTGTTATGTTGAGGGAGGCATTATACTGGAGTGAGCAGAGTTTTGTTGGGTTGATGATTCCTAACCCACTAAGCCGAACAGGTAGTGCTAATAGTTCACGTTCGCTGTCACTGCGTGAACTTTGACCTGTAACAGAGGGTAAGAATATTATGGCTTGTAATGGTGCAAAAAAAATCACTGATGTTGGGAACAACTCTGGTTAAGTAGGTCCATTTGCTTGTGAATCCATGCATGTGTAAAGGCAGCATAAGCAGCATGGGGTTGGGTGATTGCAAATTTAGACAGTATTTTAAGTTCTTTTTCCCAGGTGGAGATTTGTTGGTTGATAAAGAATGAACAAATGCGTCAGTACCAAGAGGAGCTTCAAGATATTTCTTCCCTTTGCAAGATACGGAAACTCCTGTTATTGTGAAGATGTCTGATGTCTGATGCAGTTTTATATATAGCGTTATTAATTTTGATCGGTATGGGGGGGGGGGGGCGGCGTGGAATTCCAAGCCACCATTTAATACTAGTGCTTAACACATCATTTTCAAAATAATGGTGTGACAGTCAGCCAAGCAGCTGCATGGGGGTGGGTACAGACAGTAGTCGTGCTCCATGGGCGCACGACAAAGAATCAAACAGTTGATTAAAAGAATAGTTGTCTAGACAGTGTGATTGTTTGGATGAAAACGATCACACTAATGAAAGGGTTGTAGCAGTTGATGAGTTCTATATTCCAGGACACCATAAATTGCCTACATGATTGTGGAAAAAAGAGATTTGCCTTAGTTTTTAACGTGTCTTATTACTGCCATTGAAATGAAATGGCCATGTGAGTGGAACCAGACCAAACACGCTTTCACTGTCAAATATTAATCTCGTACACAGACCAATGTCACACCAGCGGATGGAGTCTACGTGTACGTAACAATGATGTAATCCATATGTGAATTGGCCTTGGTTCAAGATTAGGCAATGGCCCAATTGTACGTAACAATATATGATTATTACAACATCCAGCTGTGTATGTGATGTCATGCTGTAAGAGTTTATACCATTGTTACATTGTAGATTTGGTTGTATCCTCGAGAGGTAGTGCCATTCTCATGTCTGCTTATCCAGCAGCAGCCTGCCTCAAGTATGGCTCCTTGTTTAGACATGCAGCGTAGGCACCTCATGGGGTAAGCCCCCCGAGGGTTAGGGTAGCCATGTGTTGACCACACCTATCTGTAGGATAAAATGCATGCCGTTTGCTATTTCTGACTACACCCTCAGGGTTAGTTTATAGCGCTCCCATGTCACAGATATTGTATGTGAGGGTGTGTATGTGTGTGTGCATGTGCATTCGAGCATGTGTGTATTTTGCGTTGTCTTTGTGTGTGTGTTTGCACACATATGTAGATGCTTGGATTTTGCCATACATGGTTGTGCTTGCCCTCTTTGTTTTCTGTTTGTGTGTTCAACAAATGTACACATATACTCATGTCATTGAAAGCAAAAGTGAGAGATTTCACTTCCTAACATCTTCTATTCAAGAGATGGTCATCATTATTTGGGTCTGGTTACTTCCTGTCCCATTCTTGCGAGGCTCTCCAACTGACGAAGTACCATATACATGTGTTGTGCAATGATCCCTCAGGGGACCCACCCGAACTTAACCTTCCATAAAGGTGGTGGATGAGATATTGCCTCTGATAAAATCTAGCGTGGGACTTGCCCGAGTTACTCATTAATTATAAATGAGCTAATATGAATTTATTATTATTCACACAATCAATCATTGCACACTGTTCTATAAAGGGCCCCAAAGTGGTACTTGACCACACAGGGGGGCGGGGCATCATTTGTGATCAGCAAGATATCATCACTAGATACGACCATTGGTAAACGTACATTAATAAGAGTTAGGCTATACGCATGCACGATACATGCCGAATTAATTACATGGATTATAATGTAGCACATAATTTTATTTCTTCTCCTGGATACGTATTACCCCCCCCCCCCCCCCCCCCCCCCAACAAAATTTGTTGATGCCAATCTTCTAACTTTCAGTTTTGGTAACAGTATAAAGTGGCTGAGGATTTTTCCCCAGACCTTCCTCTTTTAGAACATGGGCTACTCATGCCCACGCATAAATACTATACGCCACCTCTCAAAAAAAAATTCTGGATCCGCTTATGTTAATTAACACTTTGATCCTTGTCAGTTCTCAAATACACATGCAGGCACGCAAGTGACATTTACTCAACTGAGAAATGCATACATTTCACACCCTAGGACAAATGCGTGCAGCCTATATATTTAGCGTTAATGAATTTAAATGAAAATTATGGAACGATAACACAAACAAGAACCCTTGCTTCCTTCCTTTTTACACAGCTATTGCCTTATAATCATACATACCACCGACGTTCTCAAAGCGAATGTTTTCTTGCTTGTATAATTACACTCTGTAATAAAATAAAGATATGTCTGATCTGCATAATGGCCCCATGGTACATCAGATGTAAGCGACAATGAAGGAAATGGATGACTGCATGCACGTGGTAAGTGGAATTAACTCGCACACGAAGGAAACGCCACAGAATCTAACCAGGAACACACAACACACCAGTGAACACCCACAAAACAGAGGACACGCCTACACAGCAGATGATACTCACCTCGCCTATGGCGCGTACACGTCGACACCGGGTGCGTGCAGTATATAACCACCAACGTGGGACAGGCTGGCCTTAGTTGTAGAAATTATAACTATGCAATCATAACGTTAATTAAAAAGACGTTGCATGACGTCACGAGCGACTTGAATTGTACGTCATTGTACAATGCCATATCTCTGTATTTCAAATCTTAGATCTGAAACTATGTGCCTAAGAGAGGCAAAGTCTTACCAGTGTGAATATATAAATATTGCCACCTTAGAGGGCAAGATACCTTCCTTGGATATGTAATTTTCTTTATTAATTACAAATTTCGTATTTAAATTTATGACATATGATTGAAGAGTAAAAAGTAATAACCGTATGATGTTGCTATATAGACATCCAATGGTTATTAGCTGACCATGACTCAGCAGATCAATTAAGCGAATCAACAACGAGCCCAAACACTTCATTCCCTTTCCAGACATTTCCAATACATATCCCACATAGATAGCATGCGCATACGGCCAGGAGGGTGGGTGTTACTAATTTAAACGACGTGGCCTTGGTGACTAAGCTGGAAGGTAAGCATCCTACAGCGATGATCAGGAGGCATGTATAAGTATTTGCAAACCTGATGTGGTGACGAATTAGGCCTATGACATGTACTGCCCTTAGTTGTAGAAGTAACAATGCGACCGCTACGGTGTAACGTTAATCATAATCAGATATGTCAACTGATATATACGTAATTTATCCGTGAGACGGAAGTAGCCCCTGCCTGCTATGGAAGTGTTCTGCGTGAAGAACTAACGAATCTTAATTTTACTATGTGTGGTAGTAACTATATCAAAGCTTAATAGTTTTTTGATAGCAGAACGCTTTCAAAACAGACAGGGGCTACTTTCGTCTCTCTGTAATAGATTCTGGGAAATGTCATAGTCCTATATTTAAATTAGTACACGAACGTTGTACAGGCTACAAATGGATAAATTTAGGACTATATTACGTTTTCCCTTACTTTTACAGACCCTTGTTTCTTTTTACACCACCATTGCCTTCAAATCCTATATCCCACCAACTTTCTCGTAGAGAAAGTTTTGGTTACTTGTGGCATTAGGTACTTGACAAAACAAAAAGCTTGAAACAAACATTCACGCATAACTAAATGGTTCAGTTTAAAAACCATATTGAATGGTTTGCAAAACTGTTCTTTTTTGTAGTTTATTCCTAACCGGAGAAACGGGCCTTTAAGTACGATAAAACAATGTATGGAGATTGAGAAGGAAATATTACAATAAACTGTGATCCACATAATGCCGATGTTCAAACGGTCATAAACTTTTTGTCTTTTAATATTTTGATCCCAAATTTCATATGAAGAATGGCATATTATAAACCTACACAAGGAATGTGATTTGAGAATCCTTATATACTGGCATTTCAACATGCGTTTATGAATGGATAAAGCTAAAGTTTGACTAGCGTCGGATTGAATGTATCCAAGGCCCCGGGGGTATTAAATTTTTCTATTAATCCTAGGACTCTCAACTGATGCATTATTAATGTATACAGTTAAGCTAAACTTCAAATAGTTTTGCAATAACATATACTTGCAATAATACATACTTATACAATAATCTCTCTTCAATCATAAAAATTTCCAGCCAAATAAAATAAGACATTGCATCGATTTCCTACACATCAAACAACAGTCCCTGGCCTCAGTTTATATATTCATGACTTCAAAAGTGCTTAAAGCCACTGTGATCACCTGTGCCCTGTTTACATGTAAATCGCATCTTGGTTAGTCCATATATAACATTTGCCACTGCATAATCACTGCCAAATGTGCAACTTTGTATTCCATTCTGCATCTGAACTAAAGCAGGCTGAATATGGCATCATTTATCGAATTGGCAATGTGTGTATAATGATCATCCGTTTTTCCACCAGGAAGTTCATTGATTAATTTTACTTTTTCTGCAGAGGCACATACATGCACTAGTTGTCGCATCGCATTCTAATGTTATGCTATCTTGCGAAACTAAGAATTTCTGCAGTCTAGATGTCACTTAACACCTCCATCTCAGAATTAATTGTAATCACACAACTCATCTAAGTCACTGGTTAATTCAAAAGCCATCTGAAAAAGAATATGGCATCTGATTGGATCATATGAATTATTGAGGCTTGTATGCATGGTTAACGGTACTTGTATGGCATCTCCCGCCATACTACAAGGCCGTAGTTAGGGGGGGGGGGGGGGGGGGGAGGCTTGGGGGGGCTTAAGCGAAATTTTTGTCCCACATATATATATATAGATCTATGAGCGTTATTATACTATAACGTATAATAACGCTCATAGATCAATACAACGATGCGTGTGTTAATACATAGGACCCGAGTATTTCCCCTCAGAAAGGGCTTATTTTAAGTGCCTCGAAGGATTACACAATTCTTCAAAGAAGTGTAAAACTATAGCGTATTAATTGATTCCATACTACGATAACCAAGTTCTGATAAGCAATGAGATAGCTGTGACATGTCATGCTGTAAGAATTTAGTATTGTTACATTGTAGATTTGGTTGTATCCTCGGGAGGATCTAAAACTAGTACCATTCTCATTTCTGCTTATCCAGCAGCAGCCTGCATCAAGTATGGCTCCTTGTTTAGACATGCAGCTTAGGCACCTCATGGGGTTAGTCCCCGAGGGTTAGGGTAGCCATGTGTTGATCACACCTATCTGTAGGATAAAATCAGAGATATATGATCTCTGGATAAAATGCATGCTGTTTGCTGTTTCTGACTACACCCTCAGGGTTAGTTTATGCAGAGATATATGATCTCTGGTTTATGGCGCTCCCATGTCACAGATATTGTATGTGAGGGTGTGTATGTGTGTGTGCATGTGCATTCGAGCATGTGTGTATTTTGCGTTGTCTTTGTGTGTGTGTTTGCACACATATGTAGATGTTTGGATTTTGCCATATATGGTTGTGCTTGCCCCTTTCGTTTTCTGTTTGTGTGTTGAATAAATGTTATCCAATGTACACATATACTCATGTCATTGAAATCAAAAGTGAGAGATTTCACTTCCTAACATCTTCTGGTCATCATTATTTGGGTCTGGTTACGTCCATTCCCATTCTTGTGAGGCTCTCCAACTGGCGAAGTACCATATACATGTGTTGTGCAATGATCCCTCAGGGGACCCACCCAAACTTAACCTCCCATAAAGGTGGTGTGCACGGGAGCATGACAAAACACTGTGCAACCTGAGATATTTCCTCTAATTAATTACATGGATTAGAATCGCGCACATAATTTCAGTCTTCTCCTGAAGCGTATTAACCCCCCCACCCCCCCAACAAAAATTGTTTATGCCAATGTTCTTTTTTGTTTGATAACAGCATAACATGGCTGGGGCTTCGTCCCCAGATCCTTCCTCATACATAAAACATAAAACATGGGCTACTCACGCCCACGCATATGCCACCTCTCGGAGAAATTTCTGGATCTGCCCATATTAATTAACACTTTGACTGATTTTCATCCTTGTCAGTTCAAATACACATGCAGGCAGCCAAGTGACATTTACTCAACTGAGAAATGCATACATATTTCAATCGCGTGCAAGCCCATATATTTAGGGTTAATGAATTTTAAAGCGGTATCATGACTTACCGGAACCTGTTGAAGCAGGGAATGATCAGTGTCATTAAAAACTCTTCAGGGACGAACGTGAATCGAATTATTTCTTTCTTGTGCCTATCGAACGATAACACAAATAAGAACCCTTGCTTCCATCCTTTTTACACCGCTATGGCCTTACAACCTTATATGCCACCGACGTTCTCAAAGCGAATGTTTTCTTACTTATATAATTACACTTCTGTAATAAAATAAAGGTATAAGTCTGATCTGCATAATGGCCCCATGGTACATCAGATGTAAGCGACAATGAAGGAAATGGATGTCTGCATGTACGTGGTAAGAGGAATTAACTCGCACACGAAGGAAACGCAACAGAATCTAACCAGGAACACACTACACACCAGTGAACACCCACAAGACCGAGGACACACCTACACAGCAGATGATAGTCACCTCGCCTATGGCGCGTACACGTCGACACCGGGTGCGTGCAGTATAACAGCCACCAACGTGGGACAGGCTGGCATATGTACTACCCTTAGTTATAGAAATTATAACTATGCCATCACTAACGTTAATTAAATCATATGAGAATAATAATAAATAATAGGCACATAATATAAATAATTTTCTTCATTAAATATAAATTCCATAGCGGACCATGACTCAGCAGATCAAGCAAATAAAAAAATGACAACGAGCCCAAGCACTTCATTCCCTTTTCTGGCATGTCCAATAGATGCGAACAATAGACATCTCACATAGATACATGCGCATAAGGCCAGGAGGGTGGGTGTTACTAATTTAGACTAAGTGGCCTTGGTGACTAAGCTGGAAGGTTAGCATCCTACAGCGATGATCAGGAGGCATGTATAAGTATTTGCAAACCTGATGTGGTGACGAATTAGGTAGGCACTGCGGAATTTTTTTAAAATGCCCATAAGATTATAATATTATTGTCGTTAGAAAGAGCAAAAAATAAACAGTGTTTTTCAGTATTTCATGCGTCACCGTACCAGTTTTAGCACCGGAGATATGTAGCGCTAAAGTAACAACTTTTTTACTACAGCGGTCACTCGCAATAAAAACTGTGACGGTTGAGGAACAATAAAGCATAACCTTGCCATTCCTTAAGATATTAATTCAAAACATTGCATATAAGTGGTTCTGACTATGTTAAGACTGTTAGATGGTTTTTAACTAAAATTCATCACATTTATATTTTCAAAAAAACTGACTAGCATGCATAGACTTGAGCACAATCTCATTTACCATTGAAGAATATTATTTTCATTGGCCACAAACACTAAATCACCAATTAAATAGTCCACGAGCATGTCAATGACCATATCAATTCGTTATTCTTCCGATTCATCATCATTCAATATTTTTGGTAACTTGCTTTATGCCGAGTTATCTGCCCATCGTATAGTACGTTGGTGAAATTTACATGCACCTTGCATAGAAGTGTAGCTGTGAATGTTAGATCTTAGAGTTATAGTTGCATGCTTCAGTACAGCCTAAAAGATGACTATACATCTTGCATAATATATATCAGTGCTATGACAATTCCACAGGAGCAGCAAACCTTCATTTCCAGAATTTAACTTCTAGAACGTATTTTAATGGTGTCACCTGGCTGACTATTGTACTCGTTGCAGTACCAGTGCAGCTATGGCTGTTCGTTGATATCAACACTGTTGATTATATATGCATGTATATGATTTTATTATACTGCTTCAATCTAGTCATTAGAGTCAGCTGAAATTCTGATTCGTTTAACGAGTTCTGCAAGCACCATGCTTTTGCCTCCTCTTTGAGATCTTCCGCTAATAGGCCCGTCATGTCACGCGCTTTCGGGTGGTGGCTTGAAATCCCCCCTATACCGATGAAAATTAATAACCAATAGCGTTGTTTAAAATAATCACTAAATCATTAACGCTTTACCATAATAGATTGGTAATGAATATTACCTCCTTTGCTTCATCCAATGTCACAAATGAGACATCTCTAATGCCTGCTGATGGCATGTCAATATGTCGGAAATAATTCTTCTTCATGTAACTGTCGAAAGGAAACATGTACATGCATGTGGTGTAAGTTTTGATTGCTCTGACACATGCAGGGCGTTTTGCGATAGACCGTTAAGTGAATTGAATAATTCCGAGAACTACCCAAGTCATTCTACTTCTTCTAAACCTATTACTGACCACCATTGGAAAGTACTTATATGGACAGTTGCAAAAATGGTATTAACATTAACTTGTCAGGCTTTTGTATCTGAATATAGAGTGCATTACATGTAGTATTTTTATCATTGCACTGTTTGGTTTATTGTATTACACTTATAACATGATACAGGATACAATTGTAGGACATATACAACACACGAAAACATGACCAAAACTAAATAACACTTCAGAAATAATCTTGAGGGTAACATCTGGACATTATAGCCCTCACATTAGCCCTTACTAGGTTCAGATTGAGCCGGCCATATAGTTCTGATAGAACGGCAGGTCTATTATTATCCACTCATATTCATTAGGTGCAGGCAGCATTGTCATTATACCATCTTATGACTTTACAACATTTGAGAACAATACATCAACGTTTACGTACAGTAAGTAGGGCCACGCACAACTATACGTGATTCGCGTTCGTCGTAAAGCACAGCTACAGAGCAGGAACATATCTTAATGACCACATGCACAAGCAGAGATCCCGATTGGTGGAGGGAAAATGCTGAAGAAATGCTATGGAGCAGGAACGGACTTGACTGAGAGATCGAAAAAAATCGTTGGTCCTGCTATGGTACAAGTGTCAACATCATATTTGGAAGGCACAACGTTCATCTGCCATCGTCAATGGCTTGTATATGCGCTGCTCATATATTACCTACTATAGACATACTAAGACATTGAAAATTTGATGGCAAATCAATTGAATTAGAACATGCACTATTAAACGTTGGTACAACTATTGCTGTTGCCATAGTCAAACTTAAAACCGCTATTAAAGGTATAGATTTGCCTTTTTTTAGTGATGATGAAAGGGAGTTGTCTTCTACACTACTTTGGACACGAGTAAAATGCTTCAAACACAGTTCATTTAGTAATATGCTTCAAACGCATTTCTCTGAACGTGTATCAAAAGACAATTGCCTACCAACAAACAAGTATTATTAAAAAATTAATAAACAAAAGCTAAGTTAACGTATCACTCCATATGCTGGACATTGCTCCATGTTCTAGATGTTCAATGGAGGAGACATTTTCATTATTCCTTCATTTGCACTGTTCTGTTCAAGTTCTATTTGTGTGTTCCTAGTTCTCACTATTGGCATGTATAATGCTTGTACCATAACATCAATGATATCTCCTTACCTTTAAGCTTACATCTTATGCATACACCTACACAAACCACACCTCCAAGTGCTGATATCATCAGTACTACACACCACATATTGTTCCATACACTGAGTAAATAAATACACATCAAACACAAGATCATGGACATAAAACAAATTCATGTCATCTAATCATATCCCATTAACTAGCATTGATGCCTTACCTAATGCTTTTGTGGATAGCTCAATATTATGGCCAACAGTAGCAATTGTGGAACCAAGAGTGCTCATCATATGTATGGTGGTTGGTGTGGAAACCATTGTTTGGAGTTATATACCAGTTTGGTCATGATATCATTAATCAAGCACATGAAAAAGCTTACGAAATGTACATGTGTACAATACAGTATTCCACAACATTTTGCACCATGCCATAAAACAAACCATTGCAGCCACCAATGATATTTTAAAACAAACTAATCAATGATTTCTTTGAAGGTATGAAGATAAATGTGGTTATATTTCCATTCCCAGTTCCATTAACAGCAAACAAAATGAACTGAACTGTATCATTATAGTCCAAGATGGTTGCATTCTGCTCTCCATATCTTCCAAAGGGTATAACAAATGATGGATCTGAAAGACCTAATGATGAATTACAAGGCATGGCAGGCCTGCATCCTGGTGGATTACTGATGGTCTTTGTAATGTTGGTGACATTGTTATCAAGTACATAATGAGATATAGTGGGAGGGGTTGAAACTTCAAGAGATGGTGGTGCAACCCAGGAGACCACTAAGGTAGTGTTGGTTGAATTAACCAAGAACTGCTGTGGTGGAGTTAGTATGCCTATACAAACATATATGACACTTAGAAATGACAGTAAGGCTACATACTAAAGTGAATGATAAAGACCATCACTCCGTACATTAGTGCATCAGTTTATGTTTATATTAGTAATAATTATATTACATTAATACTGTGTGTATACGTTTCAAAGACTGGCAGGTTTTGTCTCAGCATGCCTTACCTCTTGCTATCAGATTTAACTGTATTATTAGCCATAATCATGACTAAGGCAAACTAGAAATGTGATATTATAGATTAATCTTAGAACGGATTATCAGTCAGGGTCTGTAAATATCCCAGATATACATGATCACTCTTTCCGTCATAGCATTTTACTGCCTTGATTCACAGTACTCAATATAACCTCACCACTCCACCTTTCTCAAGCACCTTTTACACACAAACCATAAATTATACTTCAACATTCACAGTCATGGAGGCTAAAGAAAAATTATTCGGATTCATGTTAGTGACTGCTTCATCAATTTTCTACTTAAGCCACAGACTATGGCAATGACTGGTCATAGGGCATTCACTGTAAATCAAAGTGCTGTTGTCCAGTAATGACATTCCTAAACTATACAGTCCAAGAGTTATAAGGTTTGATTTAATGTATAGGACATTATCATCATTATACCTAGCCATGGAGGATTACTCGGATTCGTGTTAGTGACTGTTTCATCAATGTACTACTCCAGGGAGAGGCTATGGCAATGGCTGGTCATTGTATTTACTGCAAATAAAATCACTGCTGTCCAGTATTGAAAACTTATACTGGAGTTTAAATAGAGTTGTAACAGCATCTGACCTTGGCAGAGTGAGCCTCACTGGATTATTTGAGTGAGACTGATATGATGTGTCTAGCACAGAACAGATCACTGTAATATCTCTGTTCGCTTTAGTGGTGGGAACAATGAGCTGAGACAATACAGTAAGTCCAGCTGGTGACACAATGTAGGATGTAGGCTGTATTTGTTTACTGAGGGCATATGGTTCTCTAGTTGTGTACCCATCTACTGTCCAGAACAATATTGTTCCATTTCCATGACAACTGAAGGTAAAATGTAAATGAATTGTTCTCAAATGTTGTAAAGTCATAAGATGGTATAATGACAATGCTGCCTGCACCTAATGAATATGAGTAGATAATAATAGACCAAACAGTGCAATGATAACAATACTACATGTAATGCACTCTATATCCAGATACAAAAGCCTGACTAGTTAATGTTAATACCATTATTTGCAACTGTCCATTTAAGTACTTACCTATGGTGGTTAGTAATAGGTTTAGAAGAAGTAGAATTAAATTCTTTCCACCAGGAAGTTCATCAATTAATTTTACTTTTTCTGCAGGGGCACATACATGTACATGTATAATTTGGCCTTCCAGGTCCTAAAACAATAATAAAGTTGAACACAACTCTTGTTAGATAATGATGCAATACTACTATAACGATGGGTAAGTCTAAAAAAATGGATCTATGGCAGAACAAAACTCTTCTTAGATAACGATATAATACTAGATCTATATTTGGGTATGTCCCATGATGCCATGGTTGTTTTTAGTAGTACATATATATATATACATAATGGTATATCTTTTCCCATGTATGGAACACATTTGTGGTGAACAGTGATTGTGAATACAACCCTTATTATAATAAGTTGGGTCACGCCCAGCTATACGTGAATGGCATTCGTAATGCACAGCGACAGAACAGCAGAGGAGCATATCTTAATGACCATGCGAGCTGAGTATCCCGATTGGTGGAAGGTAATTGCTGCAGAAATGCTATGGAGCAGGAACAGTCTTGACAGGGAGATCGAAAAATTCGTTGGTCCTGCTATGGTACCAGTGTCAACGTATAGACGTTCTAAGAAATAGCAAAATTTGATGGCATATCTATTGAATTACCAGACATTCTTTTGGCCACTATCAAACTGTAGCACAACTATTGATGTTGCCATAGTCAAACTTAAAGGGTATAGCTTTACCTTTTTTCTTTCATTGATGATGAAGGCGTTCATGGTGTACTGTCATCAAAGTTTACAAAGTCTTTGGACACTAGTAATAAGCTTCAACACAGTACAATAATATTTGAAAACTAATAAACAAAAGCTTAGTTAATGAATTACTCCATATGTTGGACATTCCTCCATGTTCTGTATGTTCAATGGAGGAGCCATTTTCATTATTCCTTCATATGCACTGTTCTGTTCAAGTTCTATTTGCCTGCTCCTAGTTCTTACTAGTAATGTATAATGCTTAAAACATAACACCAATTATATCCCCTTACCTTTACGCTTACATATTATGTATTCACCTACACAAACCACACCTCCAACTGCTGATATCATCAGGACTACCACAACACATATTGTTCCATATACTGAGTAAATAAAACACACATCATACACAAGAATCGAGATCATGGATATAAAAATAAATTCATGTCATCTAATCATATTACTAACATTGAAGCCTTACCTAATGCATTTGTGGATAGCTCAATATTGTAGCCACCAGTAGTAATCATGGAACCAACAGTGCTCATCATATGTATGGTGGTGGGTGTGGACACCATTGTTTGCAGTTCTGAGAAGGTATACCCGTTTGGTGAAGAATCATTAATCAAATACATGACAAAACATAATAACTATGCACCTCTGCTCAATACAGTATTTAAAATTGCACAACATTTTGAACCATGCCATAAAACAAACCAGTGCAGTAAAAAGTATAAACCAACCAATCAGAGACTTCTTTGGAGGTATAAAGATAAATGTGGTTTTATTTCCGTTCCCAGCTCCATTAACAGCAATGAAAATGAACTGAATTGTACCATTATAGTCCAAGATGGTTGCATTCTGCTCTCCATATCTTCCAAAGTGTATAACAAATGATGGATCTGAAAGACCAAATGATGAATTACAAGGCATGGCAGGCCTGCATCCTGGTGGATTACTGATGGTCTTTGTAATGTTTGTGACATTGTTACCAAGTTCATAATGAGATATAGTGGAGGGGTTAAAATTTCAAGTGATGGTGGTGCAACCCAGAAGACCACTAAGGTAGTTTTGGTTGAATTAACCAAGAACTTCTGTGGTGGAGGTAGTATGCCTATACAAACATAAGTGACACTTAGAAATGACAGTAAGGCTACATACTAAAGTGAGTGATAAAGACCATCACTCCATGCATTAGTGCATCAGTTTATGTTTATATTAGTAATAATAATATTACATTAATACTGTGAGTATACGTTCCAAAGACTGGCAGGTTTTGTCTCAGCATGCCTTACCTCTTGCTATCAGTATTTGTCATATGACTAAGGCAAATGTGATATTATGTATAAGGGGAAGATTTACCTAATAATGGACAATCAGTCTGGGTCTGAACGTATGCCAGATATACATGATCACTCTCAAGCAACTTTTACACACAAGCCTCATATACTTCAACATTTTACAGTCATGGAGACTAAAGAAAGATTACTCGGATTCATGTTAGTGACTGCTTCGTCAATGTATTACTCAAGGCATAGATTATGGGCAATGACTGGTCATTTGGTATTCACTGTAAATCAAAGTACTGTTGTCCAGTATTGACATTTATTTACCATACAGGCCATCAGTTACCAGATTAGATTTAATGTAAACTATATACTGCACATTATATCTTGAAGAATTATAACAGTATCATCTAACCTTGCAGAGTGAGCCTCACTGGATTACTTGACTGCAGCTGATGTGATGTATCCAGCATTGTACAGATCACTGTAATGTTTCTGTTAGCTTTGATGGTGGGAACAATGAGCTGAGAGGATACAGTAGATCCATCTGGTGATACAATGTAGGGTATAGGCTGTATTCCTTTACTGAGTACATATGGAGTGCCGGTTGTGTACCCGTCCACTGTCCAGAGCAATGCTGTCCCATTTCCATAACAACTGAAGGTAAATGTTGATGTATTGTTCTCAAATGTTGTACTCAGGGTAGTTAAGGCTGCCACCAAATAATTTTACGTCATACAAAATGGCGGCTAGTACCAAAAAGTTATATTTCACGCAAGAACCATCCACTTGCTTAAAACTTGATGTGAATATGTGTGTTAAATACTGCTACTTCTAATAGCTATGTTGTATGTTCTTTAACACACCTATCGTACGTAACTCTTTGGAAAACGGCTATGTAAACAAATACGGCTGTAGGCGGGGATGTTGCGATACAAATTTTAATAAGCTAATTGGCTACAAACAATCTCCTTATGCTCTCACACACTAAATCGACTGGATGCAGGAAATTCTTTGCTTGGTTTTATCACAACAAACGTTAACAAGGGTCAAAATGGCCGTCGACTTGTACGAAATACGATACATCTTCGATACCGTATGCAGTTATCGAAATATCCAGTCGCAGTGAATAACTAGAACCCTAGAGGAGCTTGCCTGGCCGAATAAATTTACCTGCGAGCTGCGTTTTCATCCCCGCGTTTTGAATTTCCGATATTCCCATACAAAGTACAGTGGTTATTAAAATATAACCACCCGCCAAATTTGTATTGCTGGGCAGCTGCACGCTCTTTTCGCTAGTCCATTGTGCGATTTTTTCCATTTCCTGTACGTTTTGCTCTAGACCACTGTAACGTAGCAACAGTGTATGAATACGATACTGAAATAGTGTCCTTGCGCTAAGTGAAGACCGAAACGTATAGAATGACATAACGTCATAATGATGTAATTACGAACATGAATGTTGACAGCATGTTAACATGATTTTTCTTGTGAGGCAGCCTTAACTACCCTGAGTAAAGTCATAAGATGGTATAATGACAATACTGCCTGCACCTAATAAATACGTAATAGACCAAACAGTGCAATGATAACAATACTACATGTATATCCAGATACAAAAGCCTGACAAGTTAATATGTGAAATGCTAATACCATTTTTTGCATCTGTCCATATAAGTACTTATCAACTGTGGTCAGTAATAGGTTCAGAAGAAGTAGAATCACTTGGTAGTTCTCGGAATTATTCATTCACTTAATGGTCTATCGCAGACACCCTGCATGTGTAAGAGTAATCAAAACTTATACCACATGTACATGCTTCCTTTCGACAGTTACATGAAAAAGAATTATTTCCGACATATTGACATGCCATCAGCAGACATTAGAGATGTCTCATTTGTGACATTGGACGAAGCAAAGGAGGTCATATTCATTACCAATCTATCATAGTCAAGCGTTAATTAATCCGTGATTATTTTAAATAATGCTATTGGTTATTAATTTTGTAATTTTGATCGGTATGGGGGTCGGGGGATTTCAAGCCACCATTTATTATAATTGAATATTTTTTAATTCTATTAATTAATTTATTTATTTATTACACTTAATACATACGATGCAAGAATACAAATCACAAAACAACATACTAAATCAAATGAATTCCTGATGAGGGCATGAAAGTCTGCACAAAATAGCCCTCACATTTGCCCTAACTAAATGAAGGTTGAGCCGGCCATATAACTCAGATAATACCCTAGACTTGGGTCTGGATGAAGAAGTGACTAGGCGAGAGGCTAACATTGAATACACCTCTAAAGCCTCCTTCCCGCATGCTACGTATGTTTCCACTACCAGAGAGATACAGATCCACCCAAGATCACTACCATTAACACCGCGTCCACGAGTAAAGTGGGTGAAAACGGCCAAAATTTGGGGGAGGTTTATAATATAAAAGGTCCGCTGATTATTATTTTTCTTTTCTGACACAGGATACTGTTACTACAACTCTTGAGACAACATT
This sequence comes from Eunapius fragilis, assembly GCA_963681505.1. Lineage (NCBI taxonomy): Eukaryota > Metazoa > Porifera > Demospongiae > Spongillida > Spongillidae > Eunapius > Eunapius fragilis. Next base: position 8,076,861 of record OY811974.1, on the reverse strand, counting down.
TGATGCGTTCAGTGAGAGGACCATTGGTCTGCCGCATGCTATCTACGAGCTGGCAAGTGACCGGTCGACATCAGTGGCATCCGATGTTTTGCTCGTCCAAAATGCTCCAGAAGTGCACAGTATATGAACTGAAATGAAATTGTGAACTTGGGATTGTCATTTGTGTTGAAAATCGTTTTACAAGTAACACCGCTGTATGTATCGGGGTGGAGATGTATAGCGCTAGCGCTTGAATAGGAGCGCCCAACATGTACTTTATGTAAATCAATCCATACAATAGTGTAAAAGTCCACTAGTGACTGTACCAGTGTTGGCTGCGAATGCTCTCCTTCCCTATAGTCACTGGAACCAGGCTATAGCTGTGCACAATGTCGCGAGGCAAACTATTTCGGTAAAATAGCATATCGATACACACGTACACGCATGTACACCATTGATAACGGTAATAAAGATTACAAAATGTTTGCTTTCTCTCTGAATTTTAATTTTTAAACTACTAACTTTGCTTTTGATTGCTTTATCATGTTCCAAGGGATGTGGTAGGCATAGTGCAGCCTTGAGATTTCTCAGGGCTTCTGCAGGCTTGATTGTGCATGGGATTACGCTTTATTCTTCAAGGTGTTTTAACATACTGCTTTGGTAGATTGTTTCCTCTTCGCATTCTCATCATGATCACTACCTGCATTGTCCTCATCACTGGCCTTCTTCCTACCAAACAACTTGGTAATTTCTGCACGTATTTCATTCTCCCCAGGTAAGGTGTAGCGACCAGGATAGAGAGACTGAAGCTCCTCTAACATAGCACATGGACTCATTTTGTCCGAGGAAACTCGAGCTCCTTGATCAAATATCCTTCTTATGTTGTACGGTTCCAAGTATATGCTCGACCATACTGAGCCCCGAGCTGCGGACGCCCAACCTTGCAATTGGTGTTTATGGTTATGATTCAATGGTTGGCTCCTCTAGTTCTGTTGCCTTTGCTATCTCAATTCTAGCTGCTTTTCTTTGCTCGCTGCCAATCGATAGTCGCTTCGGACCTCGTTGCCCAGTACTCCGAGCAAGCGCCACTCCAGGCTCTATACACCATTGCAAGCACATCCGCACCTTTTGCATGCGCTGCCACACATGGCCATGAACCAACTTTGCATTTGCAACGATGAGGCTGTTCGGAATCCATTGATCCCGTGTAGATTAACTATTGGTGGTTAGTTAACTGCAGTATTTGGACTGGTCCCATGAGCTTCATCGCAATTGTTTGGCGAATGGGCATTTGTTTAAAGGATAAAAACGTAATTTTTATCTCTTCCACAAGTAAGTACGTGATCGCGAAGGGTTTTAGTATTCGTATTAGCATTCAAAATCCACTTTATACATGCCTTTTTGAGTACCGAACCGCATTATTAAAAGTATGCACATCTCTTCTACAACACATCCATTTGGTACAGGATAGATTCTTAGTATAATCCAATAGGTTCTTGTACTAGAATTTCATATAGTGCTTACGACTGCATTACTAGCGGACCTTTTTTTTTTTTAAATGCCCCCAAATGGTGACCCAGTTTACTCGCGGATGCGGTGTTAACATCCTTAGCCTCATGTTTTTGGAGCTCAGTGACATGTGCAGCTGCTCCAGCAGTTACTCCCGCTTCAGAAAATAATTTTGGAGTTTAGCAGTGGTGTAACCGATAAGACACAGGCAACAGTTTTGCCCAGAACCCAGTTGGAGATGAGAACATCCGCAGGACGAGAATGTCTGTGATCAGAAGTGAGGTCAAAACTGGCTTCCAACCACCACTTCAATGCTGTCTGATAAACTGGGGCGTCTAAGTGCAAACCTTGACCTTCAGATGGAATAACCGTCAGCCATGAAGAAGCATGTGGGGATGATGCTGATAAAATACGAGCTCTGATAGACAGAGAACCCATGAGAACATTAAACAAATCATTGTCTCCAACATATTTGAAATAGCCTTCTGTGAAAGAAACTTGTCAAGTATAGAGCTGATATGGATGATGTCTGATGGATGAACTGATGAATTGAATATCTCTATTGCCTGAAGATGTGCATGAGAGTCGGAACCCAGGCCAGGGAAACATAGTGATGAAATAAAAGCTGCCAGTGCATGGTGTGACAGGGAACACAGACCAAGACCTCCACGGCTGAGGCTCAGCTGGGCCTGATTCCATGCAACATTGGAAGGATGCACACCTGTACAAGATGTAAAACATTTTTGAACATCTTGATCAAACATCTGGGAGTCGACTTGCCCAACATCCTCTGGCCTCTTAAGTAGAAACCTGGCCTCAGACCTCTTCTTATCCAAGACAGCCCTACAAAAGTCAGCATCACCAATAGGTATCCCCAACATCTCAAGATTGGGATTGCTAGACTGTTTTATCTCGACTGGGAAATGAGCCAAACACCCACTGCTAAAGACCTCACACTTCCTGATGTTCACATGAAGACCAAGTGGTCAATGAGTAAGGTGAGTGCTTTCCTAACATGTAAACTTGGACCAGTAAAAGCACCGTCATCAAGGTACCACGCATGATAGCACAGATCACAGCATTCAGGATGAGTAGCAATCACTTTGATTACTGCATTAAGAACTAGGGAGAAAAGTAAGGGACCCAATGGGTTCCCTTGATGTACACCAGATTCAGTTTTTAAATTGCCCAAAGTGTGCCTTAGAACAGGGTGCTGGCAATGACACCAACTAACCCATGGGAGTAGCTCTGGGAAGTGCGGTTTGCCGCATTAGTTCATTATGTGTTTTTAGTATTTTTTAGATTATACAGGTACATTTACGTGGAGGAATATAAGATACAAGATATTACAATAATCAATAATGCGCTAACTAAACACAAAACAATTAGCTATGCACTTAAGTAAGTAGTCCTATTGGCCGGAAAGCTCTGGCTTGAATGGCCCTTGCAATGGTCCTCATCAGGGTTAGATTTAAGCATCCATAGAGGTCAGCAATAACTTTTTATTAATTATAGATTCAGCCTGCCATAAAGATCGCAAAATACTTTCTACTTTGGAGAGTTGGTTATGATGTCTGCACACATTGCCAAAAAAGAGATAGTATTTCATGCCGCGACACCCCAAGCACCGTAAGATTCAACAGCAAGGGGGACACATCCCCAGCCAAGTTCAGTGCATTTAGCATCATTTTCCTCATGGTTCCTCTTTTTTTGCTGCCCCAGCCACACCCGCAGTAACCCCCGCTTTAGATACAAGATGAAACTACCGTGATGTCAAATTCTGCTGAGCCTTTAATACCAGTCACTAGGATATCAGCCGGGTGAGTTCGGAGTCCATCGAACCCAAGCCACTCCCGGCCCCCATGGTGCTGCTTGGTTGAATGACAGATGATGTGACAGTCAACCAAGCAGCTGTATGGGGGGGGGGGGGGGGGGGGGGAATACAGGCAGTAGTCGTGCCCCATGGGCACATGACAGAGAATCAAACAGTTGAAAATTATCGAACGATAGCACAAACAAGAACACTTGCTTCCTTCCATTTTACACGCTATTGCCTTACAATCTTATATGTCACCGACGTTCTCAAAGCGAATGTTTTCTTACTTGTATAATTACATTTCTGTAAAAAAATAAAGGTAAGTCTGATCTGCATAATGGCCCCATGGTACATCAGATGTAAGCGACAAGGAAGGAAATGGATGTCTGCATGCACGTGGTAAGAGGAATTAACTCGCACACGAAGGAAGCGCCACAGAATCTAACCAGGAACACACTATACACCAGTGGACACCCTCAAAACCGAGGACACGCCTACACAGCGGATGATACTCACCTCGCCTATGTCGACACCGGGTGCGTGCAGTATAAAAACCACCAACGTGGGACAGGCTGGCCTATGCACTACCCCTAATTGTAGAAATTATATCTATGCGATCACTAACGTTAATTAAATACATGTAGAGGAGTTGCATGACGTCACGAGCAACTTGAATTGTACGTCATTGCATAATAATCCTGCAATTGCATGGATAAGATGCCATCTCTGCTTTTCACTTCTTAGATCTGCAACTATGTGCCTAAGAGGGGCAAGCTCTTACCAGTGTGATTATATAAATCTGCCACCTTAAATGGCCAAATACCTTCCTTGGATATGTAATTTTCTTTATTAATTATAAATTCCGTATTTAAATGTATGACATATGATTCAATTACTGAAGAGTAAAAAGTAATAACCGTATGATGTTGCTATAAAGACATCCAATGTTTATTAGCTGACCATGACTCAGCAGATCAAGCAAATCAAAAAAATTCCAACGAGCCCAAACACTTCATTCCCTTTCTAGACATGTCCAACATATGCGAACAATAGACTTCCCACATAGATAGCATGCGCATAAGGCCAGGAGAGTGGGTGTTACTAATTTAGACAACGTGGCCTTGGTGACTAAGCTGGAAGGTAAGCATCCTACAGCGATAATCAGGAGGCACGTATAAGTATTTGCAAACCTGATGTGGTGACAAATTAGGCCTATGACATGTACTTCCCAGTCTTAGTTGTAGAAGTAACAATGCGACCGCTATAGTGCAACGTTAATCATAATCAGATATGTCAACTTATCAGTACGTAAATTATCCGTGAGACGGAAGTAACCCCTGCCTATTATGGAAGCGTTCTGCGTGAAGAACTAACATTATTATGTGTGGTATAGTAACTATACTGTAGCTTAATAGAGTTTTTTGATAGCAGAACGCTTTCTAAACAGACAGGAGCTACTTTCGTCTCTCTATAATAGATTCTGTAATAGTATAAGGAAAATGTCATAGTCCTATATTTAATTTAGTACACGAACGTAGTATGCGCTACAAACACTGCAAGAAAAGTATGGTTATCCTAAGTTATCTGGGCTTGAGAAACTTGGGATAAACTCACCAAAGTTACTCTAAACCCAGTACTCTGCACAATTACCACAAAATTATATTCATATAGATCAGATAACTGTAGTTGTGCAGAGTTATACTGGATTTAGGGTAACTTTCTGAGTTTATCCCAAGTTTCTCCAGCCCAGATAACTTAGGATAACCATACTTTTCTTGCAGTGAAAGGGATAAATATAGGACTATATGACATTTTTACAGACCCTTGTTTCCTTGCTTTTTACACCACCACTGCCTTTAATTCCTACGTCCCACCAACTTTCTCGTAGAGAATGTTTTAGTTACTTGTGGCATTAGGTGCTTGACAAAATAAAAAGCTTGAAACAAACATTCACGCATAACTAAATGGTTCAGTTTAAAAACCATATAGAATGTTCTTTTTTTGTAGCTTATTCCTAACCGGAGAAACGGGCCTTTAATGTCTATTGTCCTGAGTGTCCACCCGGGGGTACAATTGGACACCCGGGTGGACAGCAAAAAAAGTTTTTGCCGTTCGGTCATGGAAGGGACCTAGTGGCATTTAACGGTACCGGTATATAGAACAAGTCTTTTTAGGATCGGGCCGAGATAAGTAAGGCTTAAATCCTTTCGATACCCGTAAAACGAGCCGTGCTAGCGGACCTATCCATTACGCTCCGTGCGGTACGTACATATCGTATACGAGCTATACGTAAGGTAAGTTTTTTTTGCCAACGTTCATACAGATAGTAAAATGGCTGTTTCTCTGGACTAGTGTTTGTCAACAAAAGGTGATAGAGAGCTTTCAGCTGTCTGTTTGCTGGTAGGGCTATGTTTAAAAAAACATGTACGCGTATAGACTATACTCGTACATCACCTCTTAAACATAGGCCTAAAAAGACAGCTGAAAGCTCTCTATCACATTTTGTTGACAAACACTAGTCCAGAGAAACAGCCATTTTACTATCTGTATGAACGTTGGCAAAAAAAAACTTACTTTACCCGTAGCTCGTAGACGATATGTACGTACCGCACGGAGCGTAATGGATAGGTCCGCTAGCACGGCTCGTTTTACGGGTATCGAAAGGATTTAAGCCTTACTTATCTCGGCCCGATCCTAGAAAGACTTTTTCTATAAGCCGGTACCGTTAAATGCCCCTAGGTCCCTTCCATGACCGAACAGCAAAAACTTTTTTTGCTGTCCACCCGGGTGTCCAAATGTACCCCCGGGTGGACACTCAGGACAATAGACATTAAATACGATAAAACAATGTATAAAGATTGAGCAGAAAATATTACAGTAAACTGCGATCCACATAATGCCGATGTTCAAATGGTCATAATTTTTTTTCTTTCAATATTTTGATCCCAAATTTCATATGAAGAATGGCAAGTTATAAGCCTACACAAAGAATGTGATTTTAGAACAAATACTACTTTCTTACATACTAGCATTTCAACATGCGTTTATGAATGGATAAAGCTAAATTTTGACGAGCGTCTTATTGAATGTATCCAAGGCCCCGGGGGTATGAAATTTTCCTATTAATCCTAGCACTCTCAACTGATGTATTATTAATTTATTCAGTTAAGCTAGACTTCAAACTATTTTGCAGTAACACATACTTTGTACATAATACAATAATCTCTCATTGATCAAAAAAATTTCCAGCCAAATAAAATTATTCGTTGAATCGATTTCCTACACATCAAACAACAGTCCCTGACCTTCATATATTCATGACTTCAAAAGTGCCTAAACCCACTCTGGTCACCTGTGCCTTGTTTAAATCGCATCTTGGTTAGTCCATATATAACATTAGCCACTGACTTTGTATTCATTCTGCATCTGAACTAAACCGGGCTGAATATGGCATCATTTATTGAAATGGCAATGTGTGTATAATAATCATCCGTTTTTCCACCAGGAAGTTCGTTGATGAATTTTACTTTTTCTGCAGGGGCACATACATGCACTAGTTGTCGCATCCCATTCTAATGTTATGCTATCTTGCGAAACTAAGAATTTCTGCAGTCTAGATGTCACTTAACACCTCCATCTCAGAATTAATTGTAACCACACAACTCATCTAAGTCATTGGTTAATTTAACAGCCATCTGAAAAAGAATATGACATCTGATTGGATCATATGAATCATTGAGGCTTACCAAACGATCATTGCATGCATGGTTAACGGTACTTGCATGGAATCTCACGCAATACTATAATGTATAATCTCATAGATCAATACAACGATGTGATGTGCTGATACATAGGACCCGTGTATGTACCCACAAAAAGCGCGTATTTAATTATGTGCCTTGAAGGATTACGCAATTTTTTTAATATAGTAAAACTATAGCACCTAACAGAGTATTAATTGATTGCAACTATGAAAACCAAATTATGTTTTAATGTGATATCAATGAGATAGCTGTGACATATTCAACGGTGAGCTGAAAACAAACCATTGCGCATAGCCAGATCGTCGTGAAAGTTTCAAAGTATATAGAAATTGCCTGCCTGCTTGGCGTTTCTAGACGTTTCTGAGATACCGTCATCGGAAGGTTGGTCATATATTCCAGCACTTCATTCAGCGGTGATATTATCGGTGATTGTGGGCTGTGGTCAGGCTGTATAAACTATAATAGAAGTGCACAATTTCTCCTCCAAATCACACAGTTATGTGCATGTAATTATAAACTTGATTTTAAAAACATGTTACATATATGCATTTATATACAAAATTAATATATGATGTATTTATGTGTATGTGCCTGGATCAGTTCACTTACTGCTTGTCTGTCTCATCAATATTACAGACGTCCTCTAGTCCATTCTTTTCATACCAGCCAACTCCTTCTGGGCTCTAGCCACACCTTGCTGGTAGTACCCTCTTCAAGTAAGCACACGTTGCATCAGTCTGCATGCAGAATACACCATGCCACCCATTCCATCAACAAAGCCAACAGTAAGCTGTCCGTCTACAGTTAAAACATCACCGCTGGAAGCTGTTGGGGATAACTGTTGTCTGCAGCTACTTTGGGTGTGGCTCCCTCTGGCTGGCTACTGTTGGAGTAACTGGAGGATGTGATAAAGACGTAGATGACCCATGGTTCAAGAGTGCTAGATGGAAACCCAGCTCCTGATCTAATATGGCTGCTTTTGTTAACAAAATAGCATGCAATAGCACACCATTGTGCCCACAAAAACTGAAGAGAGAAAAATCATCGTTTATTATTAATTGCTCTGCTAGTTAAGGAAGGGGTATGCTTTATTTACCTGCATGCTGAACCAAGAGAAAATCCTAAATCAAGATGTGGTCATTTGGGAGACAGTGACATCTCCTCTGACTCCTTTGTCTCTATCAGAGGCAAGTGTCACTTCTGGTACAGCAGCCCTAGTGGGTGAGCAAAGAAAGCACCTTGCCAAGGACCACAAATGCCACACTGTGGGATGTACTAGCATCCCCTAGCTAATGAGTGTTATGGTAACAGGGATTGACAAACCTTCTCGTTTTTAGCCTCATGTCATTAATAATTTGGCCTTCCAGGCCCTAGCTAAGTCTAAAAAAATAATTATGTTGAACACAACTCTTGTTAGATAATGATGGAATACTACTATAACGATGGGTAAGTCTAAAAAAAATGGATCTGTAGTTGAACACAACTCTTCTTAGATAATGATGTATTACTAGATCTATATTTGGGTATGTCCCATGATGCCATGTTGTTTTTTTTACTTGCATGTTTAGTAGTAAATACATAATGGTATATCTTTTCCCATGTATGGAACACATATGTGGAGAACTGTGATTGTGAATACAACCCCGGTGTAAAGCTCAGCGACAGAACAGCAGAGGAGCATATCTTAATGACCACGCAAGCTGTAGAGTATCCCCGATTGGTGGAGGGTAATTGCTAAAGAAATGCTATGACAGACTTGACAGGGAGATCGAAAAAATTGTTAGTCCTGCTATGGTACCAGTGTCAACGTACAGCTATAGACGCTCTAAGAAATTGAAAAATTGATGGCATATTGAATTAGAAGATGCATTCTTTTGGCCACTATCAAACGGTAGCACAACTATTGATGTTGCCATAGTAAAACTTAAAAGGTATAGCTTTACCTTTTTCTTTCATTGATGATGAAGACGCTCATGGTGTCGTCTTCTACACTTCTTTGGACACTAGTAATAAGCCTCAAACACAGTTCATTGAACGTATATCAGATGACAATTGCCTACAATAGTACTTAAAAACTAATAAACAAAAGCTTAGTTAATGAATCACTCCATATGCTGGACATTCCTCCATATTCTGTATGTTCAATGGAGGAGCCATTTTCATAATTCCTTCATATGCACTGTTCTGTTCAAGTTCTATTTGTGTGCTCCTAGATCTCACTATTGGCATGTACAATGCTTACACAATAACATCAATGATATCTCCTTACCTTTAAGCTTAAATCTTATGTATACAATTACACAAACCACACCTCCAAGTGCTGATATCATCAGTACTACTACACCACATATTGTTCCATACACTAAGTAAATAAAACACACATTATTATACACTAAATAATGGATATAAAAATTCATGTCATCTAATCATATCCCATTAACTAACATTGATGCCTTACGTAATTCATTTGTAAATAGCTCAATATTGTGGCCACCAGTAGTAGTCATGGAACCAACAGTGCTCATCATATGTATGGTGGTGGGTGTGGACACCATTGATTGCTGTTCTGAGTAAGGTATACCCGTTTGGTGAAGATATCATTAATCAAATACATGACAAAACATAATAACTGTACACATCTGCTCAATACAGTATTTTAAATTGCACAACATTTTGCACCATGCCATAAAACAAACCAGTGCAGCCAGCAATAATTTTTTTAAACCAACCAATCAGTGACTTTTTTGGAGGTGAGAAGATAAAAGTGGTTATATTTCCTTTCCCAGCTCCATTAACTGCAATGAAAATGAACTGAATTGTATCATTATAGTCCAAGATGGTTGTATTCTGCTCTCCATATCTTCCAAAATGTATAACAATTGATGGATCTGAAACACTTAATGATGAATTACAAGGCATGGCAGGCCTGCATCCTGGTGGATTACGGATGGTCTTTGTAATGTTGGTGACATTGTTACCAAGTTCATAATGAGATATAGTGGGAGGGGTTGAAACTTCAAGAGATGGTGGTGCAACCCAGAAGACCAATAAGAGAGTGTTGGTTGAATTAACCAAGAACTGCTGTGGAGGAGGTAGTATGCCTATACAAACATAAGTGACACTTAGAAATGACTGTAAGGCTACATACTAAAGTGAGTGATTAAGACCATCACTCCATGCATTAGTGCATCAGTTTATGTTTATATTAGTAATAATTATATTACATTAACACTGTGTGTATATGTTCCAAAGACTGGCAGGTTTTGTCTCAGCATGCTTTACCTCTTGCTATCAGATTTCACAGCAATAGTCATAATCATGACTAAGGCAAACTAGAAGTGTGATATCATGAATAAGTCTTAGAACTGACAATCACTCTGGGTCTTACGTATCCCAGATATACATGTTCACTCTTTCAGTCGTAGCATTTTGTTGCCTTGATACGCAGTACTCAACATACCCGCCCTGCTCCACCTTTCTCAGGTACCTTTTACAAACCAGCCACGTATACTTCAACATTCACAGCCATGGAGGATTACTCAGATTTGTGTTCGTGACTGCTTCATCAATGCACTACTCAAGGCACAGACTATGGCAATGACTGGTCATTTATTTGGTATTCACTGTAAATCAAAGTGCTGTTGTGCAGTATTGACATTCCTTAACTATGCAGGCCGACAGTTATAAGGCTTGATTTAGCGTAATATATATACTGGACATCATCATCACTATACCTAACCTTGCAGAGTGAGCCTCACTGGATTACTTGAGTGAGGCTGATATGATGTATCCAGCACTGTACAGATCACTGTAATGTTTCTGTTAGCTTTGGTGGTGGGAACAATGAGCTGAGAAGATACAGTAAGTCCATCTGGTGACACAATGTAGGGTGTAGGCTGTATTCCTTTACTGAGTACATATTGTGTACCAGTTGTATACCCATCCACTATCCACCAAAAAACATTCCCACTTCCAGAACAATTGAAGGTAAATGTCAATGAATTGTTCTCAAATGTTGTAAAGTCATAAGATGGTATAATGACAATGCTGCCTGCACCTAATGAATATGAGTAGATAATAATAGACCAAACAGTACAATGATAATAATACTACATATAATGCACTATTTATCCAGATACAAAAGCCTGACTAGTTAACATGTGAAATGTTAATACCATTTTTTGCAACTGTCCATTCAAGCACTTACCAATGGTGGCCAGTAATAGGTTTAGAAGAAGTAGAATCACTTTGTAGTTCTCGGAATTATTCATTCACTTAATGGTCTATCGCAAAATGACAATGAAGGCAATGGATGTCTGCATGCACGTGATACGTAAGAGGAATTAACTCGAACACGAAGGAAGCACCTCATAATCGAACAGGGAGCACACTGTAGTCTATACACACCTGGGAACACCACAAAACCGAGGACACGCCTACACAGCAGAGGCTGCTTACCTACACGTCGACTCCGGGTGCGTAAGCCACAAACGCTATGTGTGACAGCCTGGCGTATGTACTACCCTTAGTTGTAGTAATAACAATGCGATCGCTACGGAGCTCTATAGTGCAGTTATAATAATCAGATATGTCAATTACGTAATTCATCCGTGAGGCGGAAGTTTTGCTTGAAGAACTATCTTTAATTTTACTATGTGTGGTAGTAACTATCCCATAGCTTTATAGAGTTTTTGATAGCAGAACGCTGTCAAAACAAACAGATTCCGTCTCACGGATAAATTACGTAAGTTGGCATCTCTGCCGGTTATATACATGTAGAGGAGTGGATGAGGCCACACGCGTGTTGTTACGTAATAAAACGTCACAAGTGCACATAAGCACACTATCAGGGTGGAAGAAGTATGATTGATTACACATGCTCTATGTCTTGCTGCCTTCTTGCAAAACATATATTGCATGTACTGTACAAGTGTACTTGCGTTATTTACTGCCAAAAAATCACCATGTCAGCATTCATCGCGTCTCACACCGACAGCTGCCTCTAGCCAATCACTTTGTTTAAAGTACTAATGATATGTATAGAAGAAGTACATGTATAGGTCTCTGTTCTACTGCACACACAAACATACATAAATAGTACATGTATATATGTCTAGACTTGGAGGAGGAGTGAGATTCGATTTAGAGCTGAAGAACACGAGCACATTGCTCAACACGGTTAGGTCCACGTCTAATGGGAGGGGGAGGAGGAAAATCATTAAGCAGTGCCATGCTGCCTAATTATATAAATACACCAACTATTGAGGATCATTATCTGCATTTGTATCCACACTAATCCTATCATCAATAATGAAATGAAAAACATTATTCAATATGAAAAATATATGAATGATATACACAACTAATATATTTCTGTTGAGCCATTTATTATAACGCAAAGTCCATCAATACACCCAGAAACAAGGAGAGTTGCCTTGTGCCATGCCACAGCTAGCCAGTCGTGCCTGCTTACCAATACAAAAATAAATGTCTAGTCTCCCATCTGGACACTCTAGTGGCCTTGGCTGGAGGAGAAGGTAAAGAGAAGGTGCTGCACTTTAAAGAGTGCAGTAAAGCCCTCAAAAGGTAACACTGTACAAGCTACAGATGGTCATCTCTGCACTCATTGGTCCATCAGCGGCACCATAGCACACATGTCCGTCTGACACCAGCTTAGAACACCCAAAGTAAGCACAAGTACAAATTGATAGTATGATCCTATGATGTAAAGTAATCTAAGTGGTTCAAGCAAATAGTTCTGATGAACCATTCTAGAAAAATGACCACCATGATGTATAGTGGATCAGTTCAAATGAGGGACACTAAGAGTCCTCATTGCAAGAACAGCTCAAGAAAACAAAGCTCAATCAGAGATTAATGATGAAGGCATAAGACTACATGATGAGGGCAGTAGACTACATGATGAAGGCAGTAGACTACATGATGAGGGCAGAAGACTACATGATGAGGGCAGTAGACTACATGATGAGGGCAGTAGACTACATGATGAGGGCAGTAGACTACATGATGAGGGCAGTAGACTACGTGATGAGAGCAGTAGACTACATGATGAGGGCAGTAGACTACATGATGAGGGCAGTAGACTACATGATGAAGGCAGTAGACTACATGATGAGGGCAGTAGACCACATGATGAGGGCAGTAGACTACGTGATGAGGCAGTAGACTACATGATGAGGGCAGTAGACTACATGATGAGGGCAGTAGACTACATGATGAGGGCAGTAGACTACATGAGGGCAGTAGACTACATGATGAGGGCAGTAGACTACATGATAAGGGCAGTAGACTACATGATGAGGGCAGTAGACCACATGATGAGGGCAGTAGACTACGTGATGAGGCAGTAGACTACATGATGAGGGCAGTAGACTACATGATGAGGGCAGTAGACTACGTGATGAGGGCAGTAGACTACATGATGAGGGCAGTAGACTACATGATGAGGGCAGTAGACTACATGATGAGGGCAGTAGACTACATGATGAGGGCAGTAGACTACATGATGAGGGCAGTAGACTACATGATGAGGGCAGTAGACTACATGATGAGGGCAGTAGAATACGTGATGAGGGCAGTAGACTACATGATGAGGGCAGTAGTTTAAAAGAAGCAGCCAGACACAATATCACTATAGCATGTGTATATTTCTGGATGACCTCTCACCTTGAGAGTTGAGTGTGTGTGAAGGCTGGCTGTGACCCAGGTCGGCCTTCGATGGCCACTGCACACTGTGGGATTAACAAAACATTCATTGATGATTCCATGTGCAATGGTAAACACATGGCATTGACGATTCAGTGTGTAATGGCAAAAACATGACATTAAAAGGTGCTGCCCTATGAAAATTGTATAATAGCTATGGTACTTGTGTGCACATCCACCATACATTTACTTTGACGTTACATCAAAAAATACTAACCAAAGAATATGTACACACATGTACACATATTACATGATCCCTGTATTACATACATGTATCAATAGCACCGCAATAAAAGCGTAGGGCCTACAATAAATGTTGAATATGTAACACACCTAAAAAACTCTGAGTACAGAGGAATTGATACATGTGGATACATGCAGATGTGTGCATCACCAAAGCCATGCACATTGATTTTCAAGGTATCATGACATATTGTATGTACCCTGGTCTCCACATCGGTCCACTCCTCATCTGATGCACTGTGGTCAGTTGAGTCAGCTGAACTTTGACTTGAATTGCACTGATTTGCAGAACTGATTAAATAGATCAATGGAAGAAAAAATTGCAGTAATCACTATTCTAATTATAAGCACAAGGTGTTAGATGCTCCTGTATACGCAATTCTGAGTTTCCATGCACAAGACCTGCCACACCCTCTGGCCACACCCCATGGCCGCAGTAGTGCAATAGAGCAAAGCTCCTTCTGTGCATGCACATACCCCTGACCACACCCATTGCCACACCCCTGGCCTTACACTGAGCGTTTCATTTTCCTGTTGGGTGAGGCTTGTGGCTTTCTGTATGTGGCAGGTCTGGAATGATGAAGGACCTCCACATCAGTGAACTGAACAGATGTTCCTCCTCCAACTGTCTGTTTGATTTCACCCTGAAGCAAGGAATGATATGTACATGGATAATTCTTAAGAATCGGGTCATAATTAATGTATAGAATTAATATAACCACAATCTCCTTGCTATACCCCACATGTTGTTATACAGATCAATGAAGATGTGAAAGTTACTTGTACAACCAGGTACAGTAAGGATACCATAATTGTACAGTTTCAAGGACCCAAGTAATATGATGTACACACCACATATACTTAATATGACATGTACATAGTGTATGGTGGTACAAAGGTCTGACAAGGGAACATGTGCTATCTGGGTACCTTAAACAGCTTGGTTTTCACGTCCCCATCAGAGTCCTGCTCTTGGTGTTGAAGACAATACTTGTCCACCTGCAAAGCACATTCACCAAATGATCCAGCATGTACTCAAGTGGTAGGTCGAAACCGAGGTGCTTGTGGTTATTAAACTAATAAACTGTTGCACATAACGTCTCAGGTTTGGTTACTTAGACATTAAACCCTCTTAATAGGCTCACAGCGCAGGTCATCGATAAACCACAATAATTTCAAATTCAAAATCCTAACATGTGGACAAACATGTACAGTGCACTGGAATGCATACATCATGCACTATTACTGATGATCAAAATCGTTAAGTATTGATTCAATTCAATACAATCACAAATTGAGTGTCTACAGTGTGCACCAATTAGAAGCCAATATGGCCATTGGCCCCAATGCTCACCTGTTTATTGGTGAGGTCCCTGGTAGTTGGGGTGCTCACTGTCTTCTTCTTCTTCATTATGGGCTGAAGGAGCTCACCTGAATTCAGAAGGTAAGGTCACATGACAGGTCACATGACATAACATGTGAGGTCACATGACAGGTCACATGACATAATAAATGTCATCTAATTGAATCGAGATTCTTAAATATTCTGCACGTGACTAAGCTATACAATGACTTGCTTGTGGACATGATTATTGATATATATTTTGCTACTAAAAATGTACATGTAGAATACAATGGCATGAGCAAATGTGACATTATTGAAACTCTTATCGCCAAGGTGTGACTTCGCATATACACACATGCACAGTACCCATCACTAAACCTCTGCCTCTTCTCCCTTATCTCCACCTCTCTCTCCTCCCCATGCCACCTTACCATTATCCACTACTGTGTTCCAGCCAGTTCTCAGACATGGAACGCTTCCGACCTTTACTCTTGATGGGAGCAGAGGTTGCAGCGCTGCACGCTACAGCAGTGGCCTGGGGAGGAGTACACAGCAGTCAGTCATAGGCACACTGCACCATACTTATAATTTTTTGGGGAACATTTGGAAACATTTATTTATTAGACATACATGCACACTGCACAATGACAGCTCGTTACATGCATGTGTTTATTGTCTGGTACATAGTACAGGTCAAAGGACGTTTACATACACATGTACATGCTGCCCACAAAAATCTAATCCTAATATTTATTTATAATCAATAAAATACATGTATATATATACTTTGTTAAGAATCACATTTGAATAATCTTGTATCTTGTGCTACCCCCACTAGCTACACACACACTCACCCCCACTGGCTACACACACTCACCCCCCACTAGCTACACACACTCACCTCCCCACTAGCTACACACACTCCCCCCCCCACTGGCTACATACACTCACCCCCCCACTGGCTATCGGCTGTTGCTCCACCTGGACTTGCTCTGTATCCTTCTGGTGCTGCAAAGCCTCCTCTTCGCACGCATTCTTCTCCTTAAAATCCAGGTCCCTCTCCATCTTGCGGTTCATCTGCTCATACTTCTCCCTCTCCTTGCTCACAAAGCCACACATGGTCTTCTGTATGGTTTCCTTCTCCTGCAGCTGCACCTGGCGCTCTGCACGGAGCTGGGCGTGGCCAGGGGGAGGTATGGCACAATAAAATGGGTGTGGCTTGTGACATAGTGCAATGTACAGAGATGAAATTATACAAAACAATTACTGACAGCTATGGCATAGATGACCATCTTTCAGAGATAAATAGATTTGTATGCAACAAATTCACTAGACAAATATGGAGGCAAAGCCTACATGTACATGTATGTGTTGCCTAGTTACAGCTTGTAGATGGATGAGGATGATAACATGGGACTTAGGGGTGTCAGGGCAGCTGTATCTCTCATGAGAGGAAAGAGCATGTGGTATGTAGGAGTGCTAGAATCAGACTGTTAGGCTCATTGTGCACAAGTACTGGCATGCTGGTGGGGTTTATAGCTGTAACAGCCCAAGAACAGTCATGACTATGGCAGTTATTTCCCCTATTTAATGGTTTCCTCTGAGGGGGTGTGGCCAACTTCCTCTAAATATATACATGTATGCTGCACCAATATTGAATTGATAGCTGGTAGGGGAGCATAATCATGAATTTTAAAAAGTCAGCAAAAACATAGGTACATGTACATGTAGTCCATAGCAACGCTCAATAATCATGTTTTGCACCTGATGATGTCATCAGTTCCTGTACCACTGCCATACACAGGTGCACACACATGCACACACATACACACACAGACACATACCGTTGCTACCTGACTCTGAAGATCTCTGTTGTCATGTTCGTACTGCTCAGTGGTCCTCAGAAGGATGTCCTTCTGTTTGGTCATCTCCGCTAGCTCATCGGCCATCTTGTTCAGCTCAGAGCTCTTCAAGGCAAGTTCAGCCTTCACTAATTCCATGTCTGCCCTGAGGGCCGTCAACTGTGAGACAACATCAACAAGAGGAAATACAGTCAGCAACCATTGAGACAAAAGAAATTGCTTCTAAGTTGTACTTGTCTACTCATGTTGCACGCACCATCAGCCATTCAATATAAATACACACCCACTCAAACCCAGGGCCTCAGCCATTGGAGGTTATTGGTTACCTTTGGATATGGCTCGGTTAATTGCTATTTATATTGTGACGTCCAAAAACTAATATGCCCCCCCCCCCCCCACATACACACACACACTCATTTGCTGAGCTCTGGAAGGTGTATATTCCCATCCCAACCTCACTATGTTACCTATTGCATGGCTACTTGCTCTAACCTGCTCTTCTTGGGAAGAGACAATGACCTTCAGCTTCTGTGCCTCACGGCTGGTCCTCTCTTTGACACACTTGACGTCTCTGAGGTCCTTGACACTTTCCCTCAGCTCTGCCAGCTCCTGCTCCTGGGCACAAAGGTGAGCCCTGAAGCAGTTCTCTGAGGAGGAGGGAGGGGGAGAGGGGAGGGGAGTCTACCACAGTTCTAGTGGCCAATTAAATGGACATGCTCCACATGTACATGTACATGTACATGTATGTACAAGTACATGTACATACATGTACAAGAGGCTGGTACATAGGCTAAGTACAAGAGGCTGACACATAGGCTAAGTACAAGAGGCTGACACATAGGCTAAGTACAAGAGGCTGACACATAGGCTAAGTACAAGAGGCTGACACATAGCTAAGTACAAGAAGCTGACACATAGGCTAAGTACAAGAGGCTGACACATAGGCTAAGTACAAGAGGCTGACACATAGGCTAAGTACAAGAGGCTAACACATAGGTTAAGTACAAGAGGCTGACACATAGGCTAAGTACAAGAGGCTGACACATAGGCTAAGTACAAGAGGCTGACACATAGGCTAAGTACAAGAGGCTGACACATAGGCTAAGTACAAGAGGCTGACACATAGGCTAAGTACAAGAGGCTGGCACATAGGCTAAGTACAAGAGGCTGACAACATTCACCATATCATGCCTTACGTTTCTTCTTAAGCTCCTGAACCAGCTGTGCTCAGATCTTCATCCTGTTCTCCATGGCAACCTTGAACTCTGACAGGCTAGACACATCACATTCCTCTGAGAAGTACTGAACACATAGAAGGGAGCATTTGGGGGAAGGGCAGAGAGATAAAATGAAAAGGAAGAAATGAAAGTTAGTGGAATATAGTAGAAAAGAATAAACTCTCATCCCTGTCCCTCTACACTGCAATTCATCATAAATGTATGCATCCATGAGTAGGAAATAAAACACAAGCCCTCTCCTGATGTACAGCACACACACACACACACACACACACACACACACACACACACACACACACACACACACACACACACACACACACACACAAGAAGGCAAGGCACAAACCTTCTGAAGGGAGATGACGTTGAAGGCCAGTTGGAATGGGTGTACAGCAGCCAGCATAGCCGGGACAGCAGTGGGGTCAGCTATCTCAGTCTCCTTTATGGCTGCCTCGTGGAGCGCTTGCTTGTAGATCAGGTTAGCTGTGATAAAAAGGGCACACCTATTTCAACACCAAATGATGATCAGTAAGGTAATGGTGATTGTAACCAAAATGTGGGCAATTGAAACACCAACTAATCAGTAACCCGAATTTAAATTTACTTGCCAATCGCCATGTTCACCAACACAAACTGTTTCTGTTTTGTGCAATGTAGTAAAATAAATTCCGACCATGCTGTGTTGCATGCGCAGGTGAGCACAACGATGCAAATGGACCACCCGACGCAGGTTGGAATTTATTTTACTTACTTGTGTACACAAGTGTTGCATGCACAGGTGAGCACAGTGATGAGCAACAGACCACGCATCTTGAGCATACACTGGTGCTCACATGCAGGTAGAGTATTCAAGTTATGACAACTTAGTGACACCTTAGTCATAGCCAGGTTACACCAGTTGGAATAAGGGCACAAGCAGTTACGTAACAGTTATTGGAAATAATCCCCAATGTCATATGACTGTCATATGTCTGCCTCTAGGACCAACACATACCTCTCCTCCTTCCTGAAGGTAATCCTACATCAGGCCTGAGGAAGGAAAGAAATAAGATGACTGCACACAAGCACATGACCTTATCGAAAACGCACACCCACACACACATCCATAAACACACACACCCGTACACACATACACACGCACATCCCTACCTGAAACTCTCAGGTCTATCCACCACCACTTCTTGTGTGAGCTCAGCAAACTTCATCACGTGCTACAAGTGGGAGGGGAGGGGTTATGGAGAGAGAGAGCGAGAGAGAGAGAGAGAGAGAGAGAGAGAGAGAGAGAGAGAGAGAGAGAGAGAGAGAGAGAGAGAGAGAAAACACTTCAAAATGCAGCT
Organism: Eunapius fragilis; assembly: GCA_963681505.1. Lineage (NCBI taxonomy): Eukaryota > Metazoa > Porifera > Demospongiae > Spongillida > Spongillidae > Eunapius > Eunapius fragilis. The sequence continues at coordinate 8,057,042 of OY811974.1, read as the reverse complement.
CTCCAAACTGCAGGAGATGGTTCCACTTTGCAACTCACAATGCTTTCATCATAGTCATCTGCACTTGTGCTGATGCACACAATCATTTTCACCTTCCCTTCACCGTCGTAATGGTTCTTAAACAGGTGTGTCAACTTTGAATCTCGGTAGGGTACAATCTAAGGTAATAGACAACCATTAACCAAATATGGTCATCATACCTAATATGGTCATCATAATACCAAATATCATTAAGAGCCTCATACACATGTACAATCATATCACACCCACAGATACAATTTTTACATGTACACACCAAGCCTCACTATCTCTCTCTCTCTCTCTCTCTCTCTCTCTCTCTCTCTCTCTCTCTCTCTCTCTCTCTCTCTCTCTCTCTCTCTCTCTCTCTCTCTCTCTCTCTCTCTCTCTCTCTCTCTCTCTCTCTCTCTCTCTCTCTCTCTCTCTCTCTCTCTCTCTCTCTCTCTCTCTCTCTCTCTCTCTCTCTCTCTCTCTCTCTCTCTCTCTCTCTCTCTCTCTCTCTCTCTCTCTCTCTCTCTCTCTCTCTCTCTCTCTCATGCTTTCTCAATCTCTCTCTCATCCCCCCTCTTATCCCCCCCACTTTCTATATACCCCCAAATCTTACATTTATACTTCTCCCCCTCCCTGGTCTATTTCTCGCCTCTCACTCATCCACTCCTCTCTTCATCTCCCTCTGTCCCAATCCCTTTTACACACACACACACACACATGCACACACACGCACACACACACACACATGCACGCACTCTCTCTCACCTTGCTTGTTCCTTGCAGCTGGTTTTCTCTAAGTGTTTCCATACAGGTACGCAGCACCATTAAAACAGCATTGATGCTTCCTGTGTTTGTGCAAGAGTTATTTCAAACATTAGTGCACACGCACAGATACAAAAGGATGGTTATGTGTTAGTTACCAAAACACACAATTGACAAAATAAAACATCAATCAGTACCACATCTGCAGCACCATAACTGAGGACCACCCCTACCATGCCCCCAGCCCACCAAGGCCACACCCATCCCTTCATTACCATGTCCTTAGCCCACCAAGGCCACACCCACCTGAGGACCATCCATTCATTACCATGTCCCCAGCCCACCAACCTTAAGTGCTAAAGTCGCCTCAAGTACATGGAACTTGGAATGAATACTTCCCCCCCCAACACACACACACACACACATAAACACAACCAGAATATATACAAGCCATATACACGTGTACATAGATCAGAAAACTTCCCCCACACCACACGCTAAACACATCCTGAGTATTCCGTCTATACATGCATGAACTGTACAAAACATTGAACATATACAAACATGCATATACAAGATGCAGCCACTAGTTTGTTCTCATCCCTCCTAACGCATCAGCATCCATACCTCCCTCTCCTCCTTCCCTCCCTCCCTCCCTCCTCTCTCCTCCCTCCCTCCTCACTCACCAGCCTCCCTAAGCCTGTCACCAGAGCTGTTGGTCCTTGATGTGCAATCAGAAGAAGGACCACTTAGGTCAGAGATGTTTGGTGATTTGTGGTACTGTTGCACGAAGCTTCCTTCCCATCAACAATTCCAAAGGGGGTAGGTTGCACCAAGGCATGGGTGAAGCATTATGGTTCAGGATGGAGAGGTACAGGTATTGAGAGTATTTAAACAACCTTTTGACTATTTGGACTGCTCGTTCCGCTTGTCTGTTGCTCTGCGGGTATCTTGGGCTGCTAGTGACATGTTTACAGTCATGTGTTTTTTGCAAACTCTTTCATCTCTTGGGAGAAAAACTGAGGTCCATTGCCTGTGACCAGAACTTGTGGGAAAATCTGGAGACGGCAGGCTTTAGCAAAGCAACTATACAGGGTGAAATGGTAGAAGACAGTTTGGCAACTTCCAAATATTGCGAAAAGATACTCAACTAATATTTCAAATGCAAATATATGTGTGTGCCATTTAAATTGAACAAGTCTGAGCTGTCTTTTTGCTATGGGTACTTGGGATAAAATTGGTTCTCTGAGCTTAGAGGCATGTCTACTACATTCTCGGCACTCCTTTACTTCAACTTCTATATCTCTTGAGATACCTGGCAACCAAACGGACATCAGTATAGCTGGCATCTTTTATGTGTCCACTAACTATCTTAGAAAGGGTTTCTTTCTGCTTGCTCTTGGGGGCGTGTAAGTAACAGTTATGTGACTTGGCCTGGGTACAATATTAGTGCAAAAAAAATCCGTGGTAACGGCGCAATTGTACATAGTCAGGGTTTCATTGAGAAAAAACCTCAAGGGGGGGCAAAAGTAAAGTTTATATTTTTTAGAGGGGGCAATTATAAGGCAAATCAAATTACTTTTAGACTACAGACTGGTGTTACAGTATATGTTGTATTCATCACGTGTGTAGTTATGATGCATTTATTAAAGATCACTCCATAAATACCAAGGGGGGGGCAATATAATGGCAAGGGGGGGCAAATGGCCCCCCCTGCCCCCCCCTCGATGAAACCCCGATAGTGATGACAAGTTAAGTAAATAAAATACCTTCTCTAAGGGAAAGTTGGTGGCATATAGGATTTGAAGGCAATGGTGGTGTAATAAGCAAGGAAACAAGGGTCTGTAATAGTAAGGGATAATGCCTGTCATATACATGTAGTCCTATATTTAACACAAGAACATAGTATATGCTACAAAAGGGCTAAATATGGGACTATGACATTTTCCCTTACTATTACAGACCCTTGTTTCCTTGCTTTTTACACCACCATTGCCTTCAAATTTAATCCTATGTCTAACTACAGAATGTTTTTCGACATAGCCATTCCTTACAATAAACGCTTTGTGACTGCCCTATTTATTGCACACCCCAACTAATTTGTAAATCTAATTAATTTAACAAATCATCCAATTTCTATTGATGCCCACACACTGTTCTTTTCAAGCCAAGTATTCATGTTTAATTAGATGGGCATTACAGGTGTGGTGAAAGCAACATATGTAAGCACATGGTCTTGAGAAGTACTTGTACAGCTTAGGTTGACAGAAATCAGAAAAAAAGCTAAGTTAATGAATCACTCCATATGCTGGACATTGCTCCATGTTCTGTATGTTCAATGGAGGAGCCATTTTCATTATTCCTTCATATGCACTGTTCTGTTCAAGTTTTATTTGCGTGCTCCTAGTTTTCACTATTGGCATGTATAATGCTTACACCATAACATCAATGATATCTCCTTACCTTTAAGCTTACATCTTATGCATACACCTACACAAACCACACCTCCAAGTGCTGATATTGTCACTACTACCACACCACATATTGTTCCATACACTGAGTAAATAAAACACACATCAAACACAAGATTATGGACATAAAACAAATTCATGTCATCTAATTATATTCCATTAACTAACATTGACGCCTTACCTAATGCATTTGTGGATAGCTCGCCACCTGTAGTAGTCATGGGACCAACAGTGCTCATCATATGTATGGTGGTGGGTGTGGACACCATTGCTTGCAGTTCTGAGTAAGGTATACCAGGTTGGTCAAGATATCAAATCATAGTAAAATATACACCTCTGCTCAATACAGTATTTTAAATTGCACACCATGCCATAAAACAAACCAGTGCAGCCACAGATGATTTTTTTAAACCAACCAATCAGTGACTTCTTTGAAGGTATGAAGATAAATGTGGTTGTATTTCCTTTCCCAGCTCCATTAATAGCAAATAAACTGAACTGAATTGTACCATTATAGTCCAAGATGGTTGCATTTCGCTCTCCGTATGGTCCAAGGAGTATAACAAATGATGGATCTGAAAGACCAAATGATGAATTACAAGGCATGGCAGGCCTGCATCCTGGTGGATTACTGATGGTCTTCATAATGTTGGTGACATTGTTACCAAGTTCATAATGAGATATAGTGGGAGGGGTTGAAACTTCAAGAGATGGTGGTGCAACCCAGAAGACTACTAAGGTAGTGCTGGTTGAATTAACAAAGAACTGCTGTGGAGGAGGTAGTATGCCTATACAAACATAAGTGACACTTAGAAATGACAGTAAGGCTACATACTAAAGTGAGTGATAAAGACCATCACTCCATGCATTAGTGCATCAGTTTATGTTTATATTAGTAATAATTATATTACATTAATACTGTGTGTATACGTTCCAAAGACTGGCAGGTTTTGTCTCAGCATGCTTTACCTCTTGCTATCGGATTTCACAGTAATAGTCATAATCATGAACACGAAATGTGATATTATGAATAAGGGGAAGATTTATCTTGGTCTGAACGTATCCCAGATATACAATTGATCTCACTTTCAAGCAACTTTTACACACAAGCCTCATATATACTCAACATTTTACAGTCATGCAGGCTAAAGAAAGATTACTCGGATTCATGTTAGTGACTGCTTCATCAATGTACTACTCAAGGCACAGACTATATGGAAATGACTGGTCATTTGGTATTCACTGTAAATCAAAGTGCTGTTGTCCAGTATTGACATTTATTTACCATACAGGCCATCAGTTACCAGGTTAGATCTAATGCAAACTATATACTGGACATTATCTCATGAAGAATTGTAACAGTATCATCTAACCTTGCAGAGTGAGCCTCACTGGATTACTTGAGTGAAACTGATATGATGTACCCACCACTGCACAGATCACTGTAATGTTTCTGTTAGCTTTGGTGGTGGGAACAATGAGCTGAGAGGATACAGTAGTTCCATCTGGTGACACAACCCAGGGTAGTGGATGTATTCCTTTACTGATTACATATGATGTACCAGTTGAGTACCCATCCACTGTCCAGAGCAAGATTGTTCCATTTCCAGAACAATTGAAGGTAAATGTTGATGTATTGTTCTCAAATGTTGTAAAGTCATTAGATGGTGAAATGACAATGCTGCCTGCACCTAATGAATATGAGTAGATAATAATAGACCAAACAGTGGAATGATAACAATACTACATGTAATGCATGCTGTATCCAGATACAAAAGCCTGACAAGTTAATGTTAATACCGCAACTGCCATTTAAGTACTGACCAATGGTAGTCCATGATAGGTTTAGAAAAAGTAGAATCACTTGGTAGTTCTTGAAATTATTCATTCACTTAATGTGTATCGCAGACGCCCTGCATGTGTCAGAGCAATCAAAATTTACATCACATGTACATGTTTCCTTTCAACAGTTACATGAAGAATTATTTCCGACATATTGACATGCCATCAGCAGTCATTAGAGATGTCTCGTTTGTGACATAGGATGAAGCAAAGGAGTTAATATTCATTACCAATCTATTATGGTCAAGCATTAAATAATCAGTGAATAACACTATTGGTTATTAATTTTGATTGGTATGGGGGGAGGGGGGGTGATTTCAAGCCACCATTTAATTTAATTGAATTTTATTTATTTATTTATTTATTTTATTACACTTAATGCATACGATACAAGAATAAATACATGATATTAAACACAAATCACAAAACAACATACAAACTCAAATGTATTCCTGATGAGGTCATGAACGTCTGCACAAAATAGCCCTCACATTTGCCCTAACTAAATGAAGGTTGAGCTGTCCATATAGCTCAGATTATATACCCTAGACTTGGGTCTGGATGAAGAAGTGGCTAGGCGAGAGGCTAACATGAAAAACACCTCCAAAGCCTCCTTCCCCCATGGTACGTATGTTTTCACTACCAGAGAGATACAGATCCACCCAAGATCGCTACCATTAACTTCCTTAGCCTCATGTTTTCAGAGCTCAGTGACATGTGCAGCTGCTCCAGCAGTTACTCCCGCTTCAGAAAATAATTTTGGAGTTTAGCAGTGATGTCACCTATAAGACACAGGCTACAGTTTTGCCCAGAACCCAGTTGGAGATGAGAACATCCGCAGGACAAGAATGACTGTTGTAAAGAGTACGCGCTTGCGCATTGAATCCATGGAATCAGGTGACAGACTGCTTGTGCATATATAGTCTATATTTCTTCAGTGTTAGTCAGTTCTATACTTGTAAACCTGCTGCTATTAAGTTGCTGCCACGCTATCTCGTCACAACTGTGATCAGAAGTGAGGTCAAAACTGGCTTCCACTTGAACACTGAAATGGATTCGCCTACATGTTTCAGCCAATATATCCCTCAACTTGATGTGGTGAAATACCACATCCCCACCATGCTTACAAGTAGTGGCATGATGTCCCAGGGGATCCAACATCTTATCTGGGCAGAGGGCACAAAGAGAACCCTCTGCTGTGTCAAGCCCCAGCCACCACTTCAATGCTATAAACTGGAGAGTACCTAGTCCAACCTTGACCTCATATGGAATGACCATCAGCCATGAGGAAGCATGTGGGGAGGATGCTGATAAAAGACGACCTCTGATGGACAGAGAACCCATGAGAACATTAAATAAATCATTCTCCAACATATTTGAAAAAGCCTTCTGTGAAAGAAACTTGTCAAGTATAGAGCTGAAATGGATGATGTCTGATGGATAAACTGATGAATTGAATGTCTCTATTGCCTGGAGAAGATATGCATGAGAGTCGGAACCCAGGCCAGAGAAACATAGCGATGAAATAAAAGCTGCCAGTGCATGGTGTGACAGGGAACACAGACCAAGACCTCCACGGCTGAGGCTCAGCTGGGCCTGATTCCATGCAACATTGGAAGGATGTACACCTGTACAAGATGTGAAACATTTTTGAATATCTTGATCAAACATCTGGGGGTCGACTTGCCCAACATCCTCTGGCCTCTTAAGTAGAAACCTGGCCTCAGACCTCTTCTTATCCAAGACAGCCCTACAAAAGTCAGCATCACCAATACGTATCCCCAAGATCTCAAGATTGGGATTGCTAGACTGTTTTATCTCGACTGGGAAATGAGCCAAACATCCACTGCTAAAGACCTCACACTTCCTGATGTTCACATGAAGACCAAGTGAGGGAAAGCTCAATGAGTAAGGTGAGTGCTTTCCTAACATGAGAACTTGGGCCAGCAAAAGCACCGTCATCAATGTACCACACATGATAGCACAGATCACAGCATTCAGAATGAGTAGCAATCACTTTGATTACAGCATTAAGAACTAGGGAGAAAAGTAAGGGACCCAATGGGTCCCCTTGCTGTACACCAGATTGAGATGTTAGATTGCCCAAAGTGTGCCTTAGAACAGGGTGCTGGCAATAACACCAACTAACCCATGAGAGTAGCTCTGTGAAGTGGGGTGTACTGCATTCAGACAGCTAGTTTATTATTCATTTGTAGAACTTTTTTAATTATACATTTACGGGAGGACTAAACACAAGATAATTAGCTACATGTATGTACTTAAGTAAGTAGCCCTATTGGCCGGAAAGCCCTTGCAATGGTCCTCATCAAGGTTAGATTTAAGCACCCATAGAGGTCAATAACTTTTTATTAATTATAGATTCAGCCTGCCATAAAGATCGCAAAATAGTTTCTACTTTGGAGAGTTAGTTATGATGTCTGCACACCTTGCCAAAAAAGAGAAAGCATTACATGCTTCAACACCCCAAGCACCATAAGATTCAACAGCAAGGGGGGCACATCCCCAGCGAAGGTCAGTGCATTTAGCATCATTTTCGTCAAGGGTCTAGTAATAAGGGAAAATGGAATAGTCCTATATTTAGCACACAAACAACATACTATATCCTACATACATGTATAGAAATGTGCTAAATATAGGACTATTCCATTTTCCCTTATTATTAGACCCTTGTTTCCTTCCTTTTTACACCACCATTGCCTTCAAATCTAATATGCCACCAACTTTCTCATAGAGAATGTTTTTATTTACTTGTTTCATTGATTTTTATTCATACCCGATTATGAGCCGTATAGCATGTTAAGTAATCCATCTTGATATGAGAGGGAGGTTGTAAAGGTACGACATACCTTTGAGTGACCTTAACTCTTTTCGCCGAGCGAGATGCACGTTCAGGACTATGGCAATATCGCTGTCTTTTAGCAGCCCGTTCCTTTTCAGGATCTGCCCGATACCTATAACGGTCCGTTCCTTTTCAGGATCTACTCGATACCTTGCGCGTCGAGAGGTCCGTTTCTTTTCAGGCTCTGCTCGATAGTTCTCACGTTGAGAGGGCCGCTTCTTTTCTGGCTCTGCTTTGTAGTTCCGCTCGAGCTGAATCTAATACGCCGTCTCTAGTTTTGAGGTACTTTGCTCGTCGTTTGGCTTTCTTCTTTTCCTGACGTGAAGGCATTTTGAGAAAAACAACTTCACTAAGTTACAAAGAGCGTCAAACCTACAACGATCGAAAAACAAGAATGATTCTAGTACGCACGTGCACGTTATTAAATACATGTAGTGCCACAATTAATTACAACAAAGTGTAGTGCCCAGACCGTACACATTAGATTACATGTACATGATGTATACTGCTAGTACTTCGTATAAAGAGCGAAGTATGACCTATCCGAGTCGTGTCACTGCAGTAAGCTTAACTATATGTGATTTGCTAGCACAACCACCGATATATGTCATGTAGCCTCGAGACGTTTTGACCACAGAAGCGAGAATGCCAACGAATTCTGAAGCCATTGGTGTGATTTTCATTTCTTAAAAGTATTCCTATCGCGCGTTATGCGTGGTCAAGAACAAGAACAGGAAGAACGAGAAATACGTGGGACTTGGTATACGAGTTTGGAAAATAGTTTTGTTCTCTATAACCACGCGGTTTTGTGACGTCAAACAAACACGAAACTGCTTGTTGTTGCCTTCTTGTACGACGACGATAACAAGGTAAGCCATCCGTCTTGTTAGAAGCGGGTCGCGTTTTTTAAATGACATTCATAATCGGGGTCAAATCCTATATGAGAGTTACTAACGTAACTCTCGATATAATTGTGAAAAGTAGAGATTTGCCTAGGTTTTTAACATGTCTTATTCACTGCCATTCACTGCAACCTCAGGAATAATCTCGTACGCAGACACCAGCGGATGCACGTACCATGTTTCTAGGCCTGGGTACGAGATTAATGCTAAACAAAATCTGTGGCCAACAGCCCCAATTGAACGTAACAACGATTATTACAACATCCAGCTGTGTATAAGTGACATCATGCTGTAAGAGATTATCATCGTTACATTGTAGGTACCTCAGGGTGTCCCAGGTATTATTGTACGTGTGTGTCACTGTGTGTGTGTGTGTGTGTGTGTGTGTGTGTGTGTGTGTGTGTGTGTGTGTGTGTGTGTGTGTGTGTGTGTGTGTGTGTGTGTGTGTGTGTGTGTGTGACACGTGTGTGTGTGTGTGCATGTGCAATCGTGCAATTGTATGTGTGTGTCGCCATATGCAGCACCCACTTGTTCTACAAAAAAAACCACATGGGAGAGCGAAGCTATTTTAAGATCCTGAACGTTGGAAATGACACCCTATCATTGACGGTTTCATAGTATCCACGATATACGGCTTCGAATCGCTGACTGCTTGGCTCCGCCTATATCGAGTCTTGGCAACAGTTCTTATTCAAGCTAGAGAGTAGTGCACGAACAAACGTCATAAAATCGATTTATACCAAGTAAACTAACTGCGAGATTTATCAAGAATGACGACTAGCTCAGGGGCGGATACAAGATTTTTCAAAAGGGCTAGGGGGGTTGAGACCCGCGATACGAAATGCGGGGGGGTGTCCGCTTCAGGTTACGAATTCGAAAAGCGGGGGGGGGGGGGGGGGGGGGGGGGGTGGTGTGCTGTCCGCTTCAGGCCCGATACGAAAAGCGGGGGGGGGGGGAGGACGGTACCTTATGTGAAAGGGGGGGGGGGAGGGGGGTTGCAATAGCCTTATTAACCTCCCCCCCCCCCCCCCCCAACTTTACCGGGCAGAATTATACACAGGGAAAATAGTTATTTCACAACGTGGAATAAGTAATGCGTTTTTGTTGTCAAACCGAGGGAATCGTGTGGTATAACGTTGTGTTCGCTTATAATAAAACACAACAAAATTGTGCTTTCACAATGTGTGGTTTTTTCACAACGTTATGGAATTTCACTACAATGTACATCAAGGCACAACGTATGGAAAGAAAGAATACTACAAAAGACAACGCTATACGCAGCCAACTACGTTCGGATATCAGTTGGATACTAACGAGATCCCCTAAGCGTATATTTTCCTGTATACGTAATGGTAATCTTCTCACGTATTCTCTTTGATGATGCAATCCTTATTTCAGGTTCCCAGTCTTTCATCTCTGGTCCCCAGTCTTTCATCTCTGGTCCCCAGTGTTTCATCTCTGGTCCCCAGCCCTTCACCCCCCCCCCACCCCCCCCCCCCCCCCCCCCCCCCCCCCCCCCCCCCCCCCGCCCTATATATACCTATACGCGCACTACCATGACCTTCTCGTTCACTTCATAACAATATTTCAAAAAAGAATACATGTATACATGTACATGCTACGCTATTAGGTATACCTCCTAACACATTGTATCTTTCAGCGTCTTCTGCAAAAAGTGTCTGATATGCAAACCATTGGTGCACCACTTCAAAGCGAGCCTGTACATGTACGTATGACACAACTTTTAAGCGCATACATTAATGTACATTAATGTACCTTGTTTACATTGGAAGATTGAACTGCTAGAAAATAAAATCAGTTATCGCTTCGCTTACGTACCAAGTTTACGTTTCGCTTACGTACCAAGTTTCTCATAGGCATAAACGTGGTATACGCTGCGCACACCATAATTGTGACGAGAATCTAGGAGGAAAAATAATCATTCACGCACACACACACCTCCGTGTCCATGAGTTTTCAGGAATACAAAATGCGAGACGACTTTCTAGAGGGGAGATAAGAAATTACTGACGATTACAGACGACCTTAAGACTATCTGTGACTTAACCGCAAAGCCAAAGATAGTACCGCACAGTTGCAGGCTTTTTTTTCCCTGAAAAGGAAAAAAAAAAACATACATTGTTATATACCTACCGACACTTTTGTTTTCTAGCGCGTCCACCTGAGATAGAAGAAACAAAGTTACAATGCACAAATATATTATTATCGTACCTCAGTTACACACTCGGAAGCTCAATGTGTAAGCAGCAGGAAACGATTATCTTCATGACGCGGCTAATTAACAGCTGCCTAAAGCGCTTTCAAACACGTGACTATATATATTCAACAAGTACCTATACATGTATATGTGAAAGTTGGTGGTATATAGAATTTGAAGGCAATAGTGGTATAAAAAGCAGGGAAACAAGGGTTGAATGATAAGGAAAAACGAAATAGTATATTTTTTCCCACCTACATATATGTTTAACCGATTACTGGCCGATCTAAATATACCCGTCAATAGGAGTGTCACTGCCGTATATATAGACAAGAGACGGTGAAAAGAGTTCTGAGATGCTATTAAAAGCAGAAGGAAGCAAAAATTTGTTGCAAGTGTTTCTTTCTACCATTATTACAGTCATTCTTGCATATTTTAAGACCTGCGCTTTGTTGCGATCGCTACGTGTACAAAATACGCTAGGCTCAGCCCCGATTCGGCGAAAACAGGAACGTTCGTATCTTCAGTCAAAATGCAAAGTAAGTGGTCTTTTCTTACGTATCTTTCTAAAAAGTGTACTTGTCATACGCTACAGTTCGAATATGATGAACAGCTGATCAAGTTAGTTCTAATTATTGCGCGTATACTAGGTATATTAAAAACCATCTATGGTTTGACAATGTACCTCTTTCTGTAGGAACAGCTTATCTGTGACCCATTCACATATTTTGAAGGCCACCAGTAAAGCTTTGCTGCAGTTCAAGGTAGGTTTGCTGACACAAGTATATTCCACACCTAAATGTACATTTGGAGGGATGGACTTTTTGTACAGTGTGATAGAGTGCAGTGACGATAGAGGGTGGGAGGAGGATACAGTGGTGATGGAGGTTGGTTGGAGGATGCTGTGGTGATGGTGGGTGGGTGGAGAGTACAGGGTGGGGTTCAAGCTTCATATATATAGATATATATATCTCACACACCAGTTTAGCATTTGTAATTAGCGATTGAGCTTGTGATAGTGGGTGTTCAGTGTGCTACATATAGATAGATGTGGGGAGTTATTGTTGATGGGTATAGTGTGATGTAAGAGGGGTGTGTTTTGCTAGTAGTGGACTGGGGACTTGAGAGGCAGAAAGCTTGCCGTCTTCCCATGGGTACGGACACAGCGCACAAGTGGAGTGCATAAGTGTTTGGGTCAGGGCCAACGTCACTACTCCTGTCGCATATTAGCTAGGTGGAAGATTGTGGTTTGTGTATAGAAATGGTTGACAGGGGTGGATACCAACAGTGTCACTGTAGTGGAAACACACTCCAAACCAGTCATTGAGTGACCCCAAAGCACTGTGTCATGACAACAGTCCTGCTGTCATGGCAACTGTGGCTATGGAGTGTGTTTTGCTAGTAGTGGACTGGGGACTTGAGAGGCAGAAAGCTTGCCGTCTTCCCATGGGTACGGACACAGCGCACAAGTGGAGTGCATAAGTATTGTGGGTGATGGCCCCCAAGTCCTGGGTGTGTTTGGGTCAGGGCCAACGTCACTACTCCTGTCGCATATTAGCTAGGTGGAAGATTGTGGTTTGTGTATAGAAATGGTTGACAGGGGTGGATACCAACAGTGTCACTGTAGTGGAAACACACTCCAAACCAGTCATTGAGTGACCCCAAAGCACTGTGTCATGACAACAGTCCTGCTGTCATGGCAACTGTGGCTATGGAGTGTGTTTTGCTAGTAGTGGACTAGGGACTTGAGAGGCAGAAAGCTTGCCGTCTTCCCATGGGTACGGACACAGCGCACAAGTGGAGTGCATAAGTGTTGTGGATGATGGCCCCCAAGTCCTGGGTGTGTTTGGGTCAGGGCCAACGTCACTACTCCTGTCGCATATTAGCTAGGTGGAAGATTGTGGTTTGTGTATAGAAATGGTTGAGGGTGTACACAGGGGTGGATACCAACAGTGTCACTGTAGTGGAAACACACTCCAAACCAGTCATTCAGTGACCCCAAAGCACTGATCTTCTATCTCTTCCTGTAGGAGGTTTAGCTCAAACCCGCCAAAGAGAGTGAAGGCTTCGAAGGCTGTTCACCAGTATCATCTGCTTGATCATGTCAATTAAATTCATTGTGTGTTTATGTTGTTTTAGTCTTGTCTAAACTATCTACCCAGCCTAGCGCTAATGACTTTTTAACTGTTTTTAATAAGCTGCTATCGTTGTCATGTTCAACAGCTGGACAACTAGGTTGCAGTATCATTCGTCGAAGATAAGTGCTATTATCTACACATATAATTCTGCTGTATAATTTGATTAAACTTGTTATCACTTTCAATACTAAGCCTAGATGAGATATGATATAATATTACAAGTTACAAGTTGTACTTCAACATAATGAGGATAGGTTGCCTATGACTCAGGTGTTAATATGTGACAGGAGAGAGAGAGAGAGAGAGAGAGAGAGAGAGAGAGAGAGAGAGTCATTGAGCAGCATGTGTGTGTTTGTGTGTGTGTGTGAACCAAAACGTTTGTGTGAGTGAGTTTATAAGTATGATAGGGCACATACGTATACACAAACACAACAACATAATTTGTAACCCCTTACTTGTCTACCCTAAAGTGGGGCACACTTACAAGGGAAGGAGCAAGGTACAGCTGGTCCCTGGTCCAATGAGCACTGGGCACCCAAGAGTGGAATGTTGGAGGCACAACCCGTAGTGTTCACATCAGTAGGGGAGACATTGAACATAGGCTATGAGGGAGGGAGGGAGGGAGGGAGGGGGAGGGGAGGGGGAGGGGAGGGGAGGTGAGAGTGAGGGTGGGGAGGATGGAAAGTGGGGAAGAGGTGAAGTGGGGAGGAGTAAACAAACGTGTGCATAATAGGGACACAATACACACACAAACAAACACAAATACACACACACAAACACACACACAAATGCACACCACAGACAGTGTGTGTGTGTGTGTTTGAACCAAAAGGTGTGTGGGTTAGAACAGTGTGTGAACAGTGTGTGTGTGTGTGTGTGTGTGGGCGGGAGTGTGTGTGTATATTGTCTCAGTGTGTGTGTTTGTGTGTGTGCGTGGTTGGATTAAGCAGTGGATGGTGGCATGGGGAAACATGTGTTAACACATGCTACACATTTACATATTTACATGTATCGCTATGCAAAATGCTACGTTAAATGCGAAACACTAACCAGTCCAGATGAATGAAAACATGTGCCTTGTTCCCTAATGGAAGGAGCAGGGTACAGCTGGTCCCTGGTCCAATGAGCACTGGGCACCCGAGAGTGGAATGTTGGAGGCACAACCCGTAGTAGGAGAGTGGAGACATTGAACATAGGCTATGAGGGAGGGAGGGAGGGAGGGAGGGGGGGGAGGGAGAGAGGGAAGGAGAGAGGGAGGGAGAGAGGGAGGGAGGAAGAGAGGGAGGGAGGGAGGAAGGGAGCAAGGGAGAGTGGTGGAGAGGTGGGGAGGAGGGAGGAGGGGAAGTAGGGAGATGGGAGAGGGGAGGATGGTTGGAGGGGAGGAGGGGACGTGGGGAGGAGGGGAGGTGGGGAAGTGAGGGGTGGGGGAGAATGGGAAGTGGGTAGGAGGGGCAGGGGATGAGAGGAAGTGGGGAGGAAGGGAGGTGAGGGTGAGGGGTGGAGGAGAAGAGAAGTCGGGAGGATGACAAGAGAACATTTATGCAAACAACACATGACTGCGTATATTGTGTGAGAGAGACTTACAATGTAATCATTATTTATTTCATTATTTCGCAGTTAAGAAATATCCTTAGCCCTGTCCACACTACACAGAGGCGCAGTGGAGAAGGGGAAGTGCAGTGGAGAGGAGGCGCAGTGAACAGATGGGAAGGAGCTGTATGTTTGCGTCTGTGTGTGTACCAAAAGGTCTGTGTGTGGGGTTGAGAGGTGACAGTGTGTGTGTGTGAGGGAGGGGTGGCTGGACTGAAAAGTGTGTGTGTGTGTGTGCATGGGTGTGACCAAACAGTTTGTGTGAGTATGATCTGAATGGTTTGTGTGGTGGCTACTGTAGACGGAAGAGAAGAGAGAGAGAGAAAGAGAAAGTGTGTGTGAGTGTGTGTGTGTGTGTGTGATTAAACAGTGTTTGGTGTGAATGTACATGCACTGGTCAAATGCAAACACACACACACATATTATGGGTCTTAACACATGCTACACAGCCTACACTTGCATTTTAAAAATGCTTTATTAAATGCTAAACACTTGCTACTTAACTACCAGTACTGTACATACTCTGCAGTGCAGCAGTCCTGATGAATGACAGCAGGTGCCTGTTCCCCAATGGCCAACAGCTGGACATGCTTCCCGATATACAACATCAGAAAACGACAGCAATCCTGTGGAGAAAGCCAAGCGTATGAAGTAGTTGCATACTTTATAATTAGCTATACTGTAACAAGAAGTTATTTCAAATAGACCTACATGTACCAATCAGCAATGGTGATGGAAGATGTACCGCGAACGATCTTATTCGACACTCAAAGACAAGCAGTTCGGAATCGTTGTAAACGTACTACTGGATCGGGATGTCTTCGTATGTCTTCCAACTGGAAGACGTATACAGTATACACTTCGGACATTGTGCAAAGTCTCGTATCCAGACCCTTACTCCCACAGCTGCAGATGGATTACATCACCGCTAAACATACATACGTTTATATGTTTTATTAAAACCTCACCCAATTACGCCCGTACTGAGTTATAGCAGAAGACATTCGGATGCTTACGCTTCGTACAGCTACCAGTAGTTTGTACCGACAAAACTTTTAGTCTGGTCCCCAGACTCCGTTTGCGATGACGAAACTAAGGCGGAGCGCGAAGAATGAAAGGCCTGGGGATTGCGATTACATCACGTGATTCTAATTTCACAATGATTGTTTGCTGTTGTTTTATCAGATTCGCAAGGTTTATTCATCTCTAGTCAGCCAAAATACAACATTCAACAACATATACCGTTCATATACCGTTCATCTGTTGTATTTTATTGTCATTTTCACAACGACGTTTGAAACTAACGTTGTATTATGTTGTGATTAAACCCACTGTACTTGATATATGATGTCAAACGTTGTTAAATATAGTAAATGAACCATTGTGTTTTCAACTTTTTCCCTGTGATAATTCATTACTTCATTTAACCAACTTGACTTTTTAGTACAAGGTTAAAAAAGCACGATGAAAAAATTTGGAGTGCATGTGACTGTGCAGAGATAATATATAGACTATATATATTATCTCTGATAACACGAAGAAGAACCCTTGCTTACTTCCTTTTCACCACTATTGCCTCACAATCCTATATATATTATTCCACCAACGTTCACAAAGAGAACGTTCGGTTATCTTACTTGTATATTTACACTTCTGTAAAATAAAAAAGTTCATCTGATCTGCATGAATGGCCTATGGTTGAACATGCGATGTAAGCGACAATGAAGGCAATGGATGTCTGCATGCACGTGATACGTAAGAGGAATTAACTCGAACACGAAGGAAGCACCTCTGGCCCTCATAATCGAACAGGGAGCACACTGTAGTCTATACACACCTGGGAACACCACAAAACCGAGGACACGCCTACACAGCAGAGGCTGCTTACCTACACGTCGACTCCGGGTGCGTAAGCCACCAACGTTATCTGGGACAGGCTGGCGTATGTACTACCCTTAGTTGTAGTAATAACAATGTGATCGCTATACGGAGCTCTATAATGCAGTTAATAATATGTCAATTACGTAATTCATCCGTGAGGCGCGCGGATGTTTTGCTTGAAGAACTATCTTTAATTTTGCTATGTGTGGTAGTAACTATCCCATAGCTTAATAGAGTTTTTTGATAGCAGAACGCTTTCAAAACAAACAGGTTCCGTCTCACGGATAAATTACGGTAAGTTGGCATCTCTGCCGGTTATATACATGTAGAGGAGTGGATGAGGCCACACGCGTGTTGTTACGTAATAACACGTCACAAGTGCACACATGCACACTATCAGGGTGGAAGAACATGTCTTGCTGTGATCAGTACATTCAATACACCAGTTCAGTACATGCAACACACTTGTACAGTACATGCAAATATATGTTTTGCTAGAAGGTGAACTGGCCACGGTGTGTAGAACTTGACCTGCCACGCCCACATCATTACATATATCCCCCAACTTCCGTTATCCTGTACATGCTTGTGTGATGTGACCGAATTCTTTCCAAGAAATGGATCATGGAGGGTTAGGTGTCTTGTCACAAGCATTGCTGCGACCAAGTGGAACAGGGGGTGATGTCACATATTACTCACTTATACTTCACAGACTGATTACATGCCTTCATGTTACCACTTCAAGCAGTCTGCATGCGTGTGCTCATGCAGGTCTGAGCGGTGTTCACAGTCAATGTGTGCATATGTTGTGTGTGTTGTGCTACATACAACAGAGTAGACTGTTGTCCATATGTGTAGGTCACGGTTTTGGTTATCAAATGCCGAAGTCGCTTCATACACTTGCTGCCAAACAATCACCATGTCAGCATTCATCACATCTGACACTGGCAGCTGCCTCTAGCCAATCACTTTGTTTAAAGTACCAATGATATGTATAGAAGTACATGTATAGGTCTCTGTTCTACTGCACACACAAACATACATAAATAGTACATGTATATATGTCTAGACTTGGAGGAGGAGTGAGATTCGATTTAGAGCTGAAGAACACGAGCACATTGCTCAACACGGTTAGGTCCACGTCTAATGGGAGGGGGAGGAGGAGAATCATTAAGCAGTGCCATGCTGCCTAATTAAATAAATACATCAAATTTTGGGGATCATTATGTGCAATATCTGCATATGTATCGACACTAATTCTATCATCAATAATGAAATGAAAAACATTATTCAATATGAAAAATATATGAATGATATACACAATTAATATATTTCTGTTGAGGCATTTGTTATATCGTAAAGTCGATCAATACACCCAGAAACAAGAAGAGTTGCCTTGTGCCATGCCACAGCTAGCCAGTCGTGCCTGCTTACCAATACAAAAATAAATGTCTAGTCTCCCATCTGGACACTCTAGTGGCCTTGGCTGGAGGAGAAGGTAAAGAGAAGGTGCTGCACTTTAAAGAGTGCAGTAAAGCCCTCAAAAGGTAACACTGTACAAGCTACAGATGGTCATCTCTGCACTCATTGGTCCATCAGCGGCACCATAGTACACATGTCCGCCTGACACCAGCTTAGAACACCCAAAGTAAGCACAAGTACAAATTGATAGTATGATCCTATGATGTAAAGTGATCTAAGTGCAAATAGTCCCGATGAACCTCTAGAAAATGACTACCATGATGTATAGTGGATCAGTTCAAATGAGGGACACTAAGAGGCCTCACTGCAAGAACAACTCAAGAAAACAAAGCTCAATCAGAGATTAATGATGAAGGCATAAGACTACATGATGAGGGCAGTAGACTACGTGATGAGGGCAGTAGACTACATGATGAGGGCAGTAGACTACATGATGAGGGCAGTAGACTACATGATGAGGGCAGTGGACTACATGATGAGGGCAATAGACTACATGATGAGGGCAGTAGACTACATGATGAGGGCAGTAAACTACGTGATGAGGGCAGCAGACTACATGATGAGGGCAGTAGACTACGTGATGAGGGCAGCAGACTACATGATGAGGGCAGTAGACTACATGATGAGGGCAGTAGACTACATGATGAGGGCAGTAGACTACATGATGAGGGCAGTAGACTACTTGATGAGGGCAGTAGACTACATGATGAGAGCAGTAGACTACATGATGAGGGTAGTAGACTACATGATGAGGGCAGTAGACTATGTGATGAGGGCAGCAGACTACATGATGAGGGCAGTAGACTACGTGATGAGAGCAGTAGACTACATGATGAGGGCAGTAGACTACATGATGAGGGCAGTAGACTACATGATGAGGGCAGTAGACTGCATGATGAGGGCAGTAGACTTCATGATGAGGGCAGTAGACTGCATGAAGGCAGTAGACTACATGATGAGGGCAGTGGACTACGTGATGAGGGCAGTAGACTACGTGATGAGGGCAGTAGACTACATGATGAGGGCAGCAGTTTAAAGAAGCAGCCAGACACTATATTACTACAGCATGCATATAATTCTGGATGAACTCTCACCTTGAGAGTTGAGTGTGTGTGAAGGCTGGCTGTGATCCAGGTCGGCCTTCGATGGCCACTGCACACTGTGGGATTAACAAACATTCATTGATGATTCAGTGTGTAATGGCAAACACATGACATTATGTGCTACTGCCCTATGAAAATTGAAAAATAATTATGGTACTTGTGTGCACATCCACCATACATTTACTTTGACATTACATCAAAAAATACTAATCAAAGAATATGTACACACTATGTACACACATGTACATGTATTACATACATGATTTAATAGCACCACAATAAAAGCCTAGGGCCTACAGTAAATGCTTAACATGTAGCACACCTAAGGGACTCTGTGTACAGAGGAATTGATACATGTGGATACATGCAGGTATGTGCATCACCAAAGCCATGCACATTGATTTTCCAGGTATAATGACATATTGTATGTACCCTGGTCTCCACATCGGTCCACTCCTCATCTGATGCACTGTGGTCAGTTGAGTCAGCTGAACTTTGACTTGAATTGCACTGATTTGCAGAACTGATTAAATAGATCAGTGGAAGAAAAAATGAATATGAATCTGATAGTAATCACTATTCTAATTAAACCACAAGGTGTTAGATGCTCCTGTATATACAATCCTGAGTTTACAAGCACAAAGACCTGCTACACCCCATGGCCACACCCCTGGCCGCACTAGTGCAACAGAGCAAAGCTCCTGTGCATGCACGTACCCCTGACCACACCCATTGCCACACCCCTGGCCTTACACTGAACGTTTCATTTTCCTGTTGGGTGAGGCTTGTGGCTTTCTGTATGTGGCAGGTCTGGAATGATGGAGGACCTCCACATCAGTGAACTGAACAGACGTTCCTCCTCCAACTGTCTGTTTGATTTCACCCTGAAGCAAGGAAGGACATGTATCATGGATAATTCTTAAGAATCGGGTCATAATTAATGCACAGAATTAATATAACCACAATCTCCTTGCTATACCCCACATGTTGTTATACAGATCAATGAAGATGTGAAAGTTACATGTACATGTACAACCTGATACAGTAAAGATACCATAATTGTACAGTATTAAGGACCCGGGTAATATGATGTACACACCACATATACTTAATATGACGTGTACATAGTGTATGGTGGTACAAAGGTCTGACAAGGGAACATGTGCTATCTGGGTACCTTAAACAGCTTGGTCTTCACGTCCCCATCAGAGTCCTGCTCTTGGTGTTGAAGACAATACTTGTCCACCTGCAAAGCACATTCACCAAATGATCCAGCATGCTCTCAAGTGGCAGGTCGAAACCGAGGTGTTTGTGGTTATTATATTAATAAACTGTTGCACATAACGTCTCAGGTTTGGTTACTTAGACAGTAAACCCTCTTAATAGGCTCACAGCGCAGGTCATCGATAAATAGACCCACAATAATTTTGAAATTCAAAATCCTAACATGCGGACGAACATGTACAGTGCACTGGAATGTATACATCATACACTATTACTGATGATCAAAATCATTAAGTATTGAGGACATAATATTTGTTCATTCAATACAATCACAAATTGAGTGTCTATAGTGTGCACTAATTAGAAGCTAATATGGCGTAGGGTTACCATTGGCTCCCAATGTTCACCTGTTTATTGGTGAGGTCCCTGGTAGTTGGGGTGCTCACTGTCTTCTTCTTCTTCATTATGGGCTGAAGGAGCTCACCTGAATTCAGAAGGTAAGGTCACATGACAGGTCACATGACATAGCATGTGAGGTCGCATGACAGGTCACATGACATAACATGTGAGGTCACATGACAGGTCACATGACATAATAAATGTCATCTAATTGAATTGAGATTCTTAAATATTCTGCACGTGACTAAGCTATACAATGACTTGCTTTTGGACATGATTATTGATATATATTTTGCTACTAACAATGTACATGTAGAAAACAATGGCAAGAGCAAATGTGACTTTAGAATTATTGAATCTCTTATCGCCAAGGTGTGACCTTGCATACACACACATGCACAGTACCCATCACTCAACCTTTGCCTCTTCTCCCTCATCTCCACCTCTCCCTCCTCCCCATGCCACCTTACCATTATCCACTACGTCTACTGGCTTGTGTTCCAGCCAGTTCTCAGACATGGAACGCTTCCGACCTTTACTCTTGATGGGAGCAGAGGTTGCAGAGCTGCACGCTACAGCAGTGGCCTGGGGACGAGTACACAGCAGTCAGCCATAGGCACACTGCGCCATACTTATAATTTTTGGGGGAACATTTGGAAACATTTATTTATTAGACATACATGCACACTGTACAATGACAGCTTGTTACATGCATGTGTTTATTGTCTGGTACATAGCACAGGTCAAAGGACGTTTACATACACATGTACATGTAGCCACCCACAATAATCTAATCCTAATATTTATTTATAACCAATAAAATACATGTATATCTATACTTTGTTAAGAATCACATTTGAATAATCTTGTATCTTGTGCTACCCCCACTAGCTACACACACACCCCCCCACTGGCTACACACACTCACCCCCCCACTGGCTATCGGCTGTTGCTCCACCTGGACTTGCTCTGAATCCTTCTGGTGCTGCAAAGCCTCCTCTTCACATGCATTCTTCTCCTTAAAAGGTGTCCGCGTTGGGCAGGGGGAGTTTCTTATTAACTCCTTTACCTGCCGTAGCTTCTCTGACTTGGCCTCCAGGTCCCTCTCCATCTTGCGGTTCATCTGCTCGTACTTCTCCCTCTCCTTGCTCACAAAGCCGCACATGGTCTTCTGTATGGTTTCCTTCTCCTGCAGCTGCACCTGACGCTCTGCACGGAGCTGGGCGTGGCCAGGGGAGGTGTGGCATAATAAAATGGGTGTGGCTAGTGACATAGTGCAATGTACAGAGATAAGTATCACCACACAATTAACAGCTATGGTGTAGATGACTATCTTGCAGAGATAAATAGATTTGTATGTCCTTTGGGGAACAAGTTTACTAGACGGAAAATCACAGGTTGTATGTATGTGTTGCCTAGTTACAGTTCATGAGGTTGTAGATGGATAAGGATGATGATGTGGGAACTTAGGGGTGTGTGTGGAAATGTGCAGCTGCATCTCTCATGTGATGTAAGCACATGTGGTGTGTAGATGCATAAGGAATCAGACTGTTAGGCTTATTGTGCAAGAACATTGGCAGATATAACACCACTTTAATTGTGAGCATGCTGGTGGGGTATGTAGCTGTAACTGCCCAAGAACAGTCATGACTACGGCAGTTATTTCCCCTATTTAATGGTTTCCTCTGAGGAGGTGTGGCCAACTTCCTCTAAATATATACGTGTATGCTGCACCAATACTGAATTGATAGGTGGTAGGGGAGCATAATCATGAATTTTAAAAAGTCAGCAAAAACATGTAGTCCATAGCAACACTCAATAATCATGTCTCACACCTGATGAGGTCATCAGTTC
The DNA here is from genome assembly GCA_963681505.1 of Eunapius fragilis. Lineage (NCBI taxonomy): Eukaryota > Metazoa > Porifera > Demospongiae > Spongillida > Spongillidae > Eunapius > Eunapius fragilis. The sequence continues at coordinate 8,034,307 of OY811974.1, read as the reverse complement.
CTGTACCACTGCCATACACAGGTGCACACACAGACACACATACACACACAGACACATACCGTTGCTATCTGACTCTGAAGATCTCTGTTGTCATGTTCGTACTGGTCAGTGGTCCTCAGAAGGATGTCCTTCTGTTTGGTCATCTCCGCTAGCTCATCGGCCATCTTGTTCAGCTCAGAGCTCTTCAAGGCAAGTTCAGCCTTCACTGATTCCATGTCTGCCCTGAGTGCCGTCAACTGTGAGACAACACCAACAAGAGCAAATACAGTCAGTGGTGCAACCACTGAGACAAAAGTCTATATGCCAGCCTCTTTAACTTAGCCTATGTGTCAGTGGTGCAACCATTGAGACAAAAGAAACTGCTTCTAAGTTGTACTTGTCTACTCACGTTGCACGCACCATCAGCCGTTCTCTATAAATACACACCCACTCAAACATCCAGGGCCTCAGCCATTGGAGGTTATTGATTACCTTTGGATATGGCTCCGTTAATTGCTATTTATATTGTGACGTTCAATAACCAATATGTACCCCCCCCCCCCACACACACACACCCATTTGCTGAGCTCTGAAGGTACAGCATATTCCCATCCCAACATCACTAGATGCTACCTATTGCATGGCTACTTGCTCTAACCTGCTCTTCTTGGGAAGAGACAATGACCTTCAGCTTCTGTGCCTCACGGCTGGTCCTCTCTTTGACACACTTGACGTCTCTGAGGTCCTTGACACTTTCCCTCAGCTCTGCCAGCTCCTGCTCTTGGGCACACAGGTGAGCCCTGAAGCTGTTCTCTGAGGAGGAGGGAGGGGGAGAGGGGAGGGGAGTATACCACAGTTCTAGTGGCCAATTGAACGGACATGCTACACAGGTACATGTACATGTACATGTGTGTACAAGAGGCTAACACATAGGCTAAGTACAAGAGGCTGACACATAGGCTAAGTACAAGAGGCTGACACATAGGCTAAGTACAAGAGGCTAACACATAGGCTAAGTACAAGAGGCTGACACATAGGCTAAGTACAAGAGGCTGACACATAGGCTAAGTACAAGAGGCTGACACATAGGCTAAGTACAAGAGGCTGACACATAGGCTAAGTACAAGAGGCTAACACACAGGCTAAGTAAAAGAGGCTGACACATAGGCTAAGTACAAGAGGCTGACACATAGGCTAAGTACAAGAGGCTGACACATAGGCTAAGTACAAGAGGCTGACACATAGGCTAAGTACAAGAGGCTGACACATAGGCTAAGTACAAGAGGCTAACATATAGGCTAAGTACAAGAGGCTGACACATAGGCTAAGTACAAGAGGCTAACACATAGGCTAAGTACAAGAGGCTGACACATAGGCTAAGTACAAGAGGCTAACACATAGGCTAAGTACAAGAGGCTGACACATAGGCTAAGTACAAGAGGCTGACACATAGGCTAAGTACAAGAGGCTGACACATAGGCTAAGTACAAGAGGCTGACACATAGGCTAAGTACAAGAGGCTAACATATAGGCTAAGTACAAGAGGCTGACACATAGGCTAAGTACAAGAGGCTAACACATAGGCTAAGTACAAGAGGCTGACACATAGGCTAAGTACAAGAGGCTGACACATAGGCTAAGTACAAGAGGCTGACACACAGGCTAAGTACAAGAGGCTGACACATAGGCTAAGTACAAGAGGCTGACACATAGGCTTAGTACAAGAGGCTAACACATAGGCTAAGTACAAGAGGCTAACACACAGGCTAAGTACAAGAGGCTGACACATAGGCTAAGTACAAGAGGCTGACACATAGGCTAAGTACAAGAGGCTGACACATAGGCTAAGTACAAGAGGCTGACACATAGGCTAAGTACAAGAGGCTAACACATAGGCTAAGTACAAGAGGCTGACACATAGGCTAAGTACAAGAGGCTGACACATAGGCTAAGTACAAGAGGCTGACACATAGGCTAAGTACAAGAGGCTGACACATAGGCTAAACTTGTACAAGAGGCTGACACATAGGCTAAGTACAAGAGGCTAACACACAGGCTAAGTACAAGAGGCTGACACATAGGCTAAGTACAAGAGGCTGACACACAGGCTAAGTACAAGAGGCTGACACATAGGTTAAGTACAAGAGGTTGACACATAGGCTAAGTACAAGAGGCTAACACATAGGCTAAGTACAAGAGGCTGACACATAGGCTAAGTACAAGAGGCTGACACATAGGCTAAGTACAAGAGGCTGACACATAGGCTAAGTACAAGAGGCTAACACATAGGCTAAGTACAAGAGGCTGACACATAGGCTAAGCACAAGAGGCTGACACATAGGCTAAGTACAAGAGGCTGACACATAGGCTAAGTACAAGAGGCTAACACACAGGCTAAGTACAAGAGGCTGACACATAGGCTAAGTACAAGAGGCTGACACACAGGCTAAGTACAAGAGGCTGACACATAGGTTAAGTACAAGAGGCTAACACATAGGCTAAGTACAAGAGGCTGACACATAGGCTAAGTACAAGAGGCTGACACATAGGCTAAGTACAAGAGGCTAACACACAGGCTAAGTACAAGAGGCTGACACATAGGCTAAGTACAAGAGGCTGACACACAGGCTAAGTACAAGAGGCTGACACATAGGTTAAGTACAAGAGGCTAACACATAGGCTAAGTACAAGAGGCTGACACATAGGCTAAGTACAAGAGGCTGACACATAGGCTAAGTACAAGAGGCTAACACACAGGCTAAGTACAAGAGGCTGACAACATGCACCATATCATGCCTTACGTTTCTTCTTAAGCTCCTGAACCAGCTGTGCTCTGATCTTCATCCTGTTCTCCATGGCAACCTTGAACTCTGACAGGCTAGACACATCACATTCCTCTGAGAGGTACTGAACACATGGAAGGGAGCATTTGGGGGGAGGGCAGAGAGATGAAATGAAAAGGAAGTTATAATGTTAAATGGTAGACTTAGAGGAATATAGTTATAAGTGAAAAAAAGAATAAACTCCCATCCCCGTCCCTCTACACTGCAATTCATCATAAAAGTATGCATCCATGAGTAGGAAATAAAACACAAGCCCTCTCCTGATGTACAGCACACACACACACACACACACACAAACACACACACAAGAAGGCAAGGCACAAACCTTCTGAAGGGAGATGACGTTGAAGGCCAGTTGGAATGGGTGTACAGCAGCCAGCATAGCCGGGACAGCAGTGGGGTCAGCTATCTCAGTCTCCTTTATGGCTGCCTCGTGGAGCGCTTGCTTGTAGATCATGTTAGCTGTGAAAAAAAAGGGCACACCTATTTCAACACCAAATGATGATCAGTAAGGTAATGGTGATTGTAACCAAAATGTGGGCAATTGAAACATCAACTAATCAGTAACCCGAAATTTAAATTTACTTGCTGATCGCCATGTTCACCAACACAAACTGTTCCTGTGTTGCGCAATGTAGTAAAATAAATTCCAACCATGCTGCATTGCATGTGCAGGTGAGCACAAAGATGCAAATGGACCACACAACGCAGCATGGTTGGAATTTATTTTACTTACTTGTGTACTTGTGTACACAAGTAAGTACACAGGTGTTGCATGCACAGGTGAGCACAGTGATGGACATGTATTGTACTTGTGTACACTGCATAGCAACAGACCACGCCTCTCGAGCATACACTGGTGTTCACGTGCAGGTAGAGTATTCAAGTTATGACAACTTAGTGACACCTTAGTCATAGCCAGCTTACACCAGTTGGAATAAGGGCACAAGCAGTTACGTAAAAGTTATAGAATAATAGTGGAAATAATCCCCAATGTCATATGACTGTCATATGTCTGCCTCTAGGACCAACACATACCTCTCCTCCTTCCTGAAGGTAATCCTACATCAGGCCTGAGGAAAGAAAGAAATAAGATGACTGCACACAAGCACATGACCTTATCGAAAACGCACACCCACACAAACATCCGTAAACACACACACCCGTACACACATACACACGCACATTCCTACCTGAAACTCTCAGGTCTATCCACCACCACTTCTTGTGTGAGCTCAGCAAACTTCATCACATGCTACAAGTGGGAGGGGAGGGGTTATGGAGAGAGAGAGAGAGAGAGAGAGAGAGAGAGAGAGAGAGAGAGAGAGAGAGAGAGAGAGAGAGAGAGAGAGAGGGAGAGAGAGAGAGGGAGAGAGAGAGAGAGAGAGAGAGAGAGAGAGAGAGAGAGAGAGAGAGAGAGAGAGAGAGAGAGAGAGAGAGAGATAGAGAGAGAGAGAACACTTCAAAATGCAGCTCCTCAAACTGCAGGGGATGGTTCCACTTTCCAACTCACAATGCTTTCATCATAGTCATCTGCACTTGTGCTGATGCACACAATCATTTTCACCTTCCCTTCACCGTCGTAATGGTTCTTAAACAGGTGTGTCAACTTTGAATCTCGGTAGGGTACAATCTACGGTAATAGACAACCGTTAACCAAATATGGTCATCATACCTAATATGGTCATCATAATACCAAATATCATTCAGAGCACATGTACAATCATATCACGCCCACAGATACAATTTTTACATGTACACACCAAGCCTCACTCTCTCTCTCTCTCATGCTTTCTCAATCTCTCTCTCATCCCCCCTCTTATTCCCCCCACTTTCTATATACCCCCAAATCTTACATTAATACTTCTCCCCCTCCCTGGTCTATTTCTCGCCTCTCACTCATCCACTCCTCTCTTCATCTCCCTCTGTCCCAATCCCTTTTACACACACACACACACACACACACACACACACACACACACACACACACACACACACACATACACACACACATGCACACACTCTCTCTCACCTTGCTTGTTCCTTGCAGCTGGTTTTCTCTAAGTGTTTCCATACAGGTACGCAGCACCATTAAAACAGCATTGATGCTTCCTGTGTTTGTTCAAGAGTTATTTCAAACATTAGTGCACATGCACAGATACAAAAGGATGGTTATGTGTTAGTTACCAAAACACGCAATTGACAAAATAAAACATCAATCAGTACCACACTTATCTGTATCTGCCGCACAATAACTTTTTTCATTACCATGTCCCCAGCCCACCAAGACCACACCCACCTGAGGACCATCCCTTCATTACCATGTCTCAATACTCCACAGTCCACCAATCCTAAGACCACACCCATCAACCCTAAGGCTACACCCACCAACCCTAAGGCCACACCCACCAAATCTAAGTGCTAACGGTACATGGAACTTGGAATGAATACTTCCCCCCCCCACACACATAAACACAACCAGAATATACACAAGCCATATACACATGTACATAGATCAGAAAACTTCCCCCACACCACACGCCAAACACATCAGCCTCCATACCTCCCTCCCCTCTCTCCTCCCTCCCTCCCTCCTCACTCACCAGCCTCCCTAAGCCTGTCACCAGAGCTGTTGGTCCTTGATGTGCGTTCAGACCCGGCTAGGTCGACCAAGGAGACCTGGGAGACAGTCACCTTGGACTTGTCCTGGATCACCTCCTCACCACTGGGGTCCAGCGGGGCCTGCACCAGCCGGATGGTGAACACAGAGTGACTTCTACTGCTCTCATGGTTGAGCTGAGTCTCTGCCACACGACGACGCTTCTGGCCTGTTCAGGACACAAGCGGGGGAGAGAGAAGGGGGGAGGATTAGGGGAGAGAGGGGAGGAAGGAGGGGAGGGAGATATACCACATTGGATGAAATTGCTGGCAAGCAAGGTAATCTCTACGTTTAAAAACCATTACACTCAGACACAAACACACACACACACACACACACACACACACACACGCACCTTTGTACAGGGCGTCAAATGCTTCCTCTGTGCTCTTCACTTCCACCTCCGTCACACCGCTTACATACATGTTACGGTTCTGGTCCTCTCTCAGTATCTTTGACTGTGGTGGCCTTAGGGGAGAAAAGAGGGCACACCAGAGCCAGCTCACATGCAAACCTCAACTCAATGCTAAGGAGACATCAACAGCTGGTACAACAAGTACATGTACCGTAGAATACCAGCTTTAACGACCCCTTACGTGAGATCCTAAAAAAAATGACATGTCTTTGAAACGAGCGTATCTCCAAAACCCTTCATGGCACCATAGGTATGTGGTGGCATAGGGTTTTGGAGATATGCTCGTTTCAAAGACATGCCATTTTTTTAGGGTCTCACGTAAGGGGTCGTTAAAGTTGGTATTCTACTGTATTCGTTTATTAAGGTTGCCATGCGACCTGTTTCATAGTCTATAAGCATGTATGGGTTAAACTTCCTGTCTGCGGCTCAAATGAATATGAATTTCTTTAGTTAAACAAAATTCATCAGTTGATTACAGTCTCCCAAGGGTTAAATACCACTGGCACTTGTCACATCTGGTATTTCTAGCTAGCCCACAACAAACCCACACATACACATACACAAAGATTGACACTCACTTTGCCTTTATGGGATCAAATGGCAGGTCTTCTAGCAGGTCATACACATAGTTGTTGTAGATCTCAATGTAGGAGACAAACACAGCATAGTTGCTGTCCTCGTCCACACCACCTTCCACCTTGCGCGTTTCCGATATCCTCAAGATGTCTCCATAGTCAGACATTTCAGATCTTTTGGTTTGCAAGCCAGAGAATGACATAAAAATAATTTCAATGCACAACCAACAAAATTGAAATACATGTAAACCAATACAACACAACAGTCACAAATGTACCTGCACACACACACACGCACACACACACACACACACACACATACACACACGCACACACACAAGAATAGTTATTTTCTAACCTGGCTTTGGCACTGATCTTCTTGCCTTTGTTTTTGCCCTGCTCTTGGCGGGCTTCATTCTCAGTGAAGACATCAAAACCATTCGTGCCATCAGGCCTATAGACCTACACGTATGATAGCAGATCAATGACAGTTTATATATGACCCAAAAATGTGTAGAAATTGCACTTAGGCAATGCATCTACAACAACAGAATCAGGGCCGTAGAGAGGGGGGGGGGGTAAGCAGGGTAAGTTACCCCGGGCCTCAGGGTATATTGGGGGCCTCAGGGTCCTGAAAATACATACATGTATTGCATTTGTGCGGAATTTCGTATTATCAGCGTGAAGTACCCCCTCTCCCTTATGATATCCATATATAAATTGGCTAATAATGTGAAACTTAATTGGGATAGGGTGGGGGGGCCTCATTAACATAAAATACCCCGGGCCTCCGTGCCGCTCTTAACGGGCCTGAACAGAATACATGCAAAGAGATTGAACTGCATAACACAGTAGTATGGCCACACTAAGTAAGGCTGTTTTCAGAAAATAACTCACATATCTGGTAGCCTGGACGTCAGCTATGCTGTTGAAGATGACATCCAGGCACCTTGGAAGGATGCCAGGGTTGTCTGGCTCTCCCGTGATGGTGTGCGTCTTTCCAGAATTGGTGATTCCGTATGCAAACAGCAACCCGTCCTTCCCTTGAAGCAAGTCCTCGACAAGCGGAAACCCCACCTTATCAAACACTTCCTTTTGTACGGCATCCTCCTTAAAAACGTGCTTAAAAATGTGCTGGGTCTGTGGGACGCGCGGCAAAACAGTGAGCCTCTTGGGCTGGACTAAAATAATAAACGAGTAAGCATACCGCGTTTCTGTGCCCCGACTTGAATGCCAGCGATGACTCTGGTGGCGTGATCCGCACGGCGGTATCACCAACGGCCTCCGCACACACACAGTTCTGCCCGTCAGCGAGGGGTCGCATACGACAGTACACCTGTGGAGGGTTTTTTTTTTTCCTTTCGTAAGCGCACTTGTGATTAGTTATAGAATATCGATTCCTTACCTCCACTGGATCTCGAGGCTTTTTCTTATTAATAGGCGTCGGAGGGACTTTTGGAGGTTTACTTAGAGAGGGTTTAACCTTGGATGCTTTCATTCCGGCCCCTTTGTCCTTTGTTTTGTTCGATAAGGTCGCGATACAAAGTCCACCTTTTCAAAATAGGAACAAATACGCGGCTTGTTTTCAAAGATTTAAAATTTCACCAATCATATGCTCCCCCTCCCTACGCTCACGTGCCCAATTACGCCACCACTGCACAGGAAATTGTGGTAAACAAACGGTGACAGTCGCCTGGCATCTGTCAGGGTTTTTATTTTATATTCACTAAGACCTCTCTCTCTCGTACTTTTATTGCCTTACTACGGAGACCCAATCAGTTGACACATGTAGACCATTACCATATAAGTCCTGATGCGAGGCCCGTCACAGTGCTATCAACTCAGTTGCCTTCTAACTTATATCAAGAGTATGATGTGTCCTTACAAAGGATGTCAACCTCTTCGTCCATCCCATCGTCGAGAGACAATGCAATATAATTGTTGACCTTGCAACCTCAATCACATTGCCTCTGCTTATTGCCTTGTAGACGGTGTTTCCCAGCAACGCAGCACATATTATCTCCGGTGTCATCACATTTCCTTCCCGTTGACAGCGGCTAATATATATATTAAAGTTTTTAAATTATTGCTTTTGTCGTTTTAATTTATAATGTTTTGGGGCACGAGAGAGTGACGAACGGGGCTGCAGTCGTGTTTGTAACAAAACCGGCGTCCTTGTGGTACGGTAAGTAATAGCGTGAACGTGTTTTTCTTTTTCTTGATGGATTTTTATTTGTAAGGTACTAAGAGTGTGTTCTGTTCTAGCCCCACATTAGCTAGCCGACACAATGCCGCTTTGAGAAGGCGGGGTGGGGGAGGAACCTCTTTGGCAACGGCACATAAAATCTGTACTCATTTTTCATCTTCATAAAGGCTTTATAACTCTGCGCTGTTTACAACTGGGTCCTGGTGTCCTTTACAGGCAGCGTTTGGCACGAACACGCAGGCCCTTTGATAAAGCTTTTAAATTCAGGCCTGTCCTGAGTACTTTGAAAAGAGCGCGGTGTATCGATGTGTTCCATGTTTACGCGGCTTTTTGCTCCTTGGGCGTGTTTGTGCTTGCGTTGGCCTTTAAAGGATGTTTACAGTTTGGAGTGTTGTACGGTTTGCTTTGTTTTTAGGGGAGGTTCGTTTTCTGTGTTAACAGGTTACCCTGCTCAGTTCTACCTCCCATAGTAATTATAGTTGCACAGTGACCTAACCGCACACGCACACACACACACACACACGTACCAGCAACATGCGACCGCGTACCATGTACTGTGTAGACGCGCGCCTCGAACATGCGTGGTAAAATATTGAGACCATGCCTATTGGTCTGCTTTGACTGATGAGTGAGTTATCTCTGACTCACCACACACCCTGCCCTCCACGCCCTTGCTTGCTGGGAGCTGATGAAATTTGTGTAGGAATTCGTGTGCAGGAATTTGCTTGCACTGTGTCAGTGTGTGTGTCCGTTGTAAGTTGTGTATTCGTGTTTGTATACAGTCTGTAAATGTTTCTTCCTCTCCCACCCCCCCTCCCTCCCCTTTCCTCTACTTCCCCCTCTTCCTATGTGAGAAGTAGCCTGGTGTGTTGACTTTGTTAATTGATGTCAAATCCCTTCCCTCTGTTTTCGTCTGCACATTTGGAGTGTAAAGGTGTGCAATGGTGTGCAGAAGTGTACAATGGTGTGCAGAGGTGTGCAATGGTGTGCAGAGGTGTGCAATGGTGTGCAGAGGTGTGCTGTACAATGGCACAGGTTTTCTCGGGGATGATGGTGTTAAATTAAGGGCGGCATGTTGATGTCTCTCCTCTCCACCCCACCAATGCGCAGCTCATTTTGTGTTATTTGGTGTTGTGTGAGGTGCCCAGGCCATCTGGCAAGGGTATTTCAAAGGAGTAGCAATTTTGAATGTTGTACCACTGGGGGCAGCTGTGTACAATCATGTGCATGTTTGTGTGTGTGTTTGTGGTTTTACACACACACACACACACACGCACACGCACGCACACACTTGCAAGCACACACACATGCACACATACATTATGCTCATATGTTTGTGTGTGTTTGTGGTTTTCCATACTCACATCACTTGCACACACATGCATACCCACACATACACACACGCCCACACATACCCACATGCCCACATACACACATTCTCTGTGTCATCATGTGTTAGTATACACATCAGACAGGAGGTGGAAAACAGACTGTTCTAAATTGCTGAGGTATCTACTTTCACTTTCGCTTGATGTAGTGTGTCCTTTCCAAATGCATGTACGTACCTTCAGCTCCTCTTGATTGGGCTACACCCAAATGAGATACGCTTGATGCCTACATGTATAAGACAAACCTTTACACCAGTGGTGCCTAGCATATGGGGTTGGTGGTACCAACTGTCCTAGTGTGTTCTGCCTGAGATATACATGTATCTGGCTAGCAGCATGGCGGGTATGCATTGTTCTCTGTGAGTTATGGCTCTTGTATTGTTTCACTGGTCACCTGGGCCACTAATGGGATGACCCTCCTGTCTGCACCCTAACCTGTGTGGATGGCCCTTCACTTATGTAACAACTTCCATGCATACATGCATGCATGCATGCATGTATGAATGCATGCATGCATGCATTCATACATACATACATACATACATACATACATACATACATACATGCATACATACATACATACATGCATGCATACATGCATACATACATACATACATACATACATACATACATACATACATGCATACATACATACATACATGCATACATACATACATACATGCATGCATACATGCATACATACATACATACATACATACATACATACATACATGCATGCATGCATACATACATACATACATACATACATACATACATACATACATACATACATACATGCATACATATATACATACATACATACATAACACACACACTAGTACACTCATACTATACATGTACATGTGCACACAGACACACGCAATGTGCATGTTTCTTCTGATATCTTGTACTGAAAATGCAAAGATGTCATTGGCTTTAATGGTTGGACTGGTTGGTACTTAGTGTTTTTGTAGCTAGTGGTGAATTTATCAGTAGCAAGAGGATTATGTATTTATGGACGTGGTACAGTGACACTGCAAGGGGGTACAGTGACACTTCAAGGGGTACAGTGACACTGCAAGGGGGTACAGTGACACTGCAAGGGGGTACAGTGACACTGCAAGGAGGTACAGTGACACTGCAAGGGGGTACAGTGACACTGCAAGGGGTACAGTGACACTGAAAGGGGTACAGTGACACTGCAAGGGGTATAGTGACACCGCAAGGGGGTACAGTGACACTGCAAGGGGGTACACTGACACTTCAAGGGGTACAGTGACACTGAAAGGGGTACAGTGACACTGCAAGGGGGTACAGTGACACTGCAAGGGGTACAGTGACACTGAAAGGGGTACAGTGACACTGCAAGGGGTATAGTGACACCGCAAGGGGGTACAGTGACACTGCAAGGGGTACAGTGACACTGAAAGGGGTACAGTGACACTGCAAGGGGGTACAGTGACACTTCAAGGGGTACAGTGACATTGCAAGGGGGTACAGTGACACTGCATGGAGGTAGAAGTGGAGTTGGCACATACACTTGTGCTATGTCAGGGCTGCTATAGCAACCAATATGGCCCGTCCAGCCATGGCCGGACCAGGTTTTGTCCCAACCGAAAAATTATTATTAAAGTTTAATTTAATAATTGCAACTACTGTCATTGTAATAATAAGGGCTGGACACACTGCTGAACCTCTACTGCTGAACCTCTGTGGTAAAGGCTGGCCGTTGCAATGTCTTGCTCCAGTTATCAGTGTGCCTTTGAATTGTCTCACCTAGTGCTAAGCCAAACAAGAAATCCCATATTACCTGTCGTTGCTTTCACTCCAGCAAGTACATGTATATCTCAGCTGGTGACTACACCTCTTAGTTCATGTTATTGCAACGAAACAGCATGCACAATTGTTTTAGAAATCAAAGGTTTTACCAACATGGTGGGTGACACCTTTAGCACTCATCGGACGTGTTTGGTATGTTCTAAAGGGATTCATGAGATGGCGTGGACGAAGCCTCTCTGCTTAATGAAGAAGAGAAGAGCTCGTATTGTCATTTAGAGGTTGGGTCTAACAATGGTTTCTACCACAGTGCACCAAAGGAATACTATAGCCGACAATATTTTGAGCGTCTTGCATGTCTCAATTGTTTACGCGGTGCGCAGGCATACATATATTCGTATTTTAACGTGTATTCATTATGTAGAAAAGCGTTTGCTTCTGGGGACCCCACGGAAGCACTTACAGTGTTTCCCCCCCCCCCCCCCCCCCCCACCCTACCCCCTCAAGTTGTACGCCTGTGGCCCTGTATGTGCATCATGTTCCATTCTGGCTCCCCTCCTTCCCCTCCCTCCCCTCCTTCCCCAGATTGTATAGACACGTGTATGTCACTGAATAGGTCTCCCATGATGGAAGGCTTGGTCACCCTCTACAAAAACAAGAGGCCCACATTCTTTACAAAGGCAGGGGTAAGCAGGCAGTAGTCCAGTGTGTTGTTAGGGGGAAGGCAATGTTTGCAGGGGTAGTCCAGTGTGTTGTTAGGGGGAAGGCAATGTTTGCAGGGGTAGTCCAGTGTGTTGTTAGGGCGAAGGCAATGTTTGCAGGGGTAGTCCAGTGTGTTGTTAGGGGGAAGGCAATGTTTGCAGGGGTAGTCCAGTGTGTTGTTAGGGGAAAGGCAATGTTTGCAGGGGTAGTCCAGTGTGTTGTTAGGGGGAAGGCAATGTTTGCAGGGGTAGTCCAGTGTGTTGTTAGGGGAAAGGCAATGTTTGCAGGGGTAGTCCAGTGTGTTGTTAGGGGGAAGGCAATGTTTGCAGGGGTAGTCCAGTGTGTTGTTGGGGGAAAGGCAATGTTTGCAGGGGTAGTCCAGTGTGTTGTTAGGGGGAAGGCAATGTTTGCAGGGGTAGTCCAGTGTGTTGTTAGGGGGAAGGCAATGTTTGCAGGGGTAGTCCAGTGTGTTGTTAGGGGAAAGGCAATGTTTGCAGGGGTAGTCCAGTGTGTTGTTAGGGGGAAGGCAATGTTTGCAGGGGTAGTCCAGTGTGTTGTTGGGGGAAAGGCAATGTTTGCAGGGGTAGTCCGGTGTGTTGTTGATTAGTCACCCCAAGCACATATCCACATGCATGTATGCATATGTTTGTATTTTCTGTTCCCCTTCCTGTGTATTGTCTATGTATCCTCAAAAATTTCTTATACTCCACTCCCACTTACATGTACGTGTAATTTCATTTTTCCCCAACCCTTCCTCCTCTCCTCCCTCTCCTCCCAACACATCCCCCCTGTGTGAAGCCCGATAAGCAGCTCTTCACGGCCTGGGCAGTCCTCCACACCACGCCCTCCAAGGGGCCTGTCATCAACTTCTACGTGAACGAACAGAAGGATGCCAGGCACTGCAGGAAGGAGAAGGTGGAGCTGCAGGCGGTGAAGGGTGTATCCAGGATGGTCAACCATCCTGTCTACTGCCATTGCTTCACTCTCAAGTTTGCCGGCTCCAAGACTACGCTGTTCAACATGACCAACGAGTTGAGTTGTGTGGGATGCTGTTACCATGGCAGCATGTGTCTAAGAGGGGGGGGGTGGGGGGGGGAACAGCACAATGCCAATAGGCTCTGGTGTTAGACTATGCCCTCTTGTGTGTGACCTCCCCCTGTCCCCTTACCTCCCCTGTCCCCTAACCTCCCTCTGTCCCCTCACTTCCCCCTGTCCCCCTCTGTCCCCTCACCTCCCCTGTCCCCTCACCTCCCCCTGTCTCCTCACCTCCCCCTGTCCCCTCACCTCCTCACCTCCCCCTGTCCCTCACTTCCCCCTGTCCCCTCACCTCCCCTGTCCCCTCACCTCCCCTGTCCCCTCACCATCCCCTGTCCCCTCACCTCCCCTGTCCCCTCATCTCCCCCTGTCCCCTTACCTCCCCCTGTCCCCTCACCTCCCCCTGTCCCCTCACCTCCCCCTGTCCCCTTACCTCCCCCTGTCCCCTCACCTCCCCTGTCCCCCTCACCTCCCCCCTGCCCCCTCACCTCCCCCTGTCCCCTCACCTCCCTCTGTCCCTTACCTCCCCCTGTCCCCTCACCTCCCTCTGTCCCCTCACCTCCCCCTGTCCCCTCACTTCCCCCTGTTCCCTCACCTCCCCTGTCCCCTCACCTCCCCCTGTCCCCTCACTCCCCCTGTCCCCTCACCTCCCCCTGTCCCCTCACCTCCCCCTGTCCCCTCACCTCCCCCTGTCCCCTCACCTCCCCCTGTCCCCTCACCTCCCCTGTCCCCTAACCTCCCTCTGTCCCCTCACTTCCCCCTGTCCCCTCACTCCCCCTGTCCCCTCACCTCCTCTCGTCCCCTTACCTCCCCCTGTCCCCTCACCTCCCCCTGTCCCCTCACCTCCCCCTGTCCCCTTACCTCCCCCTGTCCCCTCACCTCCCCCTGTCCCCTCACCTCCCTCTGTCCCCTCACCTCCCCCTGTCCCTCACCTCCCCCTGTCCCCTCACCTCTCCCTGTCCCCTCACCTCCCCTGTCCCCTCACCTCCCTCTGTCCCCTCACCTCCCCCATCCTCTCACCTCCCCCTGTCCCTCACCTCCCCCTGTCCCCTCACCTCCCCCTGTCCCCTCACCTCCCCCTGTCCCCTCACCTCCCCCGTCCTCTCACCTCCCTCTGTCCCCTCACCTCCCCCTGTCCCCTCACCTCCCCCGTCCTCTCACCTCCCTCTGTCCCCTCACCTCCCCTGTCTCCTCACCTCCCCCTGTCTCCTCACCTCCCCCTGTCCCCTCACCTCCCACTGTCCCCTCACCTCCCCTGTTCCTCACCTCTCCCCTCTCATCATTTCTTTCTGGCAGGTCTGAATTAGAGTCTTGGCTGAGTGCAGTCTGCAAACTCCTGTCCCTCAAGAGTCAAATAGAAACGGTATTCACTACAGCATGTACCTGTTTCGTGAGGCACGTGGGTACACCCACTTGAATAATAAATAAACATTTACTAAGGGAGATTGGCCCAGGAATTTCCGCTACTGCTGTAATACACTGCTGCATCTCCACCTGTTCTCACACAGCTTTCGTTAAAACTCCCTCCCCACCTCTCCATATCCCTCTCCCCTCCCTCTTCCCCTCTTCCTCCCCTCCCTCTCCTCTCCCTTTCCCCTCCCTCTTCCCCTCTTCCTCCTCACCCTTCCCTTTCCCCTCCCTCTTCCCCTCTTCCTCCCCACCCTCTCCTCTCCCTTTCCCCTCCCTCTTCCAGTTTTTGATTGAGAAAGAAACCCCAAGGCCTCTCTTTCGATCATTACGTAATGGCATCCATGTTGTTCTGTCATATCACCAGGTGATCTGGGAGTACCTGGATGATGGCGGGCTATGGCAGGCCTTCCCCGATGAGATCTCTTACAACCTAGAGGCCCACTACTGCCAGCAGATACTGAGCTTTGCCGAGAGCGACTATCACTATAACCTGGGTCACATGACCCGCTTCCATGCCCGCACAAAGCACACCCAGAGGGTTAAGAGGGCCACGTTCCTGGAAGAGCAGCCTGATGGTGAGAGGAAGCTATGGGTGTGTTTGTGTGTATGTGTGCATGTGTGTGTGTGCATGTGTATGTGCATGCATGTGTGTGTGCATGTGTGTGTGTGTGTATGTGTGCATGTGTTTATCTTCCTGCACTGTACCATAAATTAACCAGGGGGATTTGCTTATTCATTGCTGTAGTTAGTCCTGTGGCATTATCACATTTCCCTTACATCCCTGATAACAGATCTGCGTTCAAAGATGGCAGACTTACCAGTAAGCAGAGCTGTTCCCTCCTTGAACGTTGCTGGGTTGGAATGGTCCGGTGTCTTTTCAATTTCGGTGTTTGTTTATGATTTAGGATAATAAAAGCTTACGTTTTTAGAGAATTGTTTGTATGATTTCAATACCCCATCCCCAAAGCATTTCACCAATAGGCTCACTTCTCTCTAATGGGTATGCTGTATGTAGGGATTGTATGGATGATGTCATTTGCTTCACACGGCAGTAGACCAGGGGGTGTGGTCTACAGACTCGACTAAAGTGTACCAACAGTAGCATATCCTTGGAGCACATGTACTTGTACATGTAACTATGCTGAAGTGCATGTGTTGCATTGAAGTGACAGGGAAACATGTTTTATTAACCAATAACATATATGGTCGTATATGAAGTATGGAAATAAGTAGGTCTGAAAGGGTTGTCCACTAATGAACACAACACTTTTACATACTTATTCAGAGGTGTTGCATTTGTGCATGGACACCCTGTGTAACAGCATACGTGTGCCTGTACCCTCTACATACATGTGCCTGTACCCTCTACATACATGTGCCTGTACCCTCTACACACATGTGCCTGTACCCTCTACACACATGTGTCTGTACCCTCTACATACATGTGCCTGTACCCTCTACACACATGTGTCTGTACCCTCTACATACATGTGCCTGTACCCTCTACATACATGTGCCTGTACCCTCTACATACATGTTCCTGTACCCTCTACACACATGTGCCTGTACCCTCTCCATACATGTGCCTGTACCCTCTACACACATGTGCCTGTACCCTCTACATACATGTGCCTGTACCCTCTACACACATGTGCCTGTACCCTCTACACACATGTGCCTGTACCCTCTACATACATGTGCCTGTACCCTCTACATACATGTTCCTGTACCCTCTACACACATGTGCCTGTACCCTCTCCATACATGTGCCTGTACCCTCTACACACATGTGCCTGTACCCTCTACATACATGTGCCTGTACCCTCTACACACATGTGCCTGTACCCTCTACACACATGTGCCCGTACCCCCTACATACATGTGCCTGTACCCTCTACACACACCCTCTACACACATGTGCCTGTACCCTCTACACACATGTGCCTGTACCCTCTACATGTACGTACATGTGCCTGTACCCTCTACACACGTGTCCCTGTACCCTCTACGTACATTGCCTGTACCCTCTACATACATGTGCCTGTACCCTCTACACACATGTGCCTGTACCCTCTACACACATGTGTCTGTACCCTCTACATACATGTGCCTGTACCCTCTACACACATGTGTCTGTACCCTCTACATACATGTGCCCGTACCCTCTACATACATGTGCCCGTACCCTCTACATACATGTGCCTGTACCCTCTACACACATGTGCCTGTACCCTCTACACACATGTGCCTGTACCCTCTACACACATGTGCCTGTACCCTCTACATACATGTACATGTGCCTGTACCCTCTACATACATGTGCCCGTACCCTCTACATACATGTGCCTGTACCCTCTACGCCAGCACATGTACATTTTTACTCAACGCATTTCAACGGGAATAAAATCTTTTGTACCCTCCGCACATGTTACATACATGTAGGTGTACATGCAGTCGTGTGCTTTGTGGAATCTGTTACACTGCATAATGTCTTTCCTCCCTCTCCTGCTCCTTCCCTCCTCCTCCTCCTCCCAACTCCTCCTCCCCTCTGCACCCCTTCCTTCTCCCCCCTGTCCACCTCCTCCCCAGGCCATATGGGAATGGGGAGATGCCGAGAAAGGGGAGTGGCACCCCTTTGAGCGGAGCATCAACATCCAGATAGAGAACATGCATGACAGTGGCTCCCAGTGGCTGGAGCTCACCCTCTGCCTCCCCTCCCCCATGCCCTTCCTCCTCGACCTCCACTCCATGAAGATGGTCAACTTCAGGACAGCCGTCAAGTACAACATGCGCAGGGAGATCAACCATAACCGCACGGCCCCGCCCGACCATGGTATTCCCTTGTGGGGGAGGAGAGATGGGTGTGGTCTGGGATTAGCTGTTTGTGGTGGTTGGAGTGTACTATGCATTCCTGTCTAGAAAGTGGCAAGGTGGGGGGGGGGGGGGGGGGGGGGTATTACCGTTAGGGAGAGAAGGTTTTTAATTAAACCTTGACCTGCAATGAATAATTACGCCCACAATCAATAATTACGCTGAAGTAGCGTGTACGATCCCATCGTTTTCGATTGTTACTGTGGCTTGTACGTAGTGTGGCTGGCTCCTCTGAACGAGGTCAGAGGTTCGAATCCTGATTATTATTTTTCTCCACTACCTTTTTTTTTTTCCTCTTTCTTTTTTTCCCCCGCCTTTTCACTGCCTTGGCAACTCGTGTTGGTTAGCGTACATTTCAAGCGAAGCCGCTGGGCTTAGCTTAGGTCTAGGGTTAGGTTTAGGGTAGGGGAAGGTTTATAGATTGGTCAGTAGCAAGCAGTACAAACACACACGCCCACGTTGTCATTATTCATTGTGATAATTATTCATAGGCCTTTTCTCCCTAACGGCTTGTGGGTGGGTGGGCGGGGGTAAAACATGCACAGAGACATTATGTACATGTACATCATGATGTGTGTGTGTGTGTCATTGTGTGTGTCACCATATATAAATGTACTGTTGTTCAACTAAACCATTTTGATTTTAGCTAACGACCTCATGTAGTGACCACCTCATGTAGTGACCACCTCATTAGTCACCACCTCATTAGTGACCACCTTGTGTAATGGTCACCTCATGTAGTGACCACCTCATGTAGTGACCACCTCATTAGTGACCACCTCATGTAGTGACCACCTCATTAGTGACCACCTCATTAGTGACCACCTTGTGTAATGGTCACCTCATGTAGTGACCACCTCATGTAGTGACCACCTCATTAGTGACCACCTTGTGTAATGGCCACCTCATATAGTGACGACCTCATGTAGTGACCACCTCATTAGTGACCACCTCATTAGTGACCACCTCATTAGTGACCACCTTGTGTAATGGCCACCTCATGTAGTGTCCATCTAATGTCGTGTCCCTATGAGTTTGAAATTGGCTGCTCTTAGACATTAATATCTCCTGACTAACGGCACAGCCATTGGTTAACAGCCTGTGCCACATGTATGCTACAGTAATCACATGTGTACATGTACATGTAACATCTTATTCTACTGCACGCACACACACACCACACACACACACATGCGCACGCGCACACGCACACACACACACTGCAGATGTGGACACCATTGAACCCAAGTCTCCTTCACCACCCTGTTCCAACCCACAAGCTGAGGTACTTTCACCTCTGTGTGTACATGTACATGTATGCATGCATTTGTATGTTGGTATGTGTGTGTTTGTGGTCTGACCATTCTAGTGTCAGATCTGCTTATGATTCATCACATTTACACCCACCTCACCCACTCCACACACCATCACACATGCACACACGTGCAACAGCAAATAGGGGTGTCTCCAATTAACCCCCTCTTCCAACCCATCCAAGACCACCTGCAGCAGTTCCAAATATCACGTCAGAACATCAAGTACAAGCAGATGATAGGAGAGGGGGCGTTTGGAGATGTAGGTGTTGTGTGGTATGACGATGGGGACAGTGATGTGTGTTGTTGTGAGTATATATGGTTGTATGGGTACTGTATGTGTGCAATGCTGGTATGTGCAATGCAAGTGCATACATGTAGGGCAACCAGTTGTACATGTAGTGCCCACAGATGCCCCTGGGTCAGAGTCCTGTGATTATTTCATGAGTCTGTGTATTTACGTGCATGCTGTTCACATAGAGTGGGCATTAAATGGAACCACACATTACAGCACATGTGCATGTGTTGAGTGACCTGAAAAGGACATGTAATGGTATCACCACGTTTATGACCAATGGCTTCCATTGTACTGTACATGTACATGTACTTTTGAAATGATTGATTGATTCATCTTCTGAAAAGATTCCTTTGTCTTGCTTATGCCCACCCTCCCTCCCTCCTCCCTGTTATCTCTCTTCAGGTTCACTTAGCTGAAGTGAGTGGTCTCAGAGGTTTTGAACATCCTGCCGATGTGGCTGTCAAACAACTGAGATGTGGGTACCAAGCCTGACTATCACCTCGTGTGATTCCCTCATTTCCATTTTTACTACCCCTCATGTGACCACCTCCTTCCCCTCATGTGACCACCTCCTTCCTCTCATGTGCCCACCTCCTTCCCCTCATGTGACACCTCCTTCCCCTCATGTGACCACCTCCTCATTCCCCTCATATGATACCTCCTTCCCCTCATGTGACCACCTCCTCATGTGACCACCTCCTCTTCTTCCTCTAGTAAGCGACTTCATTGCCCGCCATGGCCACCACAGCCAGCAGATGGAGGACTTCCTGAGAGAGGCCAAAGAGATGGCCAAAGTGAACCATCCTCGTGTCGTGAAGCTACTCGGAGTGTGCACCTTGTAAGTGGCATCATTGCACATGTATTACCCCATGCATCCATGTGGAAGGTCTACTGGTGCACACATACATGAGCATACAGTGTACTTGTGAGGGTCAGTCCATATCCTGTGGGACTTGGGTTGGGCGCTGTGCTTTAGATTTTGGTGCAAATACTCATACTTGTATGACCTAATATGAAAATTAGTTTAGCCCAAAAAAAAACGCGAATGGTTTACGAATTAGATAATTATTTATTTTCAGGTTTGATGAGTCATTAGTACATGTAACTCCCTTCTCACAGAACATGTGCGGCTATATTTGGCATCACATCAATGTTCTCTTAGTGTACTACCCAGCTATATTATGTGTTCATGGAGGAGTTGAAAGGGTTGAATCATAAATGTCTTTATAGCGCGGTTTTCAATATTTAAGTCATTTGCAGAATGATATTATATATTTTCGTAAATGGAAGTCATTCATTGTCTCTATGTATTTACGAAATAAAAAGTCTTGAGTATCAGCTGGTTTTGGGAACCACAGAAGGTTTAAACACCAAGACGCCATTTTGTTTTAATCTATGGTAGGTTTTAGCACCAAGTGCTATTTAGAAATATCTCAAATAATACCATCAAAGTTGAAAATAATTAATTATTCATGACTGGTGTATTTCGTATACCATTCGCGTTATTAAACGTTTTTTGGGCCTAACTAACTTCCGTATTACATGTACAATGTAGGTCATACAAATATGAATATTTGCACCAAAATCTACAGCATAGTGTCCAACTCGAGTCCCACAGGATATGGAATGACCCATCACTTTGTCCTGCCTCCCGACTCCTCCTTTCCTCCCATCACTTCCCCACCACCATCATCCCCATTATCACCCCTCTCCTACATGTACATGTACTTCTCTCACATCCTTCCTCTCCTTCATCTCCCACACCATCACCTCCCTCACCATCCCATCACCTCCCTCACCTTCACCTCCCATCACCACCTCCTTCCCCATGTCCAGGGACTACCCACTGCTGTTGATAGAGGAGTACATGAACCAGGGGGACCTACTGGCTGTGCTCAAGGACTCCAGGCCTTCCCTTCCGTTGGTAACGCAGCTCAAGTATGCAAGCCATGTGGCTGACGGGATGAACTACCTGGCCAGCGAACTGTGAGTCATGTGACCAGTCACCTCATACGTGGGTACAGGTGTGTGTTTGTGTGTGTTTGTGTGTGTGTGTGTGTGTGTGTGTGTGTGTGTGTGCATGTGTGTGTGTGTGTGTGTGTGATTTTTGTTGGAGGGGGAAGACATGTTTGCGTGAACTGTCTCGTATACTTATACACATTCTATGCACTATGTGTATTTATGTACTTCTCCATGTGCATGTATGTACTGATTGTGATGATGGTGGTGGTCATTGTTATGGTGTGATGAGTGATGTCTGGTTTACCCTCACACACCTAGTAACTGTGTTCATCGGGACCTGGCAGCTCGCAACATTCTTGTGCACAAGCATCCCTCTGGGGAAGTGGAAGCAAAGATTGCTGACTTTGGACTGTCACGGTAGTAGTGCCTTTATACCATAGCGAAACTTACCTTTCATCTAACGTATCTCCCTGTCTTTGCTGTCTCTGTCCCTTTCCTTCCCCACCCCCTCCTCTTTTACTCCCTTCCTCCTCCCCTCCCTCCCTCCTCCTCCTCCCCTCCCTCCCTCCTCCTCCTCCCCTCCCTCCCTCCTCCTCCTCCCCTCCCTCCCTCCTCCTCCTCCCCTCCCTCCCTCCTCCTCCTCCCCTCCCTCCCTCCTCCTCCTCCCCTCCCCTGCTCTCCTCCCTCCCTCCTCCTCCTCCCCTCCCTCCTCCTCCTCCCCTCCCCTGCTCTCCTCCCTCCCTCCTCCCCCCACCCTCCTGCTCATTTCAGACATCTGTATTCGGATATGTACAAACACACAACTAGCAAACCACGCCCACTTCCTGCCAAGTGGATGGCTTTGGAGTCTTTGATGTACTTCATCTTTACAACAAAGTCTGACGTCTGGTAGGCACACGTGTGTCCTTACTAACATGCTACATCATTACTGTACCATACTAACATGCTACATCATTACTGTGCCATACTAACATGCTGTATCATTACTGTGCCATACTAACATGCTACATCATTACTGTACCATACTAACATGCTACATCATTACTGTACCATACTAACATGCTACATCATTACTGTGCCATACTAACATGCTACATCATTACTGTACCATACTAACATGCTACATCATTACTGTGCCATACTAACATGCTGTATCATTACTGTACCATACTAACATGCTGCATCATTACTGTACCTTACTAACATGCTGTATCATTACTGTGCCTTACTAACATGCTGTATCATTACTGTGCCATACTAACATGCTGTATCATTACTGTACCATACTAACATGCTGTATCATTACTGTACCATACTAACATGCTGTATCATTACTGTACCATACTTGAGCCATGCTGTAGGTTGTGTTCAAGGTAATTGGCAAGCGTTTTTTCATTTAAATTTAAATCTTCAAGTGTGCAGTGTAGTCATGGGAACAATTATTCAATGGAACCATGAACTGTACCCTCCCCCCTCTCCCTCACCTTTACCACTCATGGTGCCATTTTAGGAGCTATGGTGTGTTGCTATGGGAGATCATGACCTTGGGCCGTGCCCCTTACCCTGGCGTGGAGAACAGGGAGCTGTTGGAACAGATAGAGGAGAAGGGACTGAAGTTGACCAAACCTAAGCCATGCCCTGATGCAATGTAAGTGTACCTCAAGCCATTGCCCTGCATGTGGTTAAGTGTATTCATTTGAGCCACTTTGCTCCTTAATTATTACATGTAAATTGCAAAACGAGTGCCATAATGAATAACGTTATAATTATGACTCTGTACATGTGCAGGGTTGCAAATGTCTATACATGTAATTGTATTCATGCCATCGTTACATGCATTCATTGGTGGTGTACATGCAGGTTACACTGTACAACAGATCTTGCTACAGTAGTTTCTATCTTTGTTTTTTTCTGGCTCGTGGGCATTTTTACTTCTGATGACCTTTCTTCACAGATTTGATGTGATCCTTCACTGCATTGAACATAACCCTGACAAAAGGCCAACGTTTGGACGTATCAAAGACCAAATGGTGAGCTCTTTCAGCATGTACATGTACTTTAAGTAATATGGTTACTTGTTCATTTTGGTTAATTAATATGTCTGTGCAATTTGTTTAACTAACTATTGTGGTTCCCTCCTTCGCTTTGTCCACCTCGAAGTATGTACTCCTGAAGCAAGCCGAGCAGGGCACCCTTGTGTGTGAGGATGAACCTGCGTCACCACCACCTCCTCCCACAGTGTCACCACCTCCCCCGCCCACAGTATCCCCACCTCCACCTTCCCAACCATCACCCAGTTTAGAGGTAGAATCCACAGGGAGCACAGGTAGGCCCTCCTGTTAGGGTATGCATACACTATGTGTCAGTTTGTTTGTTTTTTTCATAACCTTCCCCCCCCTTCTAGAGAAGCCAGTCGTCATGGAGATAGCAGCAGCCTCTGTTAGTACAGGTAGAGAAGGAGTGGACATAGTGAATGGAGCTTCCTCCTCCTCCTCCAGCACCTCTCATGGAGATTCCACCATGACCATCAAGGCAACTGTCCCGTTGCCCTCCGCCGTCAACACCGACAGCACGACCAAAATTGGCGCCATCGTTTCAAGCGCGGCAGCAGAGCCGCTCCAGGTAATGCCCACCACCCTTGACGCCTGCACCAGGGGGGAGCAGACGCCGTGTGCCGCGCCCGTGCACGAAGAGAAAGCCGCGGGCGATGCGCAGTGCGGAGGTGGTAGCAGGAGCGGGCCCCCAACTCCCTCCGGCGGCACCCCAACCCGTCACCACCCAGACAAGCGGCCTCCGCCCCTGATCGTCGAGCACGGGGGTCAAGCGTCCGCGCGTCACACGGACCCCATCAACAAGAGGCTGCTCTCCCCGTCGCACAAGGCGCCCAGTTCTGAGGGTAGCCCGCACAGCCAGTCGCCCGGGCCGCCATTCAATCACGTGTACTGCATGATAGACCCCCAGGACATGAACGATAGCTCTCCACTTTTTCCCGCCAAAAATTCACCCAAGCCAACATTGACACCCAAGCCAGCAACTCTCAGTGTCCGCACCAAAACGGGCAACAGTTTGTCTCAGGGCAGTCCGTTGAGTCAATGAGACGCATGGTGCTTGTAGACGGTGCACTAAATAGAAAATCTTATAGACTGATATTTTGTGTGTGTTTTCATGGAGTATATATGCCTATTAGCCCACCTGTATATGCTGTTTGTGTCCTTTTGTGATTTGTCAGGCTCCACAGTTGTGTTTTTTTAAAGCTTCTCTACATTTCTTAGTGAAGTCATATAATCGCACTGCGCGTATAAACGGTGATAGCGTTAACTTTGCTAAGAAAGCTAGCAGCTTCTATACAACCTTTTTGTGATACGAATGTGAATGTACTGTATATGCATGCATGCATGCCAAGTTCATGCATATATATGCAGACTGCATGGATATAACAGCTACAAATAGTATAAACGTTTGTATTAATACTGCAGGCTGTTAAATACAAATTACATACATGATGTGCACAAAAAAAGCCAGATTTGCGATGGGGACTGCACCAACTGCATTAGACTCCTTTGGTGCATACATAGAGAGTACATTCGTCTTCTCTATGTATATATAGTTTCGTAAACAAGATCATTAATCAATGTAAGCCAGGCAACCACCAATGCAATCTGTAGAGTGAAGCATATAGGTTTTATCCATATGGTAACTACATATATATATGACCTGCATTTTTTTTTTAACCATGATGGCTCATCAATTATTCACACAAAGGCAAGAATGGAGATAGAAGACGGAGCAGGACTTCCATACATGCAGGAGTGACTTTATTCAATTATATTTATTTCATTTATTTATTTGTTTATTTTCTTTGTTCATATATATGATCTGCATGCCATAAAGCCCTGATCATTGAAGATCTACACTGATTATGAATGTGTACCTGCATGTACAGTATATATATATATAATATAATTATTTAGCTGGTCTTTACTTTTTGCCAAAGTTGATGTTTATATCCTGATTAATTAATGTAGTGTAAGCCATTAAGCCATTATAGATCCTTTGTATGATGAAATGAAAATGATAATCACAATATATTATATGAATGCAAAGACGCACCAGATGCAAACACCAAGCACATGCGCATGCATGAAACACAACACAAACATATGCATGCATGCAGTGCATTTTCCGAATTGGCAAAATGTACATGCATGGGTCAGCACGCACACTATTACTTGCAAGGGCCTTTTACGTAACTCTGCATGGTGGTTGCAAACACAAGTCAAGTATAATGCTGAATCTGTACAATGTTTGGATGATTGTGGCCCAATTAATACTCATAACGCAAGGCAGAGGGCACAGTTATAAACTGTATTAGCATTGAAGTTAGAAAAGGATTATGGTATTATGTTTGTCAGCAATAAATGAAATGCAATCAGAGAGACAGACAGATATGTTTTTATGGTACTGATGCTCTTATATTAATGGTAGCTTATAACAGAATCGTTTACATTCAAATTCTTGCACTGATTCGGAAGTAATGTCTGCAAGTATTGCTGCTGAGAATAAAACTATTCATAGCACATATAAACCTGATCTAGCTGCAGATCGAGAGATGTATTAAAGCTATTGTTTATTCATTTTTGTTTATTCATTTGCACTCCAAGCTCCATTGATTTTACAGTCTCCAAGTCGACTTTGTATGACAGTGAGAAAATCATATCATAAAAGTCACCTCAGCATACAATAAACATCATACCATCAGTATCATCTCGAAATGGATCAGCAGGTGCAGGAGAGGTACTCCATCCACCACTGCAAGTAGGTCCTCGGTTGTTCTGATACAGGCTGCTTTCTTCAGCCTCCAGAGAACAGAATCTGCATGCTGATATATTCGTGCTTGACAAAATCTTTTGCTCCTCAATTATCTACTGATATGTGTATCCCCCATCTCTGTCATTCTCAGAAGGGAAGGGGAGTTGGAGCTGTTAAGATGATTTGGCACTGAGAGGATCCCTCAGTTTCCTTGAAGCAAACCCCATATACCATGTCTTGCCGAGGTATTCCGACCAATGACCACTGATACTGGCATCCTTGTCTGTATATTGTCACGGAAGGGCAAGGTTCACACAGGATTGGAATCTGAAGATAGACTACTGCAGATGTCGCAACTTTGCTGGCACTGACTACTTCCCTCTGCCTCTTGGAAGCATACCTTGAGCCCAGTGATTAAAACGAGGTTCATGCAATAAACTAAACTGCTCCGCAAACAAGTGCTGATCAAGGATGGAAACAATGTGAGGGTGTGTATAGTCTATGTAGTTATTCATTTCCACTACCAAACAACCCATATTCAATTAATGGTCATATAAAATTGATTAAGTACTTTAAATAAGTTGCGGATTAACTTTTGTTGTCCTTTAATTTCTTTGCTGGGATGGAATGGGCAATGCATAACCATACTTCTAGAATCAGATGATGCCTATATTTAGCTTTCTCCTTATCCTTTCTAAATCAATTCTTTAATAGTAGCTAGGCCATAACAATAAAGACGTGCCAAATTTATCAGGGTAAGATTACATTATGTTCACATAAACCCTATGCAGATAATGTGAACAAAACAGTTTGATCTTTCGAACTCCACAGCTTTATTTTATGCATACAAATTATACTTTGATCCATGGTTAAAGCTTTTAGTTTTCGTGGCTGATGAAATTTCAATTGCAGAGGTGGAATAAATTTAAAACATGGCTCATCCTTCCCAGACAGTGTTGTATAGTTGCTTATAAGTATAGATTTAGTAAGCAATGTGTATTACTAGGCGTTGCCGTTACTTTGTGTTGTAATAATGCTAATCGGAACTTATTCGAGTAGGTTCCATATAGGAATCCTGCAGTATCATGAATGTCATTAAAAACGTCACTCGCGTCTAGCGGGACAGCCAAGAATCGGGTCACTTCGCTCTTAGTGGCAATCGAGCGATATCAAATAGGAGAACAGTTCTGCGTTGTTTCCATGCATATGTCAGCAGACTGTGTACTTTTAGAGAACAAAAATACTCGTCCCCATCGTCCGTACCCAGTCCCACCTAAAATTTCTCCTCCGTCGTCGTCTTCTTCTTCCTTCGGGATAGCATAACTCACGACA
Organism: Eunapius fragilis; assembly: GCA_963681505.1. Lineage (NCBI taxonomy): Eukaryota > Metazoa > Porifera > Demospongiae > Spongillida > Spongillidae > Eunapius > Eunapius fragilis. The sequence goes on along the minus strand of OY811974.1, from coordinate 8,006,734 downwards.
GGAACGTTTGTAAAGCACGCCAAGTGTACCAATCGCTTCAGGATGTGTCCGCATGCATGTTATCTTCAGGTGTCTGTTAGACGCCTAACCGATTGGGCAATTAGTAGTACCTTAATTGAGGTTGATCTACAAATAGCACATTACATCAGCTATCACAATAGTATAAAATAACCAGCGTTATCAAATTCGATGGTTTTACCATGCAATCTCAAGGTCAATTCTGATTCCACTCGAGCATCTAAAAGTGGAAAGATCCAGATGCTGCCAGATCTGCCAAACGAGTGCAAGTCAAGCGCGGTACCGAAAGGACCAACACAACGACCACCCAAAGGTACGCTTAATACAGCATCGATAAATGTTAGATCAATAAATTATGACCATGCATGGTATATCGCTAAAATGGAAGGAATATAGTTTCTGCATGTAATAGTTACAGCGGTAGATACTATGTCTCTCTCCGTTTTATAGTAATATGCGCTGCTTGAAATGTGTGTATAACGCCAAAGTTGCTTACATCAATTTGGTCATGTATTGCGGTGATGGTTTATCTGATAATAATAGCGTGAGATCAGTTTACTTAGTACATTGATCCGATGTATTATATGGCTTTGCATTTTGCAACCCTTTGGTCCTCAATGGAGGACTAGTGTAATATTTATAATTGCAAAATAAACCTGTCATGATCGCGCAAGTTGACGTTTATGCTACATGATTCTAGAACTAAACACAATACCAAATCCACCAAAAAAATTTAGGAAACAAGTAATACAAACATTCTCTATACGAGAAGGTTGGTGGTATATAGGAATCAAAGGTGATGGTGGTGTAAAAAGCAAGGGAACAAGGCTTCTGATTGAAAAGGAAAAATGAAATAGACCTATATTAGCACGCACATTTAAAAATGACAACATGTTGCTAATATAGGTCTATTTCATTTTTTCCTTTTCAATCAAAGGCCTTGTTCCCTTGCTTTTTACACCACCATCACCTTTGATTCCTATATACTACCAACCTTCTCGTGTAGAGAGTGTTTTATTACTTGTATAATGTTAACTGGCTACAAACAGGTGGATGCAATACACTTAATCGTACCAAATTCTGCCCACCACCTTGCACCCCCACCTATTGTGGACTAGTTAGCTTGAATTAGCACAAGTATACGAGCTGGTATGAACTATAATTTCTACAAGTAAATAAAAACATTCTCTACGAGAAAGTTGGTGGGATATAGGATTTGATTATGACATTGGTGGTGTAAAAAGCAAGGAAACAAGGTCTTATCAGAAGGGAAAATGTCATAGTCCTATATTTAGCACATTTCTAGGGCATGTGTTGTTTGTGTGCTAAATATAGGACTATGACATTTTCCCTTCTGATAAGACCTTGTTTCCTTGCTTTTTACACCACCAATGTCATAATCAAATCCTATATCCCACCAACTTTCTCGTAGAGAATGTTTTTATTTACTTGTTTTCTTTATTTTTTTTCATATATTATATAAAAGCGAGTCCTCCAGCCGATTCTGAAGCTATTGGTGAAATTTTCATCGCTTAGAAATGTTCCTGTCCTGAGTTATGCGTTGCCAAGAAGAAGGAGAAGAAGAATGAGAAGACGACCCGCCCCTTGTTCCGAGTCTGAGTACGAGGACGGGCAGTACACTCTTGTTCTCAACAACCACGCGGTTCAGCGACATGAAACAAAAACGAAACTACTCATTTTTGACTTCTAGATCGATTGCTAAAACAAGCTACACGATCCGATCGTCGGGAGTGTTGTTACAGGCGGGTCGCGTTTTTTAATGACATTCATAGTCGTGGTCAAATCCTATATGGAAGTTTCTAACGAAACTTCCGATGCATCGATTAAGAAAGAAACAAAGAAATTCTTTTACATCTTTTCAGCACATGCAACCACCTATTTACACAGGCAGTTTAAAACTATTTTTCAGATCATACTCATTACTAACAGTGTGCATCTCAGCCCCACCTAATTTAAGCCTTATCAAATCCTACTTATATAGGTAAAGTTGAACAAATGTGGGCATGATGGTGTGGCAAGCGGCATGGTGGAATAAAAATTGTGGAAACGTGTCATTTACTTTAATGCCAAGCAATATGATCTCCCCGGTGGGGCTGCTGTTGGTCAATAGTTTGTTGAACATTGACTAATGGTAGAGCTTCCACCTATTTACTGAACGGATTAGTAGTATGCATTGCACCACATTGAAGGCTGGTTGCCTTAGCTGAACCAGGTTGAGGATAGGGTAAGTGCTGATGACAAGCCCCCTAGGTCTTTTCTATGGAATGGAAGTAAAATCTGAAGTAAGCTATTTCCCCATACCTCCAATTCTCATACACACACCCTCTCATCTTTTTCATATGTGTACCTAGACTGCACATGAAGTGGCAGTCTTCTTGTATGAGCTTATTTGTCACCGTGGATGTACCTGTATACAGATCAATGATCAAGGACGGCAATGCAGTTTCACATACTCTACTAAAACTTACAGGCACTACACAAAGGGTTACTAGTGCCTACCATCCCCAAGCAAAATAGAACCATACAGGGTAGTATGCTAAAAGTCCTTGAAGGTGAACAGCAATAATGGCCTGATGTTCTTCAAGGGGTTTTGTTTGCTTTTCGCACAGCACAGCATAAATCTACTGGTCAGACACCATTTGAAATGTTATATGGTCGCAAAGCCCTCCTTCCCATTGAAAATGAAGCTTTCTTGCAGGGTGTACAGATGCTGAGGTGATAACCACAGACGAATCACCAGTTGATGAAATGGAGTTACAAGAACAACTGAGCCGCATTCTAAATGTACAATCAGTAATTCACCAATTCAAGAAGCTGAAAAGAGCATGGATAAAGCCCCAAAAAGGCAAAAGAAAGTTCATGAAAGAAGGCCCCAATTAAAAACAGAATTCAGTATTGGTGAAAATGTACTGTTATACAACTTAAGGCGAGCAGATAGGAAAGGTGGTAAAGGATGTTTGCCCTATGATGGTCCTTATTTTTTCTGCCTAACGGTGTATATCAAGTGAAAACTATGGATGGCAAGATGTTAAAGCAAAAACAGAATGGTTGCAATCTCAAGAAATTTCATGATAGACAGGAAAATGAAGTAAAGAAAAAAGATACAGAAATTCAGATTGGCATGCAAAAGAGGAGAAAAGTGGATGGAAAAAAGATGAATCAAAAACAGAAGAAATTTCTTGAAGGACAGGAAAATGAAACAAACAAGAGGGATGATAATGAAGCAGAGACTCAAGCTAGCAAGCAACTGGATGGAATGCAGAATGACAGTAGTATCAAGAGGGTTTCAGATAAACAGGAAAGTGAATGTACACAAAGTGATGATAAAAACTAATGAAGATGATGTTCAATTTGTGCGTGAACTCGCTCCTGCATGGAATTGGTATTGTCCTACAACACCTGCTTGGAGGAAAAAAAAGTGCAAACAGTTCATACTGCCAACTCCCATTTCTAACTCTGAACGTTGCAAGAAAGGAGCATTAGGAGCACCTTTGAAAGTTGATGTAATTGAAGGTGATGGAAACTGCTTGTTCAGGACAATAAGCTATGAGGTTACATTGTCTCAAGATCATCATGGATTTTTTTGTATGTCTGCATGTGGTATATTACAAACTGATCAGTATCAATCTGAGTTTGAATCAAGGCATCTAAACAACATGAATGTGTTTCTGTCTACCTAACCACAACTCAAATGGAAATATCTGGAACGTGGGGAACTGAAATAGAAGTAATTGCACTGGCAACTCTATTGAAGACTACAATTGCCTTGTATACCATTCTCCTGGTGCAAAAGTACCTATTTGGCATCACTATTCCTATGTGCTCTGATACTGACACATCAATTTGTATTTATTTGCACAATACTGGAAACCATTTTAACCGTGTCAAAACTGTCACAAGTGGTGTGTAGCTTTCATATCATGCAATCAGTATGTACTACATCTGTTTTATTTTTGTAATGCACTTTTTATCCCATACCCGTTCAGCACTGCATTATTTATATTATAATCTCTTCAGCATCAACTGTTTCCTACATGTTTGTAATATGTTGAAAGAGTAGAGTCACCTTACCTGGTAGAGTCCATTCTACCTGGCCTTGTGCTCAGGTATGGTGTACTCTAGAGTACAGGATGCCTGCATGTAACGAGTACTCTAGAGTTCACCTTACTGGAAGAGTCCATCTTGCCTCCTACACCGAGTCAAAGGGGGTGACGAGGTTATTGGTGTAACACCCATGGGTGGGATGGTAGCGCTGTCTCCAACTTTTTCAGAAGAGGTTTCTGTAGCTTCCTTCTGTTTAACAATATCTCTAAGTTAATTTTGTTGTGCTACAATAAATGCGGCTAGGTCCTTACCTAGCTGGTACTTGGTGTTGTAGCCTTTGTCAGGCCTCTGCTGCTGTGACATGGCTAAAGTGCAGTGGCAGCAAAGGATAATGCAGTTCACACTATGCTATTTTCTCTGCAGGTATCTTCACATCCAGAGCGGGGCCCTGCTACAGCTAAATAATCTGGAGGACCCCAAGCTGCGAAGATTGGTCAAAGCACTAACAGCAACGGCGTTGAGGAGAAGGGTGGACAGTACCATAAAGAAGTACGTATCAGCATTGGAAGACCCTGGCAGATGTAAGAGGAAAAATGCCAAGTTTCCCAGTACAGGAGCTTCGTCTGGCGCTGTACTTGCAGCAACTCAGTGAATCCACAGAATCCACAGCTGCTGTAGAGGAGACAGTGCATGCTCGCATGGTTAAGCAGGGATCCAGCCTTTGGGTGGGTCACATTTAGTTAAGGCTACCTTAGAAGGCTTAAGGCGCATGTTGGCAAAGCTGAAGGTTTGGAAACCAGTTACAGCTGATGTATGAAGGCCACAGTGGAGGCTGCAAGGTCAGCTCCATCCCTGACTGAGGTCAGGCTTTTGGCAGTGTGTTTGGTGGCTTTTCGAGGTTCATGCATTAAGATGAGCTGATTAAGCTCAAGCGAGAGAATATCACCTTCAAAGCTGAGAGCATGGTAATTAGAATAGCGCACAGTGACCAGTATTGGGAGGGTTCATCTTTAGTTATGGTATGATGGAGAAGTATTTCAGTATGGGGAATTGGAACACACACATCTAAAGCATGTGTGTTTTGGGGAATAACAGTAACCAGAAATAGAGAATGTCTCAGAACAACTTAAGGCCTTAGTTATACCAGGTTGAGGTCATTACTATTGAACAAAATCTCGCAGCTGGGTTATGATCCTTAACCTTTTATTTTGCATAGTCTTTGGGGTGGTGTAGCCATGGCAGCTGCAAATGCAGGTGTGCCCGACAGACTTGTCAAGCAATGTGGTCGTTGGAAATATGAAACAGCTAAAGATGGCTACATCAAAGATTCAATTCAAATTTTACTTTTGAAGTGTACTAAGCAGCTGGGCGTATAGCAAGGGCACCCATTCTTTGTGTTTCTTTGGGGTTGTGTGTATGTGTGTGACGCAATGTGCACAATGACCTTGAGCCAAATTGATGATTGACAGGGTGGTGGGGCATCACATGAGGCAGCACATGGGGAAGGGCTGGTTACATATAATATGCGAGGTAGTTACATTCAGCCTGATCTGTTTCCAAAAGGAGGTGAATAAGCTAGAATTATTTATCTGAACATGGGAATCGATACAAATCATTCAGAATAGAAACTATAAGTATTAGAAGAGCTGGAAGGGACACCAAGCCATAAACGACCATACGTGACTTAGTGAGTGCCCAGACCTACAGGAAACGAACAATAACGGTAGCTATCAGTCTGCACAATCCAAGTGATATGTTGGGAAACCAATTTATGCAATCAACCAACATCACAGGAAAAAGGACCTGGCCCCCTGACATCCCTGCTCTCAGTAGATACAGGTGGGTGGAAGGAGAGGGTGCTTTAACAGGAGTACAAAAAAGACCAACTCCATACAGTTATAAAATATATCATCCAAAGATATCATCCCATTCGTCAGGTCATGGGTTATTGGAGGAGAGGTGACATGTTTGGTTAGAGCATGTAGGCGAGACATGTGGAGTACGCTATGTATACTCTGTAAGTTTCAAGTTGCCTAGGTAACCTGCATCCATTTACTGGATACCAAAAAACCTACATAGGACACCCACATCTACAATTCTTGAAGCAAAGCCAAGGCATTTCTCACAGAGAATCTTGCACCTAATGGGTCACATGTACACAGAGAGAGAGGGAGGTAGAGAGAGAGATGGGATAGAGACTGGTAAAAGTATGTAATTGGTTGGTTTGGCATCTAAAGGGGTGGACTTGGTAACAGCTGATCTACATGCTGATATGATTGGCTGTTTACTGTGTACCACTACATATAACCTCAATTTAAGTTTCATTACTACACACACACCCATTGGTTAATATATTTAGATGTACTGCTTATTTCTTGTTCACAATAAATATGTCGCACATCTACAAGATCTCTACATGACAATACATGCACACCCATACACCACACACACACATGCACACACATATACACAATGCACACATGCTTGCCCCTACACCATGCACTCACATGCACACACACATGCACACATGCATGCACACCCATACACCCATACGCATACACACATGCACATATACATGCACCCCATACAGGGATCATATGTACGCATATGGTAGTGGCGGAACCGGGGTCGGGGGGGGAGGGGGGCAACCCCCACTTTCAAACCTATAATCATTAGTAACAAATAAGAATTATTACAAAGGAAAGATGGCTGAAATTCGCAATACAACTGCAGCCCTGCGAGCAAACAGGCAAGGTATGATGACGTTACGCAGCATGATATAATAAAAAAGCGTTGGCGGCTGGGACTTCACCCCAGACCCCCTCCCGCACCCTCCCCCGCTTTAATGAATATCAATTAACAACCCCTTTTCTGAAACCTGGATCTGCCTCTGTATGGACTTGGATTTGGGGGAGTTGTGTGTGAATGGCTGTGCTTATAGTGATTTATACCACCTTGCACATTCCTATGGTAGTACGTAAACTGTTAACACAATACTCCCTTTGGTTTGCACTGTTCTGTTGGAGGAGGAGAGGTGACATGTTGGCTTAATGCATGGATGTATGTATAAGTCAGCAGTCAGTATGCGTGTGAGTATTCGTTCTAAATAATGCATTACTGAGTACTTGGAGTTCCACAGGGCCACTTGCATGAGACATGGGAACCATCCCGTTCCAGGGACCACTCCTTGGAGGCCTGGCCACTAGGATGACTCCAGGGACTGAGGGATCTCTAGGTCAAATTGGTCATCACCCTCTTTATGTAGCCACAGGTGCCCAACACATGAATGCATGTTGACACCATTAATCAGCAACTTCAAGGCTATTTACAGTTTGATTGGCACACTATATGGAGCTATAAGGATACTCATGTGGCATCCAAAGGGTTAACTACTAAACAACAGTACATGTGACCCCTTTTTGGCCCCTCCCCTCTTCCCATGTAAGCATATGTGACCCCTCTTTGGCCCCTCCCTCTTCCTCTGTGAGAAATGCCTTAGCTTTGCTTGAAGAATTGGGTACACCACTAGATGTGGGTGTCCTGTGTAGGTTTATTGGTATCCTGTGTATGGATGCAGGTTACCTAGGCAATTTGAAACCTTACAGGGTATACATAGCGTCCTCCACATGTCTCGCCTACATGCTCCAACCAAACATGTCACCTCTCCTCCAATAACCCATGTCCTGATGGATGGGATGCTATCTTTGGGGGATATATCAGTTTTACTAATAACTGTATGGAGTTGATCTTTTGTGTACTCCTATTAATGCACCCTCTTGCGCGTGTGTGGGGGAAAGCGACGGAAAGGCAGGAGTCTTAAAAAGTTCAAACCTTTGTAGCACTAGTTTTAAAGAACATTCGATGCAACCACGTACTGTCTGGCGAACAGTATAATACAAATAAAAGCCACGGAAAGGCAGACATAGAATGGAGTCTGTAAAATCTACTAACCTTTATTTTAGAAATAACTTTCGGTGCATCGCTCACGTTTATATCGGCCTAGTACTCTATCTATAGGCTCATGCAGACCAATTATTTGTGATGTATTTAGCTAGGGCCTGGTCCATGAGAGATGGGACATAAATCACTAAGGGTTACAAACATACGTCATGTCATGTTCATTAACATGTGAACTCGCGCCCATACATGGGCATTGCTCGGTTTAGGTACTAAACCATATTATAGTTTAGTATCTAAACCATGGTTTAGGACCTAAACACTTTTCATGTTCGGCGTACTACTATAATTTTCATAATCCGGACTCAGAAATTTCCTGATGTTGTTGAGACAGTGTAATCTGTCTGGTTATTCATTCTATGTTTATCATTTCTAACAAATTTGGCAATATACCGATTGTCAGCAACCGCTATATAAATACAATCACCCTCGCGGTCATCGTGCTCAATAGTATACTCGTATTGAAAATAAGAACATTGTTCAAGCCTTCGCGTGGTTAAGGTTTTTACGGTGGGCAGTATATTAAGCTATATTGTAAGCTGCAGTTGGAACGAAACTATATATACAACCGCCACACAGCCATAAGGTAGGATCGCGATTTAGATTAAATAATCTTATACTGTGCATTTGCGTATATTTTCCCATGCATGAGGTTCGACGTATATAGCTCTAGTGGCATGGTAATGCATGCTTATTCAGATATTGGATTTTGTTGCCAGAAATCATCCGCCGTTCCGTACACTTCGTCTTCTGAATCAAATCTAATGGTGTCCTAATATAATACTGTATGAGGGCCAACTATTTTGGAACGGTAAAAATTTTGGAACACTAGCTTATTCCGTAACAGCGTCCCGGAGATACATCGCTATGCCACGCTATAAGGTGCATGATGATAAATTTGCGTGAGCACGCACCACAGCGATACCGCTACTGCGACAAGGTATAACGTCTCATCACGTTATAAATACCTTACGCGTCTCTTTGATGTAGGCGGATACCGTAGAAATCAATTTCAACGGGCCGTCTGTGGACTGAGATTGGACGGTAAACGTCTCTTTCCCCGTCACTCTGTCACGTCATTTCTATGCAGCTATAATCCGTCACTTCGGTAAATCGATGGTTAAAGAGGTCACTTTTTACCGTGTCGTACCGTCGGTATGTATAAGGTTGCATGGCACCTTTCTCAGATTCTGACGCAGTTTTGAAAAAGTGAATATATACAAATACATGGGCATGTACGAAAGGGAAACGCATGTATTTTGCTTGGTCTCTGTACGTATTGATGTAAAAAAAAAAAACTGTACTGGTAGGATTCTGTCCTGTTGAAAGATACGATTATAGGATGAGAACCACACGAAGTACTTGCTTTTAAAATCACAATTATGGTTAGGTTATTGATGACACGGGCGTGAACCTGTACGACAGTCGCACAACTCTCTCGTCATCAAACCTTCAACTATTACAAAAAGTCGCAGGTGAGAAAAAGAGATTCTTTAGCACATAACTCATTGCGCTCCAAAGACAACGTCGCGGAAGGCAACTGTATTGAATTAAGCGAGGAAACAAAAATTATAAATACAACAACTTACATATTGGAAAGAGTATATATCGTAATGAGAAAGGCACAACTCTCTTGCCAGCAAACGTTCATCTGTTACAAAAAATGAGATCCTTGTGACACATTGACATACCTCATGGCGCTCCAGAGTACGTTCGTGGAAATGGTAAGCGGAAAAACAAGTATCAGACATCAACTTACATAACGAAAAAAGCACGTACTTTCGCGTTACAACCTATTCCCGTTGTAGACTGAAAGAAGGTTCGACACAACAAAAATGGTACCTACTGACACATTTACCTGATGAGGATGAGGCAGTGGCGTAGCCAGGATAATATGGATGGTAGGGTACAGCGAGGAGGTATGGGGGAGCACTAAACAGGCGCTGATCCAGGAATTTTGGAGGGGGGGGGAGGATAACTAGAACGGGGTGGGTGCGTCCCCCTCCCGCGGAAGTTTTTAGATATCTTATGCATGTCTTTAGCAAATCCGACCAGGCCCGACGTCCGACTGTTGTCAATATATGTGTCAATTCATTCGCACAAAAACATCATAGAGAGATGTGTAATGAATCTGTATTATATACAAATAAATAAAAACATTCTCTAACGAGAGAGTTGTTGGTATATAGGATTGATCAATGGTGGTGTAAAAAGCACGGAAACAAGAGTGACAGAAATTGAAATAGGCCTATACTTAATTAGCCCATTACTCAGGCATGCGCAGTTGTATTGTGAGTGTGCTAAATATAGGCCTATTTCAATTTTCCAGGAAAATTTCTGTCACTTTGTTTTCGTGCTTTTTACACCACCATTGGTAAGTCCTATTTACCAACAACTCTCTCGTTAGAGAATGTTTTTATTTACTTGTTTCATAGGTCTTTTTTCACCCTGTCATAGCAGTATCGTAGACAATGAAATGTAGGAAGAGCATATAGAATTTGGACGATCCCCTTTATCTCTTAATGCAATAACAAAAAACTTTATTATAATTGTACGAATTAGTAGTATTTATAACGATTTGTCCTCGCCCGCGCCCTCGATCGTCTCCTGCGGGGACGTCCTCCCCGGCCTCCCCGCCATGCTGGGTTGAACCAGGGTGGCGGGAGCCATGCAGGCCAGGGCGGGAGCACAGGCGGCGGTGGTACCGGCGGGAGCGCAGCTGGTGGTGGCGGCGGCGGGGGTATTGCTGGTGGTGGTGGTGGGTCCAAATCTGCTGCTGGTGGCGGCGGGGGCAGCGCTGCTGGTGGTGCTGGGGGCTGGTGGTGGTGGGGCAGCGGGGCTTCTCGCGGGGAAGGGGAGAGGAGTCGGAGGATGAATGTGATCCTCTTCCTCCTCCTACCCCTCATTATTAAAAAAACCACGAAGGTCTTCAGCTGCCATCTACATGTACGTGACAGAGAGTATGATTAAATTTTTTTTTTACCTTTTTCTGTTTTCAAGCAAGTTTACACGTGAAAATCCACATAGAACATTATTAAATTTTTTCCTCTTTTTGCAAAGTGCACTATAATTCAGCGGGTGCATGACTGACTTTTATACCTGCAAAGCCTTAACACATGTGCAGACTGTGCTATAATTTTATTGGTCCAATTCCATCATATAAACGGCATGTGCTAAAATTTTTTGGTCAAATTTGAAAATGCTCCAATCTAAACATGGAGGTGTAGTCTACATGCAGTAAAGATGGATAGTGTGGGAACTCAGGTAGTGAACTACATGACTGCATGTAGATCTGGGATAACATGGCACCATGTAGATTGATAAGGATATGTTTATATCTGTGGACAGGGTTTGCAGCGTTATGAGTGTGGGCAGAAGGTCTGATTTTTCACTACAGGAAATTGTTTCTCTATAACCACACCGTTTTAGGACACGGAACCAATGTAGAACTGTAGGTCGTTGTGCTCTCATTCCATCGCGATAAAGAGATAAGCGATCCGTTTCTCCGTTGTCCCTCCAGACGCTAGTGAAGTTTTATTAATGACTTCAATCAATCCTATATTGAACCTGTTGCCGCAGGTTCAGATGATTAGATTGATCAGTTATAGCTGAGTATTCTAAAAAAGATGCAAGTATATTAATTGAGTGTACATGTAATCGGAAGTCTCGCTAGAGACTTCCATATAGGTTTTGACCCTGACTATGAATTTAATTAAAATCCCGCGACCCTACCGTAGCTTTGCTCCCGACGATCGGATCGTCTAACTTGTTGCGACAATCGATCTAGAAGTCAAAACTGAGTAGTTTTGTATTTGTTTCACGTCGTAAAACCGCGTAGTTGTCGAGAACGAAAAACACTGCTGTCCTCGTTCTCCTTCCAAGAATAATGGGCGGGTCGTCTTCTGCTTCTTCTGCTTCTTGGGAACTCATAACTCGGGACAGGAACAATTTTAAGCAATGAAAATTGCACCAATAGCTTTATAATTTGCTGGAGGACTCGCCATAGTCGATGTTAGGCTTTGATACACAAAGCCTAAAAGCCTATACACGGTCTTATCAAGTCTAATTAAGCAAAAGTACCTATAAAACACAACTTATATAATTAACTCTAAATAGCTTCGGTTTTTCAATCGTTGTTTGGTGTGCGAACTTTTTGCTAGTGAAGTTGTTTTTATCAAAATGCCTTCACGTCAAGAAAAGAAACGAGCGAAACGACGTGCGACATACCTTGAGAATCGAGACGAAGTTTTAGAATCGGCACGGGCATCCTATAACGCCAACCCAGAAAAGAAAAAGGCAGCTATAAGCGAGCGGTATCAACTTAAGTGTTACCTTTTGAGACAGCTGCACATACCCACAACTACCGGATAGAAACTTCATCAGAAAAATTCACTACATTGTCAAATTGAAAATTTTCACACACATGCATAGCTGGTGCATGGTCACGTGCACGCTTCGGTCATAAAGCTTTCCGTCACAAATTTAATTGTTGAGCAGTAGGAACCATAGCATTGTGAAAAATGAAGAGTTTTCTCGTCGCCATCCATGCAGGCTTTAGTAATCCGGATATCGCGTGATGTATACATGTATGTATTGGATATCACTGTGAAATTCATGCTTAATAAACGCAAAAGCAAAAAAGCGGCTGGGGCGTCGCCCCAGATCCCACTGGTGGGGCTATCAGCGCTCCCCCAGACCCCCTTGCTGTCACGGGAGGGGGCATGCCTCCCCCAGTTGTGAAATATTTATCAGACCCCCCCTTTCCCAAAATCCTGGATCCGCCCCTGTTAAGAGGGTGGGTGGTGAATGCCTCCTTATTGCAGCATATGTGGGAAGTAGCTCCTGAGTCGATAATCCACTCATTCAAAATGGACAGCGCACAATTGGTGGTGTTTACAAGTCCACAGATGTCACTATTTGTGTCGGAATTATCATCTACTGAAACAGTCACCCTGTTTTTGAAAGTCTTTTCTCTCCTTCTGACCCACCTTGATCTGATCCATCTTTCCATAGTTGTAACACTTCGGCTTGGGCCTGTGAGGTACTGCACGTGAGGGCATTGCATTCTCATTGGTCAAGTACGCCTCCTTCTCTTTGGCCTTTCTCTCTTGATGAAGGATATTCACAACCTCAAGCTTTGGTACTTTAGTAGTGGCCTCTAATACGATCACCAAGACATTTTATGTGTCGGGCAAGCTGGCTAGAAGATAAATCACACGATCCTCGTCTGACACCGTCTCACCTGCAACTGCTATAGAGCATCAAAAAGGTCTGTCATATGCTCTTGCGCGGGGTCTCCATCCTTCAGTCTCATTGAGTGTATAGTTTTCGACGGAGATCGAGTCTTGTTGTCCATGTTTTCTCAGAATGGTCGGCCAATTTCTTCCATACAACGGCCGGATCATCAGGGTTACTGATGAGGTACAGCACGGTTAAATCCACTACAAGACAATCGTTGCTAATGCTTTGTCTCTTCACGCTGCTCTGAATTTGATAATTTCAGCCGCTCCACGTGTATGTTCAGTCTCCTCATTCACAATCTTCTACAGGTCTTCTTTCATAAGCGCCATTGGACATTGGACCTTCCAAGTAGGATAGTTCGTTCCTTTGAGAGGAATAACAACAGCAAGTCTCGCCGACTCGGCCATCTAACACGATCGCGATACACTAGTCAGTTCACACAGCAAAAAAAGACCGCGAATCAATTTTTGATTTCACAAGTGATTTCGCAGTTGTCGCTTGTGATTTGCAATTGATTCTCACATTGGGAAATCACGCTATGATTCTTCAATTGATTAAAAATCACGTAATGATTTTGCAATGATATACAAATCAAGCGTTGATTTTCCAAGTGAAACTGAATCAATTGATGAATCCTGTTTTGATTTTATAGGTGATTTTATAGGTGATTTTTCAAATGATTTTTTTAATACATGTATTTTGAAGGAAGTAGGCCTACAAGTATAAAATGAAATGGATTAGCAGGTTTTGCAGCTGATAGGAGAGCGCCATATGCTTAAAGCGTGACTGTTTAAATGCATCCCTCTTAAGCTGTACATGTACCGTATCCTAAAGTCTGTGGGTGGGTGGTACACAAAATGGCCGCAGTCAGAGGCGGATCCAGGGGGGGGGGGGGGGGGGGGGGGGGGGTTTGGGGGTTGCAACCCCCCCTTTCATATATGGCAACGCCCCCTCTTCTGCTAAACAGCCCCTCTCCCTTCCCCGCTTTTTGTATCGAGCCCCCCCCCCCCCCCCCGCTTCTCGTATCGGGCCTGAAGCGGGCAGCACCCCCCCCCCCCCCCCCCCCCCCCCCCGCATTTCGTATCGCAGGTCTCAACCCCCCCTTTAGGAAAACCCTGTATCCGCCCCTGGCAGTAATGTACATGTAGGCGGCATTACGGGCGGTGTTACGGTTATACGAGCCGAGGTTTGAGCGCGAGCGAATCCATCCATACATTTCGAACTTAGTGGCGTCCTGGCTGTCTTTTACCGGGGGGATAGGGAGCAAGAACCATAAATGGCGCCCCTTATTTTTAATAGTCAGTCAAAGTTATTAATATTTAATTTAATTTGGGCATTGTGTTCCATGGGCTCTGAGGTAGCAAACTCTAATATCTATGATTTAAGCACCCGAAGAAAGAAGGATCATATTCGCAAAAGGAGTGTAAGCAATTGGACTTAATTGTATTGCTGGCAAGCATATCGCTGCAATTTTATTCCTATTGATGCACACCAAACGTGGCTGATCAAATTTTGCAACCGCACCTTGTAAGTCGCATGTATCTGTGTGTGTGAGTGTAGGTGTAAGTGTGTATGGGTGTGTGCGCGCGTGTGGTGCATGATTGCATGTCTGTTATACCCAGAGCTAAACCAATCTGTCCTCAACCAAAACCCAGCAAAAGGTTCAACTTCCTGGCCAAGACACTTAGAGAAGATCTGGCACGGGCAAAATTTGCCAAGATCTTGGGCTCCTGGGCAAGATCTTGTCCTCCCAGCAAGATCGTGGCCTTATGGGCAAGATCTTGAATATCTTGCCCAAGACACTTGGACAAGAACTTTTTGCTGGGTAAAGGTAGGCCATTTTTGTCTGCTAGAGGTAAGCCATTTTGTGTCAGCTACCTGGAGGTAAGCCATTGTGTGTCAGCAAGCCAGACGTAAGCCATTTTGTATCAGCAAGCCAGAGGTAAGCCATTGTGTGTCAGCTACCCAGAGGTAAGCCATTGTGTCAGTAAGCCAGAGGTAAGCCATTTTGTGTCAGCAAGCCAGACGTAAGCCATTTTGTGTCAGCAAGCCAGAGGTAAGCCATTGTGTGTCAGCTACCCAGAGGTAAGCCATTGTGTCAGCAAGCCAGAGGTAAGCCATTATGTCAGCAAGCCAGAGGTAAGCTATTGTGTGTCAGCTACCCAGAGGTAAGTCATTTTGTGCCAGCTACCTAGAGGATGTTGATGTTGAGTCCATTCAAAAGCTCCGTGCTTCAGTACCAACAGTGCCACTACCACTACCAGAGACCTCGAGCTCTTTGGGCGCCGGCTTGGATGAATCAAGTGAAGGCCATGCATGAGCATGCGCAAGAAGAATGGATCCGGACAATGTACCAAACGAAACGGCTGTGCTGAGCATTAAAAGGGCAAGAGCGTCTTGTGGAGTTGGAGGGACAAGCCATGAGATTCCTCACCACTCACCAGAACCTGCTCATCCTTCAAGCAACCTTAGCTCTGATGTGGACTGACCCATTTTTCTCTTTGTCTCATTGTAATGTTTAACTTGTGATCATATAATAATCATTTGAGAAATCACTTATGAAATCATGCGCTTGATTCTACACGGGATTCACTATACTAAAATCGTGTGCAAAATCACTTATTGATTTTACAATGGATACTACAATTGATTCGTAAAATAATCAATTGATAAATACACTGCGTGATTTCCACGTGATTTTCCAATAGATTTTCAATTGATTTAACTGTTAAATCAGTCATTGATTTCGCGCGTGATTCCGAATAACAAATCAATTGATGAATCAATGCTTGATTCGCGGTCTTTTTTTGCTGTGTCAAACAAAGCTCTACTCACTATCTAATGATATAAAACCAGCCTGGGCCCATGACCTGTTAGAGTGCGCTATGTTCTACGTGTTGACACTTTGACCTAGCTTTTACAGGAATCACAAATATAGGAATCGCGTGAGTCAATATATAGCACCGGCACTAAGAGAATGTTCTAGGTTACATAATAATAAGTAACATGCATGCATGTGAATAAGTAAGAAATGTCTGAGTAGAGTGCATGTACGCGAGTAGGTTCTGTGTAGGAATCCTGCAGTATCATGAATGTCATTTAAAAACGTCACTCACGTCTTGCGGGACAGAATTGAGTCACTTCACTCTTAGTGGCAATCGAACAAAATACTCGTCCCCATCGCCCCTACCCAGTCCCACCTAAAATTTCTCCGTCATCGTCATCGTCATCGTCGTCGTCGTCATTGTCGCCGCCGCTGCCGCCGCCGGCAGTCAGTCATTCACACATCAACGTCCGGGCTTTGCTGTTGTAATTTTATTTCCTAATTGTCCACCCACATACAAAAATAAAACTGCCTCAGTCATCCTGTTTCTCTTTTGCATTTACATTTGTATTTCTATTGGAGCCTTTGCATTTTCTAAATCGTCTTGTGCACTTTTGTCATGCACACACATACACACACCAAGCAAGTGTGTATGTGTATTATTTCTGGTGTGTGAGAGTAGGTATGTGAGTGTGTGTGTGCATGTGTGTGCATGTGCTTAAAAGTACATGTTCGGACGTTTGTGGCCTGGGTAGCATGCTGTTAGGGAGTTAAGTCGAGAGATGATGAAAAGGTCTAGAGCCAATTTTTAAACATCTGGTTACAAAATTGTCAGGTGTTGCCATGTGCACTTAATACACAAACACACACACGCACAGACACACACATGACCCTACAGCAGAGCTGGCATGCCAAACATGAACCTGTTCAATGACACGAATTTTCCCTTGTTGCTAAGGTAGAAGCATCAGCTATAAGCTGCCTCAGAAATCTAAATTCCATTTACTCCATCTCGTTTTTGTATGTATGTATGTGCTTTGTACGAGTTGTGTGTGTATATGCATGAGTGTGTGTGTGTGTGTGTGTGTGTGTGTGTGTGTGTGTGTGTGTGCGTGTGTGTACAGTGTATTGCTAGAACTCATGGGTACATGGGAGCAGTTGGATGTGAATACTATTACAAACTTTACAGAGGCCCAGTCTAACACAACTATCAGTAGTGATAGGGTAGCAATGATTTTCACTGCCAGACTTGCAAGGCTTCCAACCCACGCCCTTTTCCAGAGTACACGTTTCAATCACACCACACAGGCTCACGCACGCACACACACACACACACACACACACACACACACACACACACACACACACACACACACACACACACACACACACACACACACACATACACACACATACACACACACACACAAACACACACATACTAGTCTCGTACCCAGACCCACATCGCAGCTGCGGATGGAATACATCACCGCCTACGCGAGTAGTGGGTCTGGTGTCCTCCTGTACAAATTTCTGTCCATTTGCGCCAGAATGTTGTAGCGACCAATCAGATTTGAGGTATGCGCTAATTGCATATTCTACTTATCAATCGAAGTTATCGGTTATGGCGGTAAGGCTAGAGATGGATGATGTACAGGTACTACGTGCGATTCAGTCGGCGGGTGAACGTATGGGGTATGCCAAAGTTAAGGACGAACAGTTCCGAGTCATCGAAGACGTGGTCCGTGGTCGGGACACGTTCGTAAGCTTACCAACTTACGGCGTTCTGATCTGGGGTATTTATTTGACGAGCTATCGGTTCGAGAGGTACGAAGCAATGCACTCACAATCGCGCCAAAAAGGCAAAGAGCGAGAAGCGATGTCACAGCCGATCCTTATCTTAGGAGAGAAGCCAGCTCGTCGTCTGAGTCCAGCGACTCCGACGCATAATCTCGTCCCCGGACCCAGATTCCCAACAGCGGCGGGTGGATTACATCACCGCTACGTGGAAAGTAGTGGATTACATCACCGCTACGTGGAAAACAGTTTTCCACGTAGCGGTGATGTAATCCACCCGCTGCTGTTGGGAATCTGGGTCTGGGGACGAGACTACGTAAACTACGTTTTTTGCACAGTGTTCCATATAGGATTTGACCCCGATTTTAAAAACACGCGACCCGTCATGGATGGGTCAAGGTGAAGGGCAATGAATGGAATCACAGAAAGCCAGCTCAGAAACTATCTCTCCATAGCATTGGAGATTCTTCTTAGCCTGGATACATGTCTTGTATATTGAAAACCTCAATGGCTATGGTGATGGTGCATGGTTGTGCACCTATATAGCTGCTGGTGCAACTCAACCTGATAAGTTAGTACTTAGAATCATGGGACATGAGCATCTAGTGTAGGTGATGGGACAAGAGCATCTTGTGGAGGTCATGGGTACATCAGTGGAAGCCAAACAGGAGCAGCAGAAGAAAAAACAATCAAAATTGCATAGGAGGTTCATGAATTAAGGACCAACAGGCTCTAATGGTGGAGGTACAAGTGTGAGTGTACCAAGCAGAATGGAGAGTGGGTGGTTTGCACATGTGTATGTGTGTGTGTTTGTTTGTTTGTGTGAGTGGGTGTGTTTGTGCATGCATGCCTGTGTGCATATAAGTGTGCATTCTTGTACTGCAGGCTCACATCTAGTAAGTGTGCTCATAGCAAACAAGAGACAACAGGGAAATTAGATAATAATTTTACAAAGCAGAGGCCAGTTCTGTGTATGTGTGTGTGTGCATGTGTGTGTGATGGATGACTGCCAAAGCCATTTTTATGTGTACATATACACATGTTTGTGATTGAAGCATGACTCCTGTGTGTACATGAATGTGCGTGCATGTGCATGTAGGTTTGTGTGCATGTGTGTGTGTGTGTGTGTGTGTGCATGTGTATGCATATGTTTAAAAGTGTAAAAGGCAACAAGAAGACCTGTTGGTAATTGCCAGAGCAAGGAAATCAAACAATTAACATGTGACTACAGTTGCAAGTGTATGCTAGTGCTTGTGTGTGGTGTGCATGTGTGTGCATGCATAAACGTGCACATTGATACACAAGACAATTTAGAAACAGGTATGGCTCCAGTAGAAATACAAAAGAGAAGCATGTGATGATAGGATGACAGCTAAAAATAGGGGGGGGGGGGGGGGGGGGGGGGGGGGGGGGTGGTAATTCATGACTTTCAAATTCCTGGCCGTCCACTTGGGAGTTCATTCCCCATAAGGAGGGAAGATTTTTTGTGTAAATGTTTTTTTTTTTCTTAAAAATAACACCCCACCTCTGCTAAATTTCTATCTATGTTAATTTTTATATATTCGTTAATTCATACAGCTATGGTTATAAGCTAACATTGATTAATACTTTGAATGATGCATACAATTAATGAATTATATCGTTTTCAAAACTCAACCAACTTGTCTAGACACTCCTGAAACCTTCCATTGACCTATCACTTCGCCTGCCTAGGTAACATATGAGAGCCTCGCCAAACTCTTAGTCTACGGCTGTCTTCATCCTCCTCTTTCCATTAAGCAGTGTGAGTTGGATCTGAAAAAGTGGCTCAACTCTCTTTTAGCCAAAGCTGCTGCCCTGTAACTCCTAAATAAAGGGTTCTGGCCATCCATCAGCTGCTGACATCTCTGCAGAATGGCGGATCTGCTCACTGCACGCAATGTGCCAAGTGGTCGTCTATGTTGGTTGCCCACTTCTCCACTGGGTACTGCTGAGGGAAAGACTCCTCATCAATTCCATAGTCTCTTCTCTGTCTTGCCAGTACCTTTTGCAGATGGGGCAGCATTAGGTTGATCATTTGATCACATCCTCCATGTACTCGTTTGCCATCTCAGACACATAGGCGGTCATCTTCCTCTGGCTTGTGGGTTTTTTTAACACTCTGGAACAAGTCCTCTGTAACTCCACTGAACTCTGGTTTTGTGAGAATCTGGTGTACTGATCACTGATTGGTTGGTTCTGGCTGATGTGGAGACCCTTGTGAAATCCCTGAGGTTGGTATGAGTGGCTCCCTTCTCTATGGTTCTAATATATAAGGGCTCCACTAGATGTACTCCCAAGCAGGCAAACACCACCAGAATGACCCTAAGGTAGGGGAGCTCCATTACTTCTCAAACTAAGCAGGCCAAGCGGTTGTTGATGTGGCAGTTCTGATTCAGAAACTCTACAAGGTGGTCAACATTGTTGACAAGAACTGCTGCTGCTCTAGAAAGACAGCCAAACCGTTTATCCTCAAACAACACATTTTGCTTTGTGAACAGTTTCTTTTACTCTTTCACAGCTCTTTCGATTTTGATTTTATTTGATTGATTGCATAAATATAAGCACACATACATATGCAAAAAGGTAAGTAGTGGCACGATGTGTACGTGCACTTACAAACTGCCTCTTGATTCTTCTTTGCCTGTCTCACCATTCCTCATCCTCCCAACACTGAATGTTTTCCTAAGCTTCTCCACCCTCCTCTGAATGGTGGATACTGACACACAGAAGACAGTGTCATGGAAGTACTTTGCATACACTTGCTTCGCAACTTCCCTGACAGCCATGGCATTGGTTACTGTGCCTTTACCTTGTCTCTCCGGGTGGTATCTCAGCATCCCTATTACACTCTTTATAGTGGGCAGTCGGTGAAAAACTGGAAGTCCTTGAATTGGACAAAATCCCTATCAAAATCGAATGGCTTGTCTCTGGATCAGGTTTTGCACCCACTATTCGCCCCCCCACGAAGATAAGGAATAAGAACCAGAGATATTAGAGTAGATGAACACAATTCGTCTCCTTAGGAGATGCAAGAGCGACGATTAATCGTGTTCTGAGCTTATCCTTTTTTGTTCGCGTGCGTGTTCTCGTAAGCGGTAGTCGTTAATTGCCAATGCGTGGGTGTTAAAATGACTGGTATGTTTTTTTGCAGGAGGTGGGGTGTTTATTTCACAATAGACACTCACATCCTATACTGAATTTCATCTCCATATGTCAATGAACAACTACCCAAGTGGACGCAACCCAATTCAACAATAAGTTATTTTTTTGCAATTACCCCCCCCCCCCCCCCCCCACTAAAAACAGTTTAATGTTATGAATGTGGATCGACAATAAGGAAATGCAATAAATTGCAAAAGCAAAGCATTGATGTTGATGCTTGAATGGACTGACTGCCCATGGTGTGTGTGTACATGTGTGAGTGTGCATGTGTGTGTATAAGTGCACATGGCAACACTAAATTCCCAACTGAATTCTAGCATGGAGTATCTTCTGGGAAAACCTCACTTTCATTCTACCCTGAGCCAACATGTCTGGAAAGCCTCACCTCCATTTAACCCTCCATTTAACTCATTCCCTCACTTTTGGTCATACCCTATCTAACACACTGTCCCCAAAATATAAATATTGACACCTGGTATGGCTTTAGGTCACACATGTATGTATAAAGGATGGTAGAGGTGGGCTGCAATCACACCAGCTAAATGCCAGCCCTGGCTGTACTTATAAATGTATTGCTACAGGTGTTAATGTTTATACATCAATGGCAGGTAGCACCCTTTTGGCTTCTACCCTGACCTAACCACCTTACCTTGACCAGTGTCAAGGTGTGGGCTGACCAAATGGTAACCTTGGTTCTAGTCACACTCAGGGTAGGGGGACAGCAAACCCATGTACAGTCGCCTGACTCCTTTTGGGCAAACAATCAACTATGCCATGCACACCACCAATTGGAAACTAAGCATGAGGGAGCATTCTGACAGAATGAAATGACACCAATTGCTCTGATCTGAGGTTGTGTATGAATGTGAGTGTGTGCGTGTGTGCATGTGTGTGTTTGTGTGTGGATTTTATTTTGAATGGGTATTAATTATTGTGTCGAACCAAATTTAATTGGTTCACCAATGAAGATAAATTAAACAAGAAAGAGGTTTTAGTAGGCCAATGATCGAGAGTACTACATGTTGATAAATACATGTAGCTACAAGGGGGTGCATGTTTGATATACTGTGCGTGTGCAGAAGTCGAAAAGGAAGGGTGCGTTTCAGATTAAGTTAGCCCTAGACACCGTGCACGTTCATGCTCTGCAGCGTTGTGCACGCATAAATGAAGCAGTTTGACCGAGCCAACACGCTCGATTTCTACGTGCATGCGCTACAGAGTACGCACCGTGTTGCGCAGGCTGATGGCAGCTGAATCCACGTATTACGAATCTTTAGCTTCTGCTCGCTATGTTGAAGAAGCCAAGAAGGGGAACAGAACCAGACGTTTGCAAGAAGCGAAAACGCCGTACTTGTTGTATAGTGTATGGATTGGCGGAGACATAGTTATTTAACAGGAAGTAATTGCATTTCATGTCCTCGATGCCAGGTATATGGCGCGAAACGACCGGGAAATATGCAATTACTTTGCATAGTTGTATCCCCGTTACGGATAAAGTAAAAATTAACGAACAGAATCAAATCAATAGGTACAGGATCCCTCTACGTACAAACCAAACTAGGAGTGAATTGAAACTTCCTGCCGATAGATATGGCGGGTTTGAACCCCAAGGGGTATCGGACGTTGTAACACTGGCACGAAGCTAATGGAAAAGCCCATAATCGATTTTACCAGAGGGAAATGATGTAGTTGAAAATAAGTAGTCAATAGTTCCGATTCAAAAACGTGAGTCATTTTTATAACTTTTAATATAGCGAAGGGCCATTTTCTCGTGTCCCATAAATATATATATGGGACAGTGCCCAGCTAAATCACCCTTATGGTACTTTTTCAAAATTTCCAGAACAAGCAAAAGAGAAGTAACGCTCGCATTGAAATGTATGGCTAATTATAAATTCAGTGCCAAATAACTATGTGATGGATAGACCGATTTAGGATGCGTAAGGACCATTTGACAGAAGCTCATGAGTGTTCAAGGAAAATCAAAAAATTTGAAAACTTGAAAGACTAGCCAGAAGGGTGATTCTGCTGGACACTGTCCCATATATATATATATATAAATGGTGAAATCCTTTAATACCTTTATAATGGACCATACACGATACAATGTTGTAAATAAAACATCTCAGTACAGAGTTAAGTTCCCTTCCAGGAGTTGGCATCCACCCCGTAAGACAGAGATAATATATTATCTCTGGTAAGAGAAGTGCCTGAGCATTGGCCCGTACAAGAGTCATATTCAGGTGGCCGTATGTAACACACGCACAAAGCGAATGCAAGGCCCCAGAATCGATTTTACCAAAGTGAAAAGATGTTGTATGAATTATTGAAAATAGGAAGTCAATATGGAAATGGCCTTACCATTCGGAAGTTTTAGAGATTCCAACGTGAATCATTTCTATAACTTAATATATTTATATGGATCACGAAATTTTCTTGTGAACTTTCACATATAGTGGGTATGTATACTGTGTAGTCATGTGCATGCCAACTTGGTCTGCATGCGTGCTGAACTCCTGCCATATCTGTAGGATATACAGTTTCACAAAGCTACGAAAGCGATGAATAACAGCAGCTGTATATATATATTGGTGACTGTTATCTACCTGACCCCATGACCACTATATATACCGCAACAGTCAAAGTGGGCTTGTGCATCTCATCAGTGCTATTTTTGATCGCCGTTGTGCTCGTCCCAGCTTTCAAGTTGCATACATTATTGGTATACCGACTAGCACTTTATCAAGTGATCGGCGCAAAGCTATTTTTTGTCGTATATGCTTCAATACAGTTAATGCTTCTAGATGGTGATTTATCACCTCTACTAGTATTAACTCTGGTATGTTCATCTATAGGATACTTTAATGGATTTCTCACACTGTGGATAAATTTTCATCTATGTGTACTTTCCGTATGTCACAAAAACTTGAAAAGGTTGGAACATACTCTATGCAGTGAGTTCAATTTTAATGGCCGTGATTATTTTGATACCGACGCTACTGCTTGAACATAACTTAGTTGAATATTATCTTTCTAATGCAAGCAACACAACGACATCTTATCGGAATTTTATAGATTTTATTAAAAATGAATCACTCGCTCTGTCCAGTGTGTCCGGTTTCTGCCTTCTACTCACATTCGTATTGGTCGTCGTCATGGTGGTTACGCTGTGCTGCAGAGCCTGTAGATGCATCGGGATCGCCTCCGTAAATCAAAAGCAACACAAGAAGGTTCTCTATGAGATGATGCCACTGCTGGTATATCCTACATTGTATGTGATTCTGATGTCATCATTCGCTGTAATTTTCACTGCAGGTCTTGTGGAAGGGACAATGCAATACTTATCAATAGCAGCAATATTTTTGTGGAGCATTTCAAGTTCGTGTGGTTTAATAATTCACGTGTCTTTCGTTTTGTACAATGCAAAACAAAAAGCCAAACAACAATATCGAAACAGCCACGACACCAGAGAGGATGTAACAATCATTGAAACTACTACATTGGTCGGCAGAAGTGAAACTTATTACTCCTTACCTACTGAAGACTGACTGCATGATGAAGAGCATTGTCTATAGTAGTTATGATTTTTATAGCACAAATGTGATGCTGCTGCGTGTGTATACGAATCCAAAACTTTAAAAATATGGCTGCATGAACTGAGCGCACCAATCGCGTTTTAATTGGTTCATAAAAAGTGAAATGTGGACGCGGTATCTGTGGCGTTGGATTGTGCAACTAGTTCTCTCTTACGGACACCAACTTGCGGCATTGTTACAGCGAATGGCGTCAGTATTAAATCTAATTAGATACGTACTAGCTAGGGGTAACTATAATTATGAAATCTGTCAGATGTGGAGGTTAATAGGGCTCCAATGAGACTGGAGCTTGGAAGGTACTACTCCAGACATGGCACTTATTTAACATATGGAGAAACAATCGCCCATTCATCGCATTTCATTCGAAATAAATATCTAAAATTACTTGCTCACCCATATCCAGAAATGGCCCATACGTAGGCGGTCATCTTTCAAAATGGATTTCATGCAAACATGTTTATATATACTCTAAAAATCGATATGAGTAAAACGTGCTGCATCAAGCATTCTTTAACTAAACTCAAGACCAATAAAGTTCATTTCAATGGCATAGTTTATTCATAAACATATTTTGTAAATAGTACCATACATTAGTACAGAAGGGATTGGAAACGGCGCACCTGCACACCAATAAACAGGTCCACCTGTGTTATGGCGGAAGCAAATCGGAAGTTTAGTTATTGCTATGACACAGGTAATATATGCACCGTAAATTGATGACCCAACATCAATTGATATTAATAACATATACAACAGGTTCAATTGATTTTAATGAAATGTAATTAATAAATACTGAACCTGAATTCTTAACATTTATTTACACATGAACAGGTTATGTTGTATAAGTCAACTGTCTAGAAAGAGCTCTGATACTTTAGCCGCACGGGCCCCTTGCAAGATATACTCTGGCATTCGAGCGCACAAGGGATAGGTTGAGTCTGCTATAAATGCTATCCAGAGTGGTGGAAGTGGTGGAGTTAATCTCTACTGAAAGGCGGGATGCAAGTTTCTTGAATGTGTTACTGTTAGAGGCAAGTAGGCCCCATGCAGGCCCCGAAGGGTTCAACACTAAGGGGTATGCAAACTCCAGCCTAGTTCTTCACAAATCCCCAATTTTTCTTGTATTTTGCGTTGTTCTGTGGCAAAAGCTGCAGAGACTGCTGTATGTCTCGCTTCAGAAGCAATGTCGGGTTTTAACGGAGACGACAAAGTTTGAAAAGGTCAAACGTAGCGGGTTTACCTTTGAAGCCCCAGTTGTTAACTAGGATGTCTGCAGGTCTAGAATGTTTCTGGTCATGACCAAGGCCACTGTCAGCTTCCAGCTTAAGGTTATACAAGGCTTTCTTGAAGAGTTGATGCAAAGTGTCACTAAGGTGGTTATGGTGGGTAATTACATCACTACACTCTTGCAAGTTAGAGTATGGTGAGCCTCAAGGGCTTTGGTCGGGCAAAGGGCACACATAGAGCCCGGCTCACACAACTAAATACCAAGCCATGCACCATTTGATGGCAAGCTGAGATTCAGATGGAGTTAAATGCAGGCCTAAGGCTGATGATGGGGTTACATGCAACTAAGAGCTAGCATGTGTGGATGAGATGGAAAGATGTCGGGCTCGGTCAGCCAGTGTGCTGCATTGCAAGAGGGATTGAAAAACTGTCTTCAAGTTTCAGTGACAAAACATGTCGATGGGTGTGGATGGTGTCAATGGTAGATGAAAATGCGTCATTGGGAGAAACAAGTACATGATATATAATTGTGGCCTCGAGGAGGTATGGTGAATATATGTGGTCAGGGAAGGAGGCACTAATAGAGCTGATATACGCTGCAGAGCAATGGAGGAAAACTGATTGGAGGCCCAAAACACCATGGGATAAAACTCAGCGTGGCTTGTTTCCAGACTGGGCATGTTAGGTGACAAGTCAATAGCAGAGCACTCCATGAAACAAGCTCTGAAATTATCATCAAATGTAGCAAGAGTGGATTGAATCAAATTTGGAGGTGTGGTACGTGCAATGTGCGTAAACTTGCAGAAAGCAGCACACTGGCGAAGGAGAGTTAGGGCAATCTGGGGATCCTCTAGTTTCTGCATTTGTTGGTGCAATATTTTGGAATCCCTGATGGCTGATGATAGGAAGTCTCACAAAAGCTTTTGCTTCCAATTGGTGACCAAGAAAGACAAAATTGGGAACACCTGAGCGTGTAGTGATAGAATCATGGAAGTTAGATAAGGGTTTTTTGCAAAAGAGTTCACATTTGCAGCGGCGACGGAAGAATACAAAAGTGTAGCCGCCATTAGGATGAAATTATTAATAATTGCAAATAAGCAATATGGCACAATCGTAAAACCCGCATCGCCATAAATTTCGTTTTGAATCATGATGTACACTTATCTGCGTGCTTTCTTCTTTTATCCGTATGCATAACTTAATTCTCGAATCGTCTTCACCTCGACGTTTTAGCAACTGAAAAAGTTTGATTAATCATGCCCTCTTAGGGGCTTCCCTTGTCTTGTTAACAATCTCATATTCTGTCACGGAGCTAGGAAAGTGTCCGTCGGAGTAAATTATCCTACCGGACATTTTACTCCGGAGTTAAATGTCCCCCGACGGAGTAAGTGGTCCGTCATATACATCGTGTAAATTTCAATTCAAACTATAGTGCGTAGCCATGGGTTTTAAGTTGCTAATCACTACCGATAAGGAGCGTAGCTGCCAGCTGGCTTTCAGAGGTTGTATGTGACTTCTACTACATTATAGCTGATGTAAATGGATGAAACTCAAGCGAGGACAGATGAAAACGAGGAACGAGAGTTTGCTGATGTCAGTTGAACTCGGGGCACATGCATCAATCCAGCGAAAAGCAAACTGTCCTAGGACGGAGTAAATTGTCTTAGGACATGTTATTCCGGAGTAAGTTGTCCTAAGACATCATACTCCGGAGTAAATTGTCCGCGGGAAGAGAGTTTGGGTAGGGACAGTTTACTCCAGATCGGGACAGATTACTCCGACGTAACATGCCCTAGAGGGACAGGTTGCTCCGGAGTAAAAGTGTCCTAGGACAACTTACTCCGGAGTAAATGGTCCGGGCGGACACTTTACTCCGCGGACAGTTTCCTCCGTGACAGAACACTGCTACCTCTCTTTGCATTCTACTTTGTGTTGCAAGGAGAGGCTGGAAGCCACTGATGTATAGTTAATTGATGGCAAAATGATGACCTCTTTTATGACACATTGTAGCCTCGTGTGTCGAAAGCGCCTTTCAACATGTTATAAAACCTATTGATATGAACGCTGTATCAGCATTAGAACACCATAAACGCTTCTTTTCGATTTGGCTATATAAGAGGCAACTTTTCTTCACAACAGTGTTAATGAGGGCTGAACGCTTCTTTTGGCTACATTGGTCAAACCCTCTAGGTTCAGTGATGTGGTTTCTCTGGAATACAACTTGCGATCACTGAACTTGGAAGCCATTTTCTTATGAAACAGAACACTGAACTTGAAGCCATTTTCTTATGAAATACAATACATGAACTTGAAGCCATTTTCTTATGAAACACAACACTGAACTTGAAGTCATTTTCTTATGAAACACAACACTGAACTTGAAGTCATGCATTTCTTATGAAACATAAATCACTTGGAGAGAGCAGCAGGTGCAGTAGCAACTGTAAGCTATCACTCATGTGTCTAGCAATTTAGATATAGGGTCATGAATAAGTAGTCGTCGGTACAAAAGTGGCGCCGCCATGGCGGCTCTGGCGGTCATGGTTCCGTCGCCGCTGAAAGGATAGATAGAGCCTGATTGATGCTGTAGTCTTGGACCCAGCCAGAGCACCATCATCCAGTACCATTTGTTGATAAACAAGCACTCACAAGCATTCTCGATTCCAATGATGACAGGATGAATAAAGAGAGAGAATATAATGGAGCCAAGTGAATCACCTTGATGTACACCTGAGGTGGATGACAAGTTGTCCATTGGATGCCAAAGATTGGTGGGATGGCTGTAGCACCACAACACCCAGGGAAGGAGCTCAGGGAAATGGGAATGGCATTGGTCCAGTACAGCTTGTCTTGAAACGTTGTTAAAGGCATTGTGAAGATCTACCTTTAGGACCACAAAGTCGTGATCATTCCAATGACTGTCAACACATGATTGTAATGAGTGGATCATGGCTTCAGCTCCACCTGGGCAATCTACTCTGAGTTGGAATGGGCTGAAGTAATCAGCGGCTTTGCTTTTAACCATGGCACATAGCCATCTGCTGGTTAATTGACACATCACTTCATGCACCTATGTCAGTAGGTCTAATATCACAGTCAGGTGCCATGGATTTATCAGTTGATGGCTATAAAGGAACCTCCAGCAAGGCGAGTTGCAATTTCTGATGGAATCTTATACCGCTGGCCAACAGATTCACTACACTACCTTGACAAGTGAAGTAGGCAGGGTGGCTTCCAGAGCATCATGCACTGTACAAAAAAAACGGCCCGAGGGGTGTTAGGTTTGAGGGGTGTTGCAACCGAGGGGGTGCTATAGCAACACACAAGGATGTTCAGCTGACACATATGGGTGTTGGCAGACTACGCGAGAGTGTTAGCACTGTACCCCACCAATTATGGAGTGTTAAGACATATAAAAGGTGTATTGTCATAGCACTGATTTACCGCATTACACCCCAGTGAATGGGTTCCCAGCCTTGTTCGTTTGACGGATTGAGGGCGTGGTTTGCAAGACGATATGGCAGCTGTGACAGACTTTGTAGTTGGATTGAACTTTATAGCTGAACGTTATCTTTAAGGTATGCACGCACGCACACAACTTACATTACTAAACGTCTAACATCAGCTGGCCTTGGCCCGGGCGTTCTTCGGTGTGGGTTTGTAGGCTAGTGCGTTTGGACACGTTAGCGTCGCTTTTACAACGTGCAATTACGCGGTATACAGCGAAGCTGTGTTTAAGAAGGCTTGCATGCAGTGGTTCATGTATGCGCACCACGGTGTTAAAAATTCATCTGGTTTGTAGTTACACCACACCCTAATAGTAATATTATATGGGAACATATATTTATATTGTTAGACACAAGTTTTTTCATATGTTATCACATGCAGCTCAGGGAGGAGCATAGTAATACCTAAATAACCATCTGGTACCAACACAATAAACATGTCTATCACCTGTAACAGTCAGTACAGTTCATACTGGATAGCATATGTGCACTTTAACTTTGAACTGTTCCAGATTTATGGTGCTTTATTGTCACCAATCTGTCGCCATTTGGACATCTAGCATGGAGTGGAAAAGGACTGTACAATTGTTTGAGAGATATTACCCTGGTAAAGGTCGAATAACCCAATGTATAGCCATGGTAGGGCACGTTGAATGTAAGCGTTGACATTACTGTCACAATTGCCATAGGTTTTGTGGTATCAATCATGTACAGTTCCTTCACTTGCCCAAACATAAAGGGTAGTCTTCATCCACCTCATGATAAACAATGCACATAGTTTGATACTTCTGACCAGCAAAGGTGATCCATTTAGCCCTGCATTTTAAAACATATGT
Source organism: Eunapius fragilis (assembly GCA_963681505.1). Taxonomy (NCBI): domain Eukaryota; kingdom Metazoa; phylum Porifera; class Demospongiae; order Spongillida; family Spongillidae; genus Eunapius; species Eunapius fragilis. The sequence continues at coordinate 7,976,484 of OY811974.1, read as the reverse complement.
GTGTTTATATAACAATGACTTCGTTATTCTTTCACTCATGAAAAACATGTCTCATTATTTGTAGTCAAACCTGTAACATGTGTTGGCTGACTGGAAATCATGTGGACGATATTCTTCAACCAACAGTTTCCCTGTAAATATTGCTAGTACATGTACTTTGCTAGCCTAGCTGTGTAATATTGTACCTGGTCCGTCCTCGATCTATTTCAATTGGCAACATTTCAAAGCGGTTGTGAATTGCTTGTAACTTCAGTTCTTTCATCATGAACGGCAGTGAACCTCATTTCTACATTGAACAGGAAATGAGTTCTACAATGACTAGTTCTACATATGCTTACCTTGTCTCATTGCTATCATCATCACTGATACTACTACTTTCAGATCTAAGTTAGCTGGCTTCACATTCTTCAACTTGATCTATTACGTTCAAGTTCGCATACTAGAGGAGCAAACTGCATGGGGCTTCTTTTATATGCAAATCACGCTTCAAACCTTCTGCAGTGGCTGTATAGTGGAACCTCCATCGTTCCATTACATCACCATACCTATTCTTATACTCGCTTCTACATACCTGCAATATCATTCTTACCCTTTGTCACATTGAGCCTACGCAAACCCGCTATTGTCTGCTTCGCCATTTAAAAGTCACACTAGTTTACTGATAAATACTCCTCACTACTAGATTCTGCATGCAATTTCAATCTATTATAATTTAAACCACCAATCTTACCTGATTTTTATGTAACTTGGTTTTCGTCCTTATTTAAGGACAACGTACGGATTTAAATAAGGACGATTGGAGAATAAGTTTAATACCAGCGTTGGTTGTGCATAATTTAATATTCACATTAATATCACAGAGTTTATCACAGCTAGTATTTCTACCTTAAGTTTGTACTAAAATTACATCTGTTTGTAAATGTAAACTAGAGTCCTTTGCTGAGATTATAATTATTGCCAAATCATTTGCACTCCAAGCTCCATTGGTATATACAGCCTCCTTCTCGATCTGACAGAGACAAAAACCATTTAATAGAATCATCACGCATGAACTCAACATCATACCATCTGTATCGTCTCGAAAAGTATCAGTGGGTGCAGGAGAAGTACTCCATTCACTGCAAGTCGGTCCTCTATTCTTCTGACACTGGCTGCTTCCTTCGGTCTCCAGAAAACAGATTCTGCATGCCGACATATGATTATAAAAATGTGGTTGCTCCTCAATTCTCCACTGATATGTGCATCCTCCACTTCTACCATCAGTGTCATCTCGGAAGGGAAGGGTCCAGGAAGGGGAGTTGGACCATCCACTGCAGCTGCTACGATGATACTGGCACTGAGAGGATCCCTCAGTCTCCTTGAAGCAGACCCGGTACACCATGTTTCGCTGAGGTGTTCCGACCAATGACCACTGGTACTGGCATCCTCCTGCTCTGTCGTCTGTATCGTCACGGAAGGGCGAGGTCCACCGAGGATCGGGATCTGATGATAGACTACTGCAGGTGTCGCGACTTTGCTGGCACTGACTACTTCCTTCTATCTCATTGAAGCATATCTTTAACCCAGCTGCACGGTACATAAAATAAGCCATATCAGAGACACGAAAAATTTTAACCGCCTGGTAATGAGTGAAAAAAAAAACTGAAACAATTTTCAGGCCGTTCTGTGGGATTGGAGACTCGGATAGGTCTAGGGTACATTCTAGAATGGACCCATGTACTAGTACTAATGTCATGTGTGTTAGTATAGTTGCATGCATCTGTGTGTCCATGTATCGATGATCTTCAGTCTTGTTATACGGCATTTTAAGCTGGTGGCAGTGAATGTATATAATTATTATTAAGTCCTGGACAGCATCGAGGAAGTATACGTTTATGTAGCATGTATTTTAATTATATTCATAGCAAAACAATCACCAAAATTCGGTAAAATGTCTCCAGCTATGTATGGTAAGAAAACGAAACGTATTTAGCGTAACATGAAGTCAAAAAATTCAAATTTATATGGGGCACTAAAAAAAAATTTATTCCGTTTGACAATATGTCAGTACGGCGTCCAAAATTAAAAATCATATTTTGATTCTACATGTAATGATATCTAATAATACCCCTCATTTTTTGCTTAAAAACTGTCCACAAGATTTTCAAGACAAGTTTTTTAAAGTTTTTACCCGAGGAAAAAAAGTCAGAGCTGAAAGGTTACCACTCGTTTACGAAATCAGGGAAACAATTACAGAAAGCGAACGCATCGCCCGCAGCATATTTATAGATGCACTTTCTATTTCTCGTACGAAGTAATCGTGAACTAGGTATTTTACAGACACGATCTGAACAGATGAGAGTGACACAAGCTTGTGTCACTGGTGCCAAAAAACAACTGGCGAGAATCAAAGAGAGGTTTATGTGGAGTGTGATATGGAGTTGTGATTAATTACTCTTTTATAATAATTTGATGTATAAAAATGCTGTAGACTCGAAGGATGTTTTAATCTGCGTTAACAGTTTAATGTCTACGTCCAAGTCTTAGACTACTGCTTACCATTGTCCTGTCGTATTATATATGTCAGTGTTGGAGTGTTGGATGGAATGTAAACCCATAGTACGTAACGCTATTGTGCAGCGAAGGGATTGAAGTACAAAGGGATTTATCTTACCTCGAATTAGCGTTCTAACAACTATTATGTAATGGAACAAAGCAGGACAAAACTTTTCTGAAACACAGTGTCCCTGGGATATAAAGTTTGAGATATTTATTGTCCTAGGATTAAAACTTTCACTCTGCATGACTCGTGGAAATTATGTAAGACTATAATTCGCATGACAGGACTATAATCAACAAAATGGAAGTGACCAAAAGAGGGATGCGAGCGAAGAAGCGTCTGTATTTCAGAAAGTTACAAGACAGTTAAGTTGGTTGTGGTATTCAAGAGAAAGGCAGTGCATAAGAAAGATAGGAAACGAAGTTCTTTACGTCAATATTGGTTGTGTTATACATGTATTTTCACTTGCTAATACATTCTCTGCAACAACCTTATTCGCTTCTTATTAATGGTTACTGCACCTTTGTCTTCGTATTCTATAACATTGTTTGCGCACCTCGCATATTATAACATTCTTATTTTGCACTCACGATCACCTATAGCTAATGCGTGTAGAGCGTCGATCCTGCCTACATGATTCATAACTATTGACAATCCGATTTGCTTGTTTGGGCAACGTTAAGCCATTATAGACGTAGACATGGCAACATTATGCCAATGTCGTAACGAGCATAACGGCGCATCAATTTAACACCACGCATGCAAGCACATGCACTTCACATCGGTCAGGCCTGTTAAGATAAAACGCGTAATAGCCCGTAATTACTAGTACAAGCTGTATCCTGCAAAATGTTTACTTATCTAAACACATGAACAGGAGGATTACATCAATAGCATGTACGTATTCAAGTATGGTTTTTTTAAATAATATTACGTTATCATGTCTAATTGGATACTCTGAAGATAGGACTGGTGCTGCATATTTCGTCAAACGTTAGTCAAAACAGTGAACTTCTACTATGTGTCTAACATATACCATGTACATCCTCCGTGCACCATCAATATATACATATACACTACATCGGTCTACTAGTTTCCTATGTATTCATGCCATTACGCAACCACGTGAAGTGACGGATACCCTAAACCTGAAATGTACTTCTTGTCGGGTGCTACTTTGTTCAAAACATGCCACAGAGATAAGGATGGGGGGGGGGGGGGGGGGGGTCCACGAATGTATACTACATGCAACATCGTGAAACACTTACCACCACTGCAAACCTCGATGAAGAGCAGGGCTGTTAACATTACCATTATAAAGCCCGTAGAGCGCTTCATTCCTTACTAACTTGATAAATTCAAGGATGGTGGAAGCTGCACTGAATACTAAAAATGTGTAACCAGCTGCATGCACTCCGTTTTTAACAGCGTTTATTAACCGATTAAGACCTCAATAGGCATGGTTTGTTTTGTAGTGGTTTATGATCTCAAACGTGGTCACAACAAAATTGTGTTGTGGCAGGAAGAGGTAAACAAACGATACCCGCTGATGCCGTGTTCATGAAGGGTTTCAAATTGGTATAATCTTTCTGTGGTTTGTGGTCGCGTCCCCCAAAATACCTTGGTACATGTGTGAGTCTGCGGTTAGCCCAAATCGGTGGACGCGGCCCTTTCCATATGCCCTAGGCCCATATTATCGCCCCACATTTTTCTGCAACGACGAATTGAAAATGTATCAAACAACTATTGACACATTCATGTATGTATGCATGTTGTTGAACATCACTGGTAACGATTTAACGTAAACATTAGCACTGCAGAATAATTACGATAAATTTAAATGTGGTGCAAATGTGTTGGTAGTAAATATGGTACATGTGACATCAACACTGCAATAAATAAAAAACTTTCATTTACTATAGCGGAAATGTCACATATACAATATTCATACACATTTACACCGCATTTGATTAATAGTAAATACAAAGTAAATCCAATAATATGCAGTGTAGGTTAGATTGCACAGCCTACGTGTGTAGTCTGCAGTGCTTTTTAGCTGCCATGCATGGATCCATTTTTATGTATAGATACTCACATAGCAGTTTGAAATAGTCAGTAGCATCTTCTTTCTAACGCACACGTTACCATTACAAAATCTTGCCCCTTGCCTCACTCGATGGTACACGCAGCTTGGTCTGGAGTTCATGTGCTGCGTCACAGATATGACTGGTACAGCTGGGTAGCTGTGGCTAGAAGTATCTTCATCGTTAAGAAATGACCCTCAGCTCTGCATAGACGAACGAACTGGATTTGGCTTGTGTCAACATCAATCAGTAGCGGTTTTTTTGGGGTGGGGGTGGGGTAGGGGTGGGTGGTGGGTGGGAGGGAATATTAAACCCTCCTCCCAGCCCTTCAATAGCACTATTGATAGCAGAGAATTAGGCAATCTGTATTGATAGTTATGAATAAACCATACCCCCCCCCCCCCCTCTTCATCTTTTTATGGCTATCATTATGACAAAGAAAAAGTAGGCGTTTTAACTGAGATAAACATGCATGTCTGCTGCAGCTAGGTGCAACTCATTGCATCCGTCCAGGCATAAACAAATTGCCTACATGTTCAATAACCGATTAAGGCCTGGTTTGTTATGTAGAGGTTATTTGATCTTAAATGTGGTCACAAAAAAAAAGTTTTGTGGCAGGAAGGGGTAGCAGTGTTCATGAAGGATGTCAAATTGGTATAATCTTTCTGTGGTTTGTGGTTGCATCCCCCCAAAAAACCTTGGTAGCTTTAAACAACATTTCAACGCCAATATGCGGCTACAGGACTAAATCGGTTTTAAGTAACATTGTCATTAAATATCTTTAAACTACATCTATACTCGTAGAAATGAACGTTTCTACATTCGATATTATTAAACCCTTCACAGTGTGTTAATTTGTTGTGCAATGTAATTGTTATCATAAAGGTAATAATTATATTGTCAGCATCTGCAGTATTCAACTGTTCCCATATATTAGGGCAATTGAGTTTGCCCAATTTCTCTTGTTTGTAGCATCCTTTTCATCACCACTTTGCACGGCTATGTAAGGCTTATGATGTGTTCCACTTACCCTTTCCACAATACACTCTATTCTCCATAGTAGTAGGCGATATGTTCCTCTCTGCTATGATTTAAGGTCCAACAAACTGTTTCAGTCAAACGAGAAAACAAAAGTTAGTACTTGTTTCATGTCGCGGTTGCAGAGAACAAAAGGGTACTGCCCGTCCTCGTACCCAGTCCCGGAATTATCCTCCTACTTGACCACGCATGCCAACACATTTAAAGTATGGAAATTTCACCAATAGCTTCAGAATTGGCTGCGATCAATGGTCAAATCTATTTCTAAAGCCACACATAATCGAACACAATACAGTACACAACCTACACTTAGACCAAATTAATAAAAAAATAAATATACATTTGCATTGAAATGAACACTTTTGGAGAATAATAAAACCACACCAGTAAGGGGGGCTAGCTCCATCATCCATGCCTTTTCCACTTCGCCATATTACCCTAGATAAGGTTTGCTGCATCTAAAATAGCAAAAGCCATTCTGGAACGAACCCATCCCATTACTTTGGAAGGTGACTTCTCCTACTTTATAGCAATTAGGCACACAGGTGATTCATCAGGTGTTGTGCATCATGACCCAAGACCCCATCTACAAAGACTACAAATATGCAAGGACTGAGTAATGTGTGTGTGTGGATGGTGCATGTGTTTGTGGACTGAACAGTGTAGTGCGTGGATGAGTGCATGTGTGCAGTGAAGTGAAAGTGCCCTTAGTGTGTAGGTATGTCCCTGTGTGTAGGTATATCTCTAGTATGTGTGTATGTGTGTGAGTGTGTGTGGTGATAACTGAACAGTGTGTGTGACTAAAAACTATGTGGCTATGTGGTGTGTGTTGATTGAACAGCATTTGTGCATTGGAGCACATGCAGTGTGCATATGTGGTGTGTGTGTGTCTGATGAGGACTGAATAGTGTACGTGTGTATGGGTTTGTTGGATGAAAATTGGTGGTGTGTGTGTAGTGCGTGGATGGTGCGCGTGTGTGCTGAACAGTGTGGGGATGGGTGTGTGTGCAGTGAAGTGTGTGGATGGTGTGTTTGTAATGAGGACTGAACAGTGTCTGTGTGTGGACTAAAAATTGTGGTGTGGTTAGATTGGATCAAACAGTGTGTGTGAAATGTACTGAATAGTTTTTGTGAGTATTAGTAGGCTAAAAATTGAAATTGTGTGGTGCCTATCATTGTTACATGAGAGCCCTCCCCCTCTGACCACACCCATGGACCTTCCTAGTAACAGATTTTATTAACCCTTCAAACTCTCACTCCCTAACCACGCCCATGGACCCTATTAGCAGCAGATTTCATTAACCCCTCAACTCCTCACTCACTGACCACACCCATGGACCATCTTAGCAACAGAGTTCATTAACCAATTAATGCCTAAATATGGTGTGATAGGTAAGGGTGATAAACTGATCTCAAATGTTCCCTCAAAATTTTTGTGTGGCAGGAAGGATAGTAGTCTAAGACACCCACTGCATGAAGCCATGCTCATGAAGAACTTTTAATTGGTCTAATTTTTCAATGGTTTGTGGTCACTTCACCCAAAATGCCTTGGTAACAGTAAACACATTTTCAAAGATGCTTGAATAGAAAGTGGTTTCAGATATAAAGGCCTGCATGACAAACATCTCAATATCAAAATGGGTTGCCATGACAAAACAAATCCAGTCTAAGCACAGACTCAGTAATTGTGCTAATTAATGCCTACCGTAAGCTTTACGAGAAATTTCATGGAGCATCTTCTCACAGGATGACACTTATGAAGACTGCTGATGACTTGCAACACAATGCATTGTTGCAGGTCTGCTGCAAGTGAAGGGACAATAGAAGTGACTACGTTGTCCCTACAGAATGGTGTGGGGGCATGGTGGTGGCCCACAAATCCAAGGATCGTATGCAAATCTCCGTGGACCTTACCGTGAGCGGTATCTACTTCCTGTCATTGAACAGATACTGGCTCAGATATATAGTGGCAAATACATCTCAAAGCTTATTCATGCTAATGCTGGGTTTTAGCTGACACAGCTCACACAGCAATTCGGCCGTCCGCACGCGGGTGATTACAAACTATGCATTCAGTCATGCATCCGTGCATATCACAAAGCGTGCACTCACGATTAATGTAGTCCCATTATTTTAAAAACTTCACCGCCCCATCCTGATCCTGTACGGGAGCATCATTAAACGGCCTTTTAACCCTCTCCTCACGGATGATTGATTTTGAATTCGAATACCTCTTTTAAGTTTACAACACGCCGAGGCTACAGCTGCAGTAGAGAATTAATAGGTCCCACGAATTTTAATTAAGGTATGTGAGGTCAAAAAGGCTAGTTTTCTAATGCCTGAAACCGAAAACAATGTGCACTCGTTGTCGCTCAGGGGTCAGAACAAGGCTATAGCTAGTTGTATGTACTCACATTAGTCTGAGGCCTCACCACAATGGTCTTCTTAGGGTGATGTAATTCTGAAGGGTGTGGCTATCTTCGGTGAGTATTTGTCTCTAATAATGGTACATGTTTACACACGGAAATGTGTATCACTCAGTACATTTCATTGTACGTGACGCAAGGTTTGTCCAGTAAGCTTCACATTGGTACGACACATCACTCCAATGGTCTTCTGAGGTTCATGTGATTCTGAAGGGTGTGGCTATCTCAGGTGAGACGTTTATCTCTAATAATGGTATACATGTACATACTGACGTGAGTACCACAACATTTCATTGTATGTGACGCAAGGTTTGTCCAGTACGCTTCACATTGGTATGAGACATCACCACAATGGTCTTCTGAGCGTCACGTGATTCTGAAGGGTGTGGCTATCTCAGGTGAGTCGTTTGTCACTAATAATGGTATACATGCTGATGTGAGTATCACTACATTTCATTGTATGTGATGCAAGGTTTCTCCAGTAAGCTTCACATTGGTATGAGACATCACCCAATGGTTTTCTGAGGGTCACGTGATTCTGAAGGGTGTGGCCATCTCAGGTGAGTCGTTTGTCACTAATAATTTTATACATGTACATGTACATACTGACGTGAGTAACACAACATTGCATTGTATGTGACGCAAAGATTGTCCAGTAGGCTTCACAATGGTATGAGACATTACCCCAATGGTCTCTGAGGGTCACGTGATTCTGAAGGGTGTGGCCATCTCAGGTGAGTCGTTTGTCACTAATAATTGTACACATGTACATGTACATACTGACGTGAGTAATACAACATTGCATTGTATGTGACGCAAAGATTGTCCAGTAGGCTTCACATTGGTATGAGACATCACCCCAATGGTCTCTGAGGGTCACGTGATTCTGAAGAGTGTGGCCATCTCAGGTGAGTCGTTTGTCACTAATAATGGTATGCACAAGTAAATAAAAACATTCTCTCCAGGTAAGTTGGTGGGATATAGGTTTTGCAGGCAAATAGTATACTGGTGTAAAAAGCAAGGAAAAACTCGTTTTATCAGAAGGGAAAATGAAATAGTCGTATATTTAGCACACTTCGACTAAGGCATATGGTGTTTCTGTGCTAAATATAGGACTATTACATTTTCCCTTCTGATAAAACTTGTTTCCTTGTTTTTTTGATCAGTATACTATTTGCCTGCAAAATCTATATCCCACCAACTTTCTCAGTGAGAATGTTTTTATATACTTGTTTCCTTAATTTTTTTTAACACCGGCCTTTTTCTTTTCTGGGTCTGCCTGATACCGCTTGCTTACAGCTGCCTTTTTCTTTTCTGGGCTGGCATTATATAGGATGCCCGTGCCGATTCTAAAACTTCGTCTCGATTCTCAAGGTATCTCGCACATCGTTTTGCTGGTTCCTTTTCTTGACGTGAAGGCATTTTGATAAAAACAACTTCACTAGCCAGCGGCGATGGAACCATGACCGCCGGAGCCACCATGGCGGCACCACTTTTTGTACAGATGACTAGTTAGTTATTCATGATCCTATATCACTAGTCACATGAGTGATAGCTTACAGTTGCTACTGCACTGCTGCTCTCTCCAAGTGATTTATGTTTCATAAGAAATAGCTTCAAGTTGTGTTGTGTTTCATAAGAAAATGGCTTCATGTTCAGTGTTGTGTTTTATAAGAAAATGGCTACAGGCTCAGTGTTGTGTTTCATAAGAAAAAAGGCTTCAAGTTCAGTGTTCTGTTTCATAAAAAAACGGCTTCCAGGTTCAGTGATTGCAAGTTGTATTCCAGGGAAACCACATCACGGAACCTAGAGGGTTTGACTAATGTAGCTATAAGAAGCTTTCAGCCCTCATTAATACTGTTGTGAAGAAAAGTTGCCTCTTATATAGCCAAATTGAAAAGAAGCGTTTATGGTCTTCTAATGCTGATACAGCGTTCATATCAATAGGTTTTAGCATGTTGAAAGACGCTGCGAAGAAACTTCTGATACACGAGGCTACAATATGTCATAAAGGTCATCATTTTGCCATCAATTATACATCAGTTGCTTCCAGCCTCTCCTTGCAACACAAAGTAGAATGCAAAGAGAGGTAGCAGTGTTCTTTCGAATATGAGATTGTTAGCAAGACAAGGATGCCCCTACGAAGGCATGATTACAAAACAGAATCAAACATTTTCAGTTGCTAAAACTTCGAGGTGAGACGTTTCGAGAATTAAGTCATGCATATGGATAAAAGAAGAAAGTATGCAGATAAGCATACATCATGATTCAAGACGAAATGGATGGCAATGCGGGTCAGTTTTACGATTGTGCCATATTGCTTATTTGCAATTATTAATAATTTTCATCCTAATGGCGGCTACACTTTTGCATTCCTTCCGTCGCCGCTGCTAGCAAAAAGTTCGCACACCAAACGACGATTGAAAAACCGAAGCTATTTAGAGTGAAGTTGTGTTTAATAGGTACTTTTGCTTAATTAGACTTGATAAGACCGTATATAAGCTTTTAGGCTTTTGTTAGGCTTTGATACAGGCTTTTGTGTATCAAAGCCCAACATCGACTATGGCGAGTCCTCCAGCAAATTCTAAAGCTATTGGTGCAATTTTAATTGCTTAAAAGTGTTCCTGTCCCGAGTTATGAGTTCCCAAGAAGCAGAAACAGAAGCAGAAGCAGAAGCAGAAGACGACCCGCCCATTATTTTTGGAAGGGAAACGAGGAACGCAGTATTTTTCGTTCTCGACAACCACGCGGTTCTACGACGTGAAACAAAAACGAAACTACTCAGTTTTGACTTCTAGATCGATTGCCGCAACAAGTTAGATGATCCGACCGTCGGGAGCGAACTACTGTAGGGTAGGGGGATTTTAATTAAATTCATAGTCGGGGTCAAAATAGTATACATGTTACGACCCGATTTAAAACTCCTGACCCGCTTTAAAACCGGCCGACCCAATTTGTTGCGGGTTGACCGGATATAAAGCCGGTTAACCCGCTTTAAAGCTGGTCGATGAATAATTCATCATTTGCCAGACACGTGTCATTCGGTCGTTTGGTTTTGTGGCATTAAGAATCCAAATGGACAAAAAAGAAAGAGAAAGAGAATTCACCGCCTATCTTACAGAGAAGTTTCCTTCCTCCACTCGAGGAACAAGCGGGGTCTTCCATAAGGATTTCGGAGAAAAGATCATAGGAGCTCTAAAGGATCTTTCATCTGTTGACAAAAACCTGCGCTTTTTCGTAAGGAAGCATAAATTCAAGATCCTTAACCTCCCAAGTCTAGGAGCGCACGATGTGTTAGTCGTACCGACTAAACATCAGGTATGTCACTCGCCAGCCAGGTTTGCGTACACGATTACCAACTTGTTGTGTAATATAGGCATTGGAAGACAATACAGCTCTTGGGGAGAATAGGAGAGTGGCATTTGTTGAAGAGTTCTACGGACTTATCCAGGAAGTGCACGAAAAAGAGCTCCTTCATGCTGGTTACAAGAAGACATTTAACAAGGTAACATAAGATTGGACAATGGTTCTAAAATTTCTAACGTTAATAACGGTTATTGTGTTCAGTTGCAAAGCATGTATCATGGAATTCCACGAAGCGCAGTTGAAAAATTTGTTTCTATGTGTCCAAGCTGTCAGTTGCGTAAACCACAGGTCTCTAGTGGTCCACTGAGACCAATAATTGCTCATGGTTTCTTTTGTAGGTTGCAGGTATGTGTTATTTTACAAGTACACAATGCGGACAAATATTGCATTCTTTTGTAGATTGACTTAATTGATATGCGGCATCTCCCTCATGGAACAAAGAAATGGATTCTCCATTGTGTTGACCATTGGTCAAAATTCAATTTCGCATATGCCTTGGACAGTAAAACAGCTGAAAATGTTGCTAACATTCTAAGAACACACATCTTCCCTTACTTTGGTGTGCCACGGATTTTGCACTCTGACAATGGTCGAGAGTTTATCAATCAAGTTATTGTAAACTTGCTGAAGGAATGGCATTCTAATATTCAGTTGATCAGTGGTCGTCCAAGACATCCTCAAAGTCAAGGACTAGTTGAGAGGGCACATCAGACATTGCATAAAAAATTGGCTACTGAAATTAGCACCAGTGGGATGAAAGCACCACCTTGGAATGAATGGTTGCCTAAGATAATATGTAAGTCAGTCTTTTCATGTCTTGGAAATATATAGCCATTCTAGGGTTTTATAGATGCAATGAATACTCAAGTACATGATGCCACAGGAGCATCTCCTTATGAGCTAGTATTTGGTCAGAGAGCCCGGGCAGTTTTCTTTCCAACAGAACAATGTTCAATGGTGCTAGAGGAGGACCTAGAAGACGAGGGAATTCAGTTCAACATGCCCATCAATGATGATGTAACTCCAAAGGAATCACTAGCTGAAAACAGAGTTGATGAACAAATCGAAGCTGAGCATTCCAAATTATATGGTAATGAGGTGAGAGAAATGGAAAAAGAAACGAAGGTAGATGTTGCATGTTCAAGGCCTGAAGAATCACAAGTTAATGACCAGGAAGAAGGAGACCAGAAGTTAAACCTCATGCATAGTAGAAGGCTCATCAAAATGTCTCATGTTGATTCACTGGCCACATCACTGAAGCACAGAAATGTAAGCTGATATGCAACCTTTATTGCAATTTTGTGACTTTCTGTTGTTGCAGGTTAGAGAAAAAGCTGACATTAAGTACCTAGCGTCTGCCCAGAAAATGGCAGATAGGTATCTTAAAAAAAAGAACGTTCAATCTTTCTTGATTGGGGAAAATGTCTCACTGAGAATTCCTCGCATTGATCGTGCTAGTTCGGATCTTTCCCGTTTGCCCTGCACTGTTGTTGAAATAGTGGGCGATGACCAGACTCTCTATCGTTTGAGGTGCATATCTGATTCATTGTTGCATAGTAATATTAATGTTCTTCATTTCTGCAGGTGTCAACATGGTGTTCTAAGGGTGTGCTACACTGCAAATGAACTGGAAAGATTTAATGGACACGTGATATGCTCAGCAGATAACTGGAAAGATGAACCTTGCATCTCTTTAAGAGAGGCAGCAAGGCAACAAGCACCCTGGAACCACTTTGTAAGCAATGCTTGCAAGTGCACTACTGGCTGCATCAATCGAAAATGTCTCTGCGTAAGGCAAAATATCATATGCAGTACATACTGTCATAAGTCCATACCTTGTTGCAACAGCAGGTAAAATTCACATAGTGTTGTGCTTTCGCAGAAAGTGATATAACGTATTTTGCAGTCAAGCCTCTAGTATTGACAGTGAAGCTTCAGATCTGAAGGGTCCTCTGCAAGATACATGTACATCTGATTCAGTGGAAAAGTTGCAGACAAAAGTTTTGGATGATATAAAAGGTACACGAATGCATGCTTGCAATATTCTGCATGAACAATTGTTGGAATTTCCAAAAATTTGTGTGCCATGTTACAATTTACCACCACATATTTGTTCTCAACTACTTTCTTCATGTTTCGTTGCATAAATGCAGACTGCAAAGATCTAAAGGATCAATTCTTTTCCTCAACACTTTTCAAATTAATGCAATCAGGAAGTAGCATGTACAACAAGGGCTGTGTGGATGAAGATATGGATGTGAGCTATGTGTTTTCTTTGCGCATAATGCCAATATGATCTTACATTTTAGATTTCAAAATACGTTAAAAATCCAAATGAGTATGGTCTTTTCATCAACCCACATGTCTCTGTTTGGCTTGATTCTCGTTGTTATGAGAACAAGCCTCCATTTCAGCAAGTGTTTGATTTTGTCATTGTAAATGAGAGTTTACAAGAAGAGTTTGATACCTATGTGGCATCTTTCCCATCAACTGATCATTGTCACTTAGAGCTTGGACCATTGCTCAAGTACTGGAACATGCACATCTGGTCTTTACCTTTATCTATTGTACATATGTTTGATAAGCAATACCTTCTGCTTCATTACTCTGACTTGGATGATATTTGTGAATGGGTTCTTGCTACAAGAGAGAAGTACATGAATCAGAAAGATGCTGAACTTCTGAACTCACCTCTGCTTCCAATTGTTCCACAATTTGACAATGCTGCTACTGATGACACAGGATGCTCTGATAAGCTATGGCTTGTGTGTGCTGAGGTGCAATTGTATGAGTCCGACAGGTAAAGCAGCATTCTGAAAGTTGTATAATGTTAGTGTATCCTGTTGTGTTAATATTAATTTTCTATTGGCATAGGGCTATTCTTGAAAACGAAGATTCCTGGTTGAATGACAGGATTATCAATGCTGCTCAGAATCTCCTCAGAATCAGATATAACACCCCTGGCCTTCAAAACACACTGCTACCAAGTATACAGCAAAATGAGGTTGTTGGAGGGGAGGAATTTGTCCAGGTTTTGCATTCTGGAGGAAACCATTGGATAACCATCTCAACTATTGGTTGCTCCGATTCGACTGTCAGTATATATGACAGTATTTACTGCACCATTCCAGAGTGTACTAAAAAGCAAATATGTGCACTGCTAATGTCATCTGAGGCTTACATCAATCTGTTGTTTGTAAATGTGGATAAGCAGGCAAACCAAAGCGACTGTGGTTTGTATGCATTAGCTTTTTGCACAGCACTCTGTGCTGGAAATGACCCTCAAAATCTTACGTTCTCTGCAGGTGATGCAATGAGAGAACATTTGAAGCAGTGCATAAGTAGGCAGAAAATAGAACCATTTCCTTGTACAGTTATGGCAAGAAGAAGGAGAGTACGGAAGATGGAAAGGATTGAAATCATCTGTTTGTGTCGGAGCATAAAGTTTGGTAAAGTAGTTCAATGTGAAGTTTGCAAGGAATTATTTCACCAAGAGTGTCTGACAGTGCAACGGCCTATTGTTTTGGATAATCCACACACTCAATGGATATGCAATCTGTGTCAGAACAGTTGAATAGCATCATCACCAGCAATATACAGAGTGTGATTGGAATTATTGTTGCTTGATTCCACACAATTCTGCTCAGTTCACACTGCACTGTACCAGTGCATATTTCATGTAGTACATGCCGATTATGCTGCTTAATTCCATGACATCAATCAATCATCCTTGCACCCTTGTACATACATATTCGTACATAAGTCTTAGTTTATAGCAGGTATGCTATTATGCTGCCTAATGCCAGGACAAGACATCAATAATCCTCGTACTATTGTGCAAAAATATGGGCACTTATAAGTCTTAGTTTATATAGTTTTAAAGCAGGTCGACCGGCTTTAAAGCGGGTCAGTTGCAGATTACGTCTGAAATCGAGTTGACCGGCTTTAAAATCGGTTAACCGGCTTTACAGCGGGCCGACCGGCTTTAAAGCCGGTGGCCGGCTTTAAGGCCGGTCGGGTTTTAAATCGGGTCGTAACATACACACTGATGTGAGTATCGCTACATTTCATTGTATGTGATGCAAGGTTTGTACAGTGTGCTTCAATTTGGTCTGAGGCCTCACCCCACTGGTCTTCTAAGGATAAGTGACCTATGCAGCACTCACTGGAAATGCATCAAGAATCTTTTCACCTTATCAGAGTCATGTTAATGAATATTTTGACTTGGTTCTGAGTACAGTGCTACACAAGTATATAACCACACACAATTACACACAAAGTTCCTCCACCCGCTGCACAATGTGGGAGTAGGAACGACTCAGAATGGTACGAGCATTAGCTCTAATTAGTGAGTGACTGAGGCCACCAAAGAAGTCAGTCAATGCCTTGATTATTTTTTATGAAGAAATGCATTTTTATATATTTCTTGGACGATAGTATATGCTTCCGCTTGCCCTGAAGAGTGAAGACTATATTTTATTCATGTTCTGCTGCGTGATGTTACTAATTATATAAAGAGGCGGGGCACGCATACAATCTATCGTTAGAATCAATGTACCTCGTTCTCTCGGTGTCTGCTTTGGTGCCATCCATAAATTATGTCTCTTCGAAGGGTCCCTGCCATGCAGGGTGGTAGCAGCCAGTGTGACGACGTATACATGAAGCATACATCAGTATAGTAGGGGTCCATATAGGTGACGAAATTTATGAACGGCCGCTTGTCATATCATTTATATATAGGCGCAGAATGCCAACTCCAACCTCCCATTATGGAAATGTCTTTCAGAATGCCTCACGCTCTCAGCAGGCGAGGTCTGCGATCGCCATGTTATTAGTAAAACATGACGACGCATGCGGTATGCATAGTATAGCAGCCACATGAATCACGTGATGATTATTTTCGTCTCGCGTCGGTAATTATGGCTCACAGAATAGGATGTATGACCGCTGTGGAACACTACATCTTCCACTGTAAGTCAAAGATGTGCCATTTTATTCTTACCCTACACACGCTTTGAATTGAAAGCTTTACTTGTCAGGAAATTGTGTATTGGGATAACGTTCTGCGAAGCAATTCAGGCAGGTTGGTTAGTAAGAACGGCCGGCTACGCTACACAGCGAGGTGAGCTGTCAATTACGTGTTTTTGTGTGGCACTTTGTTTGCTTCCAAGGCGTAACATCGGGAACAGAATAATGGTGTTCTCTACCGCATTATGGCAGAAATGTTGGATTCCTTGATCTACCTGCAACATCCTTGCTGAACAAGAGCGCTAAAACGTACGTGATGTAACAGTACCTCGTTATTGTTACCCTTTTCCTTCCGCTCAAATGGCGGTGTATTCTACGTGCTTTCGGGTTGACAGTAGTGATCTATCTAAAGAAAGGAGTTGTGGAAGTCAGATGTTACAACTTCACCATCAACTGCTCGGAGGTGAGACCATTTCTTGGTGAAAGTGTTGTTTCAGTTATGCTTTCTTTTCTACGAACAGGTCTGTTTTCTATCAACTTTTCTATGTTTCATATTTGTAAACTTGAAACATTAAGTTTTTTGACTATATGATCAATAACCTGAGAAATAATGATAGTATTAACTAGTATATTTAACTTTCCTTACGTCATGCGATAATTCTATTGCGCGTACACGGTAGGTTCCTCGGTCACGTACAAAATTGCACGTTTGCGCGCGACAATTACCCCGTGCGCATACAAATAATCCTCCGGGACCGAGAAATCATTCATATGAAATCGGTCCACTCACGATTTCGAGAGCACATGGCGTGCAATATTAGGAAGCACGCTCTTCCGGGTGATATTGCGTGCTGTCACGGGCCCGGAATCAAAGCCCTGAATTGCTGTGTCAGAGTCCTCTCTACTAAAACATTTTCAACACCATTTGGAATGTTTAGCAAGTTGGCCTTTATGATCACATCAGCTCCTGGACACTAACGTAAATGAATGTAATTAATTCTAAATGGAAAAGAGGGCATCTTGTGCCTAAATGATGATGTGGTCTCTTTAATTTTTATGACTATGATGGAGTTCAACTACATCCATACAAGGTTAAGGCCATTCTGGATGTTCAAGTGTCTCAAAACGTCAATGATATTAGATGATTTATAACTATGGTCAAACAGTTGAGCATGTTTTCGCACAGTTTCTGACAAGACGAGATCCTGGAATTCATTTGTGTGTCATTTTGAAAGGATGCCGGCCCTCTGGATTGTTTTTGCGTTCATACACAACCAAATGACTTTACGGTAATTTATTTTGTTTTCTAACTTTTGACAACTTTAAACTGTGTTTGCACATCAGCACATCTTACCCATGTTCATGGTTATTACTTTTCGCGTGGTAGGTGATTGTTATGCCATTCTAGTTTTGTGCACTAAAGGTTGGTTTCATCAGTCACACAGCCACAACACCCTCTCAGCTTCCCCTATTAGTGGAGTATGCAAAGTTCAGAGCATTAGATGTCATTGAATGCACGCTTCCTAGTTTTCGTCACTTCTTGTATAACCTGAAACACACAACCTTCATAATGATGAGAAGCCCTTTAATGCTTTTTCCATGATGCCTCTATCTATTGTCACACAAGAAACAGCTAGAAACTTTCCGATGTGGTCTCTTTAATTTTGAGAAACTACCTTACAGTTGGTTGAATGGAATAGCATAAAAACATCACTATCACATATCATCCCATAATACACATATACAGTGTACATGCACACTACCATACGCATATCTAAGATTGCCAGGGGCACTTCATTAGTTTCTAGAATGGCTTATGGCAGAAGGGCGGAGGGGCCGAGGGGGTTCCCACCCACAGCAGCGAGGGGGTTTGGTGGAGTGTCTCGCAGGTCTGTGGCAAGGGTCATTTTATCAAAAGTCTGCCCCAACGATTGCATGTGTGTAACTGTTTTAAGATTTAAATGATTTTGTAAAGATTCCACAACATCATTCCAACCGAATTATAATAAGTCCTAAATTCACTCATGGCATGACCTGCAAATGTATTGACACATAATAAATAAAACTATAATTCCACATAACCAAATAATTTTACACCACATTTTTGCTAAAACTAATGTATGTGCCAAGGTCAGCTTTGTCCTCAATGCATGTCCCATTGTTTGGTCACCATGTGTTGTCATGCAAAAGTGTGTGTGTGTGTGTGTGTGTGTATGTGTGTACGTATGTACGTATGTACGTATGTACGTATGTACGTATGTACGTATGTACGTATGTACGTATGTGCGTACGTACGTACGTACGTACGTACGTACGTATGTACGTATGTACGTATGTATGTATGTATGTATGTATGTATGTATGTATGTATGTATGTATGTATGTATGTATGTATGTATGTATGTATGTATGTATGTATGTATGTATGTATGTATGTATGTATGTATGTATGTATGTATGTATGTATGTATGTATGTATGTATGTATGTATGTATGTATGTATGTATGTATGTATGTATGTATGTATGTATGTATGTATGTATGTATGTATGTATGTATGTATGTATGTATGTATGTATGTATGTATGTATGTATGTATGTATGTATGTATGTATGTATGTATGTATGTATGTATGTATGTATGTACGTATGTATGTATGTACGTATGTACGTATGTACGTATGTACGTATGTACGTATGTACGTATGTACGTATGTACGTATGTACGTATGTACGTATGTACGTATGTACGTATGTACGTATGTACGTATGTACGTATGTACGTATGTACGTATGTACGTATGTACGTATGTACGTACGTACGTACGTACGTACGTACGTACGTACGTACGTACGTACGTACGTACGTACGTATGTACGTATGTATGTATGTATGTACGTATGTACGTACGTATGTATGTACGTATGTACGTATGTATGTATGTATGTACGTATGTACGTATGTACGTATGTACGTATGTATGTATGTATGTACGTATGTATGTACGTATGTACGTATGTATGTATGTATGTACGTATGTACGTATGTATGTATGTATGTATGTATGTACGTATGTATGTACGTATGTATGTATGTATGTACGTATGTACGTATGTACGTATGTATGTATGTATGTATGTATATATGTATGTATGTATGTATGTATGTATGTATGTATGTATGTACGTATGTATGTTGTATGTATGTATGTATGTATGTATGTATGTATGTATGTATGTATGTATGTATGTATGTATGTATGTATGTATGTATGTATGTATGTATGTATGTATGTATGTATGTATGTATGTATGTATGTATGTATGTATGTATGTATGTATGTATGTATGTATGTATGTATGTATGTATGTATGTATGTATGTATGTATGTATGTATGTATGTATGTATGTATGTATGTATGTATGTATGTATGTATGTATGTATGTATGTATGTATGTATGTATGTATGTATGTATGTATGTATGTATGTATGTATGTATGTATGTATGTATGTATGTATGTATGTATGTATGTATGTATGTATGTATGTATGTATGTATGTATGTATGTATGTATGTATGTATGTATGTATGTATGTATGTATGTATGTATGTATGTATGTATGTATGTATGTATGTATGTATGTATGTATGTATGTATGTATGTATGTATGTATGTATGTATGTATGTATGTATGTATGTATGTATGTATGTATGTATGTATGTATGTATGTATGTATGTATGTATGTATGTATGTATGTATGTATGTATGTATGTATGTATGTATGTATGTATGTATGTATGTATGTATGTATGTATGTATGTATGTATGTATGTTTAATGCTGTCTAAATGCTCTCGTATGCTGACGGTTGTACCTGCGCATGTAAACTATGAGTTGCCCTGTCCCCCTTTGCGAGTTTGACTGATAAGTATGTTGTTTGCCCATAAAGGGGGCAGGCAGCAGCCGGCCAGTCGGGTCTGCCAAGGGGTGCTGACCCCCCACCGCTGAGCCTAACTGGGACCAATGGGTAACGCTGGTTACCATTGGGTCGGTCAGTGCCACACCATGACGCTGGTCAAGGTTAAGTGGTTAGGTCAGGGTGTAGAAGCCCGAAGGGTGCCGCCCACCATTGATAGTTGAGCAATAACACAGCAAAACATGTGTACAAGTACAATCAATGCACAGGTGGAGTGGTGGGTGGGTAAGCGATTCAGGCAGCAGTGCTTTACATGTAGCTGAATGTAAGACTGAGTGATGCCCACCAACCACCACTGTTTATATATGCATGGACCTGGAACCATATCAGTTTAGCAGTGTCATTGAGGGGGTAAAAAGGTGTGATGGTTTGAATAGAGGTGAGGGTTATGCTTTGCTAGACCTATAGGCTCCCTTATTAGACACATTTGATCTCAATAGAGGTGAGAGTGTCCTCAGAGATTTTCCAGACATATAGGCTCCGATCCCATTTACCAGACATTAAACCAAGTTTAGTACCTAAACAAATACTTAATGCTGTCTAAATGCTCTCGTATGCTGACGGTTGTACCTGCGCATGTAAACTATGAGTTGCCCTGTCCCCCTTTGCGAGTTTGACTGATAAGTATGTTGTTTGCCCATAAAGGGGGCAGGCAGCAGCCGGCCAGTCGGGTCTGCCAAGGGGTGCTGACCCCCCACCGCTGAGCCTAACTGGGACCAATGGGTAACGCTGGTTACCATTGGGTCGGTCAGTGCCACACCATGACGCTGGTCAAGGTTAAGTGGTTAGGTCAGGGTGTAGAAGCCCGAAGGGTGCCGCCCAAGTGTAACCCCCCAAAATGGATTGATTTCGGACTGATTGGTTCCAGGTATGTGTGTGTAATGCTGGTACAAATAAGTGTGTTCAAGTGTGCGCATAAAAGTGTCATTGTGCAGATGCAATAGTTGCTGTGTCTGAAGGATGTGTTAGTGGATGCCGGGTGTAGGTGGTGTACGTGTTGCTGCTCCATCTTCCCAGCTGCTGGATGGTGGATGTCGGGAGACCTGCTTGTGCTGCTGCTGTTGCTGCCCCAATGCGAAGACTGTGGGTGTTGTACCTGGAGGTGTCGTACCCACCTCTCAGGAGAAGGTTTCGCAGGGTAGCTCTCATAGCCCTCGCTGTGAGTGGGCCTCCAGTCTTAAAATGAAAGAGAGAGGAGTCTGGTGGTTCTTTGCACTGGTCAAAGTAGGCTTGCATCATGGTGACTGGACATGATCTACGACCAGTGTAGCCTATGGATATTGTCGTGCCTCTCCCAACCTGGTCTGTCTTTGATTTCTTAATGAGAAAGTGCATCCCATCTTTGACCCAGGTGATGTTGCTCATTGTAGGGTGGAGCCTGGGGTCAAATCTGCTCCTGGTGGCGACAGTGTACTCGCTGACCCTCAGGAAACCAAAGAAACCGAAGGTCAGAGCTGCTTTCAGCATCAGTCGGTCATGTTTGCTGAAAAGGTCAGTCTCGAGTAGCTGCAGTAGTTCCTCCAGCATCCCGGTAGTGATAGGTAGTCTCTTGGGCCTGAGGTGTACCGGACCTTGAGATCTCTGTATGCCTCGGGTGGCTAGGTTGAGAGTTGGGTTGTTGCTTGTTGGGCTCTGAAACCCATGGGTGAGGTGGAGGTGACTGACTGCAGCGAGGTACACCTGAATGGTGTTGGCCTGGAGTGTATGGCTGAGGTAGGCTGCAAACAAGTTGATGGCGTGCTTGGATCCTGGCAGGGGGGCGATGCCGAGTGTATTGCAGAAGGTGTAGTACTTCCGGATTCCAGCCCTGTAGGTGGTTGATGTTGAAGGGGCCACGCCTCTGTGCAGGAGGTGCCTCAGGTGCCTTTCTAGAGCTCTTCCAGTATGTGGGACACTGGTGTTGGCTGCTGGTTGGCCTGGGGAGCAAGGGAAAAGAAACGTGAGATCTGGTTACGGGATAGTGCATCTGCAATGCAGTTCAGTCTGCCCGGGAGATGTTTGAGGGCGACTGTAAAGCTGTGCTGTGCAGCAATAAAGAACAGTTTCCTCAGTAGTTCCATTATACCAGGATGCTTAGAGGACTGGTTGCTCCATGCCTGCACTATGGGTAGATTGTCGCAGTTGAACCTGATTCGTCGACCCTCCAGGAGGTGGCCCCACGTGAGAGCGGCTGCCACTATGGCGAAGAGCTCCTGCCACTGAATGGAACGTGTGGGGAGCTGCTGGTGTGGTTGCCAGTCGCCTCGGAACCAGGCTCCATTGAAGTAGGCCCCATATCCCAGAGAACCAGATGCATCTGTGAACAACTGGAGGGAGTCGGCGTCGCTCCACTCGGGTGAAATAAACATGGCAACGCCATTCCATGATGGCAGGAAGCTGTTCCACCATCTTATATCTGCCCTGGCCTCGGAGTTGAGACGGATGTGGTGGTGGAGCCGTCTTGCTGTTGTGGATAGCTGGATGAGCCTACGAAGGAATAGGCGCCCTGCTGGAACTACCTTGGCTGCAAATGAAAGCTTTCCTATGAGAGAAAGCAGTTCTCTCTTGGTGACTTTGTGTAGCCCAAGCCATGACCTGGTCAGGGATGATATTTCCTGCAGCTTTTCTGGTGGCAATCTAAGCTGCTGCAGTGAGGAGTCCAGGACAATGCCGAGGAAGGTGATGCAGGTCGCTGGACCTTCACACTTTTCGGTGGCCACTGGAACTCCCAGTCTCTCGCAGAGTTGCATCATGGTGGTCATGGACTCCTGGCAGGTGGGCTGTCCTGGAGGTCCAACTAGGAGGAAGTCATCCAGGTAGTGGAGTAACGTTGCTCCGTAGTTGTTCTCCAAGATCCAGTGCAGAGCGCTGGCGTAGTTGTCAAAGAGACTTGGGGCTGAGCGAAGACCAAACGGGAGACATGTGTCGACATAGTACTGCCCTCTCCAGTACATGCCAAGAAGTTCCCAGTCTACGGCTTGGATTGGAACCATCCTGAATGCCGACTTCAGGTCCACCTTGGCCATCATGGACCCCTTCTTAAATCTGCTGAGCAGGGCTACAGCGTCGTCTAGCGTGGAGTAGTGCATTGAGAACTCATCCTTCGAAATGAAGTCGTTGATGCTGAGTCCTTCCGGTGCTGACAGGTGAAGGATCACTCTCCATTTTCCGTTTTTCTTTGGGACTGCCCCAAGCCCGGATGTGCGGAGGTTCTTGAGGGGGGGCTGGCAAAAGGGGCCCAGGATGCGTCCTGATTCCACCTCTTTCTGCAGTTCATCGTCCACAACTTCAGGGTGCTGTAGTGCAGAGGTAAGGTTGCGTGCTGTGTAGGAAAAATGTGGACCATTGTAGCCAGTGGAAACACCGTTGTCGATGCCATTGAGTAGCCAGGAGACCCAGGCCTTGTCCGGATGTGCCTTCAACTCGTGCTCAAAGGCTGAGCGTCGTAGTGGAGTGTGAGCTCTCTGGAGCTCACGTAGCTCCCGAAGTGACCCGGGTGCAGGCCTTGGCAGGGTGATCCCCACTACAGCCCGTGATCCAGCACTTGTGGGCGAAGGTACATTCTGCACCCTTTGTACACTTGCCGAAGTTGAACCTCCGGCAGATCTCCTCCCCTGATGGTGTGTGGGTAGCATGGTGAGAGCTGCCGGATGAGCCTCCTGGGTGTGTTGATGGTCCGACGCCGGTAGATGTTGTCGTCCGTGGGTTGGTGGGGGGTAGTGGCCTGGAACGAAAGGGCGGATTGGTGACGCACCACACCAGTAGATCCTCCTTTAGCGCATCCCATCGGAGGGACTGTTGCCTGTCCCTGGCTGCGGCCTGCCTGAAAAGCTTGTCATACTTTAGGGCAGCTGCAGCAGAATGTATGGCAAACAGCTGGCAAACGATGGATTGATATTTCACGAGCTCCAGGGCTGTTGCGGGGGCGAATTGGACCCGGAGTGCAATGAAAATGTTCCACGCTTCCAGCCAGCTCCCCAGGTCGCAAACCTGTCGCGTGTTCTTCGTTTTCTGCTGCTTCCCGCCAGTGACAGTGAGAAGGTCGTCTACAGGAGAGAGCAGTTTATCAAATCGCGCGTACTTACCCTTCTTAATTTTGCGCACTTCGCGCCTCGAAGGAGTGGGAACCATCGCAGTGAAAGGGGCGTTGAGGAAACTGCTGACCCGCAATCGAGAACGCCTCCTGCGCTTCTTGTCCCGGGTTCGTCTCTTGTCCCGCTGGTCCCGCTTGTGGCGCCTCGACTTCCGCTTTCGTTTGTCCGATCGCGAATCAGAGTCGCTGGAGTCTGACTCGGACGAACTGCTGGAGTCGGAGCTGCTACTGGAACTGGAGCTGGAGCTGCTGCTACTGGGGCTGCTCTCCGGTGAAGGGGATCGCTGTCTATGACGTTTTTTCCCCACGATGCCACTCTTGGCCTTTTGGGAGCTGTGTTTGGTCGCTGTTATCCGCCTGCTGTGGAGACCTGGTAGCCCGACGCCCGTTGCGGCGTCGTCGGTAGTCCGTCTCGATCTCCGGCGCTGGGTGATCGTAGGCGTTTCTGACGTCTCCTCCGAACCGCTTGCCGATGTTCCGCTGGGAACTTCGGGAACTGATGCGGCTGCACCCTCCGCTCCGGCGTCCGGTGTTTCGCTGGGAACATCGGATGGGTTCGCCGCATCCTCATCACCCTCGGACTCGGAGGAGGTCAGCTGGCAGTTAGCGTGACCTCGCGGCCTCGTGGTGCGGAGTCCGGACGAGCCCTGTACGTAGCTTGCCTCGTGCTGGAGAAGGCGTTCCACGAGGGCGACTTTGGTACCGGTCGTGTTGAGGTTGGCCTCCGTAAGCTTGGCGCGCAGTGCCTCGTTAGTGAGGCGCATTAATGCTTGACGTGCCATGGCGATTTAAGCGATTCAGGCAGCAGTGCTTTACATGTAGCTGAATGTAAGACTGAGTGATGCCCACCAACCACCACTGTTTATATATGCATGGACCTGGAACCATATCAGTTTAGCAGTGTCATTGAGGGGGTAAAAAGGTGTGATGGTTTGAATAGAGGTGAGGGTTATGCTTTGCTAGACCTATAGGCTCCCTTATTAGACACATTTGATCTCAATAGAGGTGAGAGTGTCCTCAGAGATTTTCCAGACATATAGGCTCCGATCCCATTTACCAGACATTAAACCAAGTTTAGTACCTAAACAAATACATGTATGTATGTATGTATGTATGTATGTATGTATGTATGTATGTATGTATGTATGTATGTATGTATGTATGTATGTATGTATGTATGTATGTATGTATGTATGTATGTATGTATGTATGTATGTATGTATGTATGTATGTATGTATGTATGTATGTATGTATGTATGTATGTATGTATGTATGTATGTATGTATGTATGTATGTATGTATGTATGTATGTATGTATGTATGTATGTATGTATGTATGTATGTATGTATGTATGTATGTATGTATGTATGTATGTATGTATGTATGTATGTATGTATGTATGTATGTATGTATGTATGTATGTATGTATGTATGTATGTATGTATGTATGTATGTATGTATGTATGTATGTATGTATGTATGTATGTATGTATGTATGTATGTATGTATGTATGTATGTATGTATGTATGTATGTATGTATGTATGTATGTATGTATGTATGTATGTATGTATGTATGTATGTATGTATGTATGTATGTATGTATGTATGTATGTATGTATGTATGTATGTATGTATGTATGTATGTATGTATGTATGTATGTATGTATGTATGTATGTATGTATGTATGTATGTATGTATGTATGTATGTATGTATGTATGTATGTATGTATGTATGTATGTATGTATGTATGTATGTATGTATGTATGTATGTATGTATGTATGTATGTATGTATGTATGTATGTATGTATGTATGTATGTATGTATGTATGTATGTATGTATGTATGTATGTATGTATGTATGTATGTATGTATGTATGTATGTATGTATGTATGTATGTATGTATGTATGTATGTATGTATGTATGTATGTATGTATGTATGTATGTATGTATGTATGTATGTATGTATGTATGTATGTATGTATGTATGTATGTATGTATGTATGTATGTATGTATGTATGTATGTATGTATGTATGTATGTATGTATGTATGTATGTATGTATGTATGTATGTATGTATGTATGTATGTATGTATGTATGTATGTATGTATGTATGTATGTATGTATGTATGTATGTATGTATGTATGTATGTATGTATGTATGTATGTATGTATGTATGTATGTATGTATGTATGTATGTATGTATGTATGTATGTATGTATGTATGTATGTATGTATGTATGTATGTATGTATGTATGTATGTATGTATGTATGTATGTATGTATGTATGTATGTATGTATGTATGTATGTATGTATGTATGTATGTATGTATGTATGTATGTATGTATGTATGTATGTATGTATGTATGTATGTATGTATGTATGTATGTATGTATGTATGTATGTATGTATGTATGTATGTATGTATGTATGTATGTATGTATGTATGTATGTATGTATGTATGTATGTATGTATGTATGTATGTATGTATGTATGTATGTATGTATGTATGTATGTATGTATGTATGAATGCATGCATGCATGCATGCATGCATGCATGCATGTATGTATGTATGTATGTATGTATGTATGTATGTATGTATGTATGTATGTATGTGTTTGTGTGTAAGGGTACATGTTTTCTCCATTTTAAAGGGTCTGGTCCCCTATATGCCTCCTCCACTTTGAAGAGTCTAAGGATATACTCCTCTCGTTTGTATGCTTCTACCATGTAAAGGGTCTACGGCTATGCTCCTCCCATGTAGAGGGTCAAAGGGAATGGTCCTTTATATGCATACAAGGTTAAGGCCATTCTGAATGTTCAAGTGTCTCAAAATGTATATTTAGACGATTTATAGCTATGGTCAAACAGTAGAGCACATTTCACCACAGACTTCTGACAAGACAAGACCCTGGAATTCATTTATGTGTCAATTTGAAAGGATGGTAAAAGTCCCTCTGCAATTTTTGTGCTTTGATACAAAACCAAATTACTATCTGGTATTTCATTTGTTTTCTAACTTTTGACAACTTTAAACTGTTACTACACACACCTGCACATCTCACCCATGTCAGGGTTCCATGGTTATTATTTGCTGCGGGGTAGATGATGGTTTGGTTTCGTCAGTCACACCCCCAACCCCTTTCAGCTTCAGCTATGACGGGAGTACGCTAAGTTCAGAGCATTAAATATCATTGAATGCATGTTTCCTTGTTTTTGCCACTCCTTGTGTAACCTGAACCACAAAAAAATCACAACAATCATATTTGCAATCACTTGAATACAATACTTCAGTATCCTACTGCATTTTGTGTATATGTGTGCATTGTGTGTGTGTGTGTGTGTGTGTGTGTGTGTGTGTGTGTGTGTGTGTGTGTGTGTGCATGAGTGGGGCTGAAATCAAGAGTCGAGGATGGGATGATGAATCCAAGAGAGCTCTTGTGTCAGTTTTGGAAGACCAGGCCTTTTGAGGTATGGTAAGTCCGCAGTAGAGCCAATGAAAATAGTGACGGGAATAGACTCTATAGGCCATTGAAGGTGCTCACGGCATATGCATATCTACATCTGCAAAACCTGAGGAGCTAATGGAAGCAATGTATGTAGCAGGCTTTGCATGCCTGTGTAAGTGTTCGTGAAATATATATAAATAATGATCAGGCGCATGCGCAAGTACAACCATGACAACACATATTATACGTGTTATGCCACATCTCCCTTTCTTGCAAGGGTTGAGTTCCATATAAATCGTTCAGGGGGACGGATCACTGTCCCTGTCTGTGACCGTGTCATAATTCTGTGGTGGTCTTGCTCCTGTTCATAGGTATTGGGTTGTTGTGGTTTCTCCACTTGTTCGGGTTCCTGCTCCAAGGAGTCAGGTTGTTGTGGTTCCTCTGCACCTTGCCTAACAACATTAGGCACGACGTTGAGGTGGTGTCGATTGCGACGTGCTAAGCCATCCTGAGTTTCCACAATATATGACCACGGAGCCCCTGCCTTTCCCACCACTATACCAGGGGTCGGCTTACTCTTGTCTGTTGTGATCCACACCTCCGTCTGATCTGGAATATCTGGAAGTCGGTGGACTCTGTGACGCCTGTCAAAATTGAACTTTTGGTGGGATTTAATCAAGTTAGGATTGGTCTTTTGGCACAGTTCACGCGTGTTATTAATATGCTTGGTCATATCGCGCCAATAAAAGCGCGAACAGAGTCCTGTCGCGTCCAAAATGCCCACAGCCTTTTAGGAACTGTGAAACCGGTAAAAATAAGTCGCTACTGTTAACCCAAATGATTAAAAATCAATAGCATCGTGACTCACCTAACTTCTGATCATGACATGACGTGATCACCTTCATGTGACTCTCTTTATCTACGATCCACCGCTTTGCTGTTGAGTCTGCCCCATCTTCCGTAAAATAGAGCAAGCCTTCTCATAACACAAAACTGCATGCTCGACTCTCCTGCGAATCGCTCGCTTGTCATTTTTGGTTAGCATTTGGACGGTACTCGCTGCCTTGAGATATCTGTAGATATCGTTGTACAATTGAATCTCTTTCTGCTCTGTCATTCGCACTCACACGCTGTTCATATCCGCGCATATGTCCCAAACACGTGAGAGAAATGAGGTGTTATACGGTATACTAATACAAAGAAATCTTAGAAACCAAGTGTTTGCGTCTTGCAGTCAAGTCGGTTGGTGAGATCTAGCATCCTAAAGCAGTTGCAACTTTAAGCGCGTATGTCTAATCCACTAATGATGAAACATCTGTACGAGGGGGACACGCTATCCTAAAGATGGACAACGTATACTAGGATAGGGTGTCCGCAGGGGGACAGCCTATCCGGGGGGTTCAAGCCATCCTGTTACACCGGAATTGCCGTAAGAATATGGGCAATGAGCTAGCATTAGTGCGATTCATGTATACTTGCACTTGTGGGTTTCCGCGGCCCTCAATTAGTGGCTTGCCGTAAGTATAGCAAAGTGAGCTGGCTTTACGGTGCCGTAAAAATAGCCACCACTTTTTTAAAAAAATAGTTAATGTCATAGTATGACGGTTATTTCCCGTCTTTAATATGTCCGCTGTAAAACATTCACCAACCCACTAGCCCATGCCTCTCCATTTAAAAATTTCCGATGCATGCACACTAAGTCTATAATATACATTAAAACTGCTACATGCAGTGTTTGACTTCCTTCCGAATTACGCAGGGTCTGCCGAAGAGAGATTACAAAAAATCTGAAACTTTAATATCAGTAACAATGCCAAGACAAGGATTTAATTCCCACCTTAAAGCAGTCCAAATCTAGACACAACATATCGAGGAATATAAGAATCACTGTCATTTGGGCTGGGTAAAAATCCATTCATTAGAAAAAACTATCACAAAATACATAACTCAAACAGACATCAGCAGGTGCATACCATGTGCATTAGAATTCTTAATAATTCAACCATTAATGTAACTATTGAGAATGTGCCTCCTAGCATTAAGGACTGTTGAAGCAATTCTGACCGTACAAGCGCCGGACAATGCTCTGGTCAACGCGGTAGGTGCTGGGTAACTACTCGGGAAGCAACAACGATAACCTGTACAGTGTCGTGTTCCTATATGTACCAATACACAAATGTAAGTATACATGTACGAACTGAATAGTTTCAAAGTCCCACCAGAGTAGTCACGGTGGATATACGGGTGTTAGTAACTCACTTAATGGGAATTGTTTACGGACAATGAATGACATGCCGGCTATGCTGAAGGCAGCGCTAACAGGTTGCATTCTCAGCGGCGGACCCATGGCGACCAGAGGCATACGTGTGACCCTGAAAATCCCAACAGGTTCTCGAGACAAGATCCCACTAGCACCACACGAAGCAGTAACTAATGTTTTAATGCTCTTTCAATACAAATGACAGTTTTGAAAACTACATATTGAAGAAGACATTCTCTAAATGAAGCTGCACTATCCTAATAAATGCGCTTTAAAAATGTCTTCTACTGTGTCCTAATTACTATACGCAAAGTGTGTAATCAGGCATAATACAACTCGCCTTATCCTTTCGGTTCATCCTTTGGCAATTCCTACAAAAAAGAGCCACGAGGGACACAAATTTCAAATCTTAAATCGATGTGCGATAAACGGAATTCTATGAGCATGCGCGTCATAGTTATAAGATTGTAAAAAGGAAACCTTTCCTTTACATGTTCCCATCCTAATTTTGACATG
Source organism: Eunapius fragilis (assembly GCA_963681505.1). Classification (NCBI taxonomy): domain Eukaryota; kingdom Metazoa; phylum Porifera; class Demospongiae; order Spongillida; family Spongillidae; genus Eunapius; species Eunapius fragilis. Next base: position 7,945,771 of record OY811974.1, on the reverse strand, counting down.
CATGCTAAATATAATATTACTGAAGCCAAGCAAAGACTGGGTCAATGGAAAGGAAAGACTTTTTATGAAGTATGATGGACACCAGTAGTTCTCTCGTCTCTTAATGACAATACTGAAAGGGTTGGCATACATATAAACAACAAGCCTGTATATATGCAAACCTTCCTTTTTAAGGTAATATAAACAAAGAGCTCACTACTTTTGACAAACACATTGCTCAGAAAGAATGACCCTGGAGTTAGCTATGATCATGGTCATATTCAGTCTACCGTAGATTTAATTTTCTGTGCTGGAATTAAGGCTGTTTCAGTCTGGTGGCTAGTCATCTAACAAGTCTAGAAAGACAACACTGAGCTTCTGACCCCCAAAGTCCATATGCTAGGTATGCAGACCCAACTTAACTCATTGCCGGGAACGTTCCAATAACTCTGACATAAGCAGTCCGAAGGACTGCAATTGTTAGAGGATAAAATTAGGGCCTAGAGCAGGGTAGGGGGGCCGAAGGCCCGCTACGCCCTTCAACTTTTCACCCCCTCTCCGAATCCACCCTCAAATTGCACCCATCCCTCCCTCCCAACACTCTTCATTGAAACTCACTAACTCCCCTCTCCTTAATAAATGCCATCTTGGCTCTACGTGGGCACCTGCGGCATAATACATTACCAGGCCACAAAGTTAATCAAGTGGGTGCATTTCTGTAGATATAATCTTGAAGAGATGGTGGGATGATTTTTACTGCATTCCATACAGGATAAATGTTAGGCACCACCTTTTGGGTTTTCTAACCAGGCAGGCAAAGCCTGCTACAGACATTGCTTCCATTTGCAACTCAGGTTTTTCAGATGTAGATATGCATATGCCGTGAGCACCTTCAATGGCCTATAGAGTCTAATCAAGTCACTATTTTCATTGGCTCTACTGAGGACTCACCCATATCTCAAAAGGCCGCGTCTTCCAAAACTGTCACAGAGCAGTTTAGAACTCTCTCTTCGATTCTGCATCTCCTGCTTAAAGGACCACCTCCTCGACTCTTGGCATCAGCCCCACTCATGCACACACACACACACACACACACACACACACAGACAGACACGCACACACATAATGCACACACATTACACAGAATGCAGTAGGATACCGAAGTATCATGTTCAAGTGATTGCAAACATGATTGTCGTGATTTGTTTGTGCTTCAGATTACACAAAGAGTGACAAAAACAAGGAAACATGCATTCAATCACATCTAATGCTCTGAACTTTGTGTACCCCACTCATAGGGGAAGCTGAAACAGGGTTGAGTGTGTGACTGATGGAACCAACCTTCAGTGCGCAAAACCATCGCCTACCGCGCGGCAAGTGATAACTATGAACCCCAACATGGGTAAGATGTGCAGGTGCGCATGCAGTTTAAAGTTGTCAAAAGTTAGACAACGACATAAAGCACCATAAATTTATTTGGTTGTGTACGGATGCACAAGACTTTTACTATCCTTTCAAAACGACACACAAATGAATTCTGTGTGAAAACATGCTTTACTGTTTGACCGTTGTTTTAAATCATCTAATATCATTGATGTTTTGAGACACTTGAACATCCAGAATGGCCTTAACCTTGTATGGATGTAGTTGAGCTGCATCATAGTCATAACCAGTCCAAGAAGCGTCACTGAAGTTTGCAAAAATAGATAGCTAGTAATATCTTCAGAGATCGGTGTGATCGAACATAATGCTCTTCTTGCCTTCTCCCATGAATGAAATTATCATCGATTAGGCACAGGTTGCCCTCTTTTCCATTTAGAATTAGTGACATTCATTTATGGAAGTGTTCGGGATTATAAAGGCCAATTTGCAGAAGCAAAACGTTCCAAATAGTGCTATTAATATTTTTAGTATAGATGACTCTGAGGTGTCTCAGCCAAACCACAGAATTAGCATGAATAAGATTTGAGATGCATTTGGCACCCCATAGGTGAGCCAATATCTGTTCAACGACTGGAAGTGGATGTCACTCACTGTAAGGTCCAAGCAGATTTGCATATACAATCTTGGATTTGGGGGCCACCACCATGCCCCCACACCATTCAATAGGGACAACATAGTCACTTCTATTGCCCCTTCAGACCTGCAACAACGCCTCACTAGAACTTTTCTGTTTTACATATTCCCCCCTAAATCCTCTGCAGTCTTTATAAGTGTCATTCTGTAAGAAGATGCTCCAGGATATAAACTGATCTCAAATGTGGCCACAAAATTTTTGTGTGGCACAAGAGTATAGTCTAAGACTGAAGCCAAGAACTTTATTTTTCAATGGTTTGTGGTCACTTCACCCAAAATACCTTGGTAACAGTAAACATCTTTTCAAAGTGGCTTTAATAGAAAGTAGTTTCTGATATTAAGGCCATACATAACAAACGTCTCAGTATCAAATGGGTTGCTATGAAAAAGCAAGTCCAGTCTAAACACTGTCTCAGTTATTGTGCTATTGCCTACCAAAAGTTCACAAACCATATTTAGGCATTAATTGGTTAATGAACTCTGTTGCTAAGAGGGTCCATGGGTGTGGTCAGTGAGTGAGAACTTGAGGGGTTAATGAACTCTGCCGCTTATAGAGTCCATGAGCATGGTTAGGGAGTGAGAAGTTAAAGGGTTAACGAAATTTCTTGCTAGGAAGGTCCATGGGTGAGGTTAGTGGGAGGGGGTGTCTCATGTAACTATGATAGACAAACCATACTACAGAATTTTTAGTCCACTAATACACAAAAACTGTTCAGTACAAACATCACACACATTTCAATCCACATCACACGGACTGTTTGATCCACACTAACCACACCACAATTTTTAGTCCACACACAGACACCGTTCAGTCCTCACCACACACATCATCCACACACTTCACTGCACACCCACCCATCCCCACAGTTCACTGCACCATCCACACACTACTCACACACCACCCAATTTTGGTCCAACGAACCCACACACATGTACACTGTTCAGTCCCCATCAGACACACACATATGCAAACACATTTCTGTCCACACACCACACATGAACACTGCACGTACAGTCCAACACACAATCACTGTTCAATCAACACGCACACCACACAGTTTTTAGTCACACACACAGACATACTAGAGATATTACATATACACAGGGACATACCTACTCAATTGGGACACACTTACACACTAAGGGCACTTCATACTTCACTGCACAAATGTACCCATCCACACATACACACACTGTTTAGTCCTCATCACACGCACATGTGCCTATCCACATGCTACACAATGTTTAGTACAAAAGTACACACATCATACACTGTACATGGCATTGTGCTGTTTCACATGCACACACTTTTCTGGTAGTCCACACACACTACACCACACTGTTAATTCCATACACACACCACACAATTTTTATCCACATTCACACATACATACACTATTTTAGTCCAAAACACTCACACATGCACCCATCTACACACTACATACACACTTCAGGTGTGGTATGTGTAGGTGTGTCCCTGGTGTGAAGGAGTGCCCTTGGTGAGTAGATTTGTCCCTGATGTGTAGTGGTGTGTCCCTGTGTGTGTGCCCCTGTTATGTAAGTGTGTTCCTGGTGTGTAGATGGTCCCGGCTGTGTTGGTATGTCCCTGTGTGTAGGTATATCATGCATGTGTGTTGGTGAGGACAATGTCTGTATGTGTGTGTATATGTGTGTGTGTGTGCATGCATGTAAGTATATCTAGCATGCATGTGTGTATGTGTGTGTGTGCGTGTGCGTGCGTAGACTAAAAATTGTATAGTGTTTTTGCGGTGGACTGCACATGCAGTGTGCATATGTGGCATGTTTGCACGTGTGTGTCTGATGAGGACTGAAGAGTGTGGGTGTGTGTGGGTTTGTTGGACTAAAAATTAGGTGGTGTTGTGTGTGTGTAGTGCGTGGATGGTGCATGTGTATGTGAGGGCTGAACAGTGTAATGTGTAGATGGGTACATGTTATGTGAAGTGTGTGGATGGTGTGTGTGGTGAGGACTGAACAGTGTTAGTGTGGACAAAAAATTGTGTGTGGTGTGGATAGTGTGGATTGAAAAGTATGTGTGTGATGTGACTGAAATATGTGTGTAAAACTACAATTATTACCTGTGTGGACTGAACAGTGTTTGTGTAGTGTGTGGATAGAAACTGTGCAGTGTGGTGTGTGTTTATAGTGTGTGGATGGGCATGTACAGGTAGGCTGAATAGACATCTCGCTATGTGTGTTGACTGAACAGTGTTTTGTGCAGTGTGGTGTGTGGATGGTGTGCATGCTTGTTTGGGGATGACTGAACAAGTGTGTGTGCCTAGTCTAAAAATAAAAAGAATCCATGGTGCTGAAAAAGAACAGTACATGTGTGTGGACTAAATATTATTGTGTGATGTAGACTGAACAGTGTGTGTGCTAAATAGTGTGCAAGGAATGAACAGCCAATGTGTGCGTGCATGTGTCGGTGTGTATTGTATAGTGTGTGTGTCCGGTGTGTGGAAAAGAAGTCAAGGACACGTAGGAATCTTAATAAGTACTAACCTTTGTTGTAGTGCTAAAGAACTTTTGATGCAATCACGGAAAGGAGACAGAACTGAATCCATAAAATCTACTAATCTTTGTTGAAGAAATACCTTTCAATGCGATCGGTAACGATCATATCGGTCCTCATCCGGCTTTGCATGAAAGATCGGATGTGCGATAAATGTCCGAAGCGGGTTGCCTTGTGATACTGTGTCACTTTAAGTATTCCTGGTCTCATTCTGAACGATGGGCGATAAATGAGTTGTATGAGGTGGCTACATGATTAAAAATAAAACGATCGTAGGCCACGAAACTTATGTCTGCGGCAGTGTGACGAGAAGCATTTGGGCTGAGCGATGGGCGATAAATGATGCATGAGGTAGCTACAGGATTAAATTAAGACGATATAATAAGACGATTTCCTACAGTCTACTATCGCAGGCCACGAAACTCTTGTCTGTGGCAGTGTGGCGAGAAACATGTCATGTCAAACATTAGTCTGGAGACCCTAGCATGATTCTAGGGTCCCCAGACTAGTAAAACATGTGAATTTGCCCGTATATAGGCATATTATTAGGTTTCTCCTAAACCATGGTTTAGGACCTATGAACTTCCTGTATGAGGAATGTAACTATCAAATCAATTATAATTGCTAATCAAAATTTGATTCGACGTGTTTATTTTTTGCTGTGGTTTTATAAACGTAAACCATTACAAGACGGTTCTGAGCCTATTATTGCTTGAAAATGATGGCGTGCTCTGATTTGGTTTTGAACCACATGGTTATCGGAAGTCTTAATTAAAACCCCGCAACCCTCCTAGCCTCGTCCCCAGGCCGTCAAATAAAGTTTTCCCTAAACTATAATTGACGGCCTGGGGACAAAGCTACTTCGCTCCCGACGATCGGATCGTCTAACTTGTTGCGGCAATAGATCTAGAAATCAAAACTGAGTAGTGTCGTGTTTCTTTCACGTCGTGGTTGTCGAGAACGAAAAATACTGCTGTCCTCGTTCCCCTTCCAAAAATAATGGGCGGGTCGTCTCCTGCTTCTGCTTCTTCTTGGGAACTCATAACTCGGGACAGGAACACTTTTAAGCAATGAAAATTGCACCAATAGCTTTAGAATTGCCGGAGGACTCGCCATGGTCGATGTTAGACTTTGATACACAAAAGCCTAAAAGCCTATATACGGTCTTATCAAGTCTAATTAAGCATAAGTACCTAGAAAATTATCACAATACGTCTGGATTGAATTAAATCGGTTAAATGAAAGGGGGGAAACCTGCGATGCAACAGTGATTCGGGTGTTAAAAAAAAAACAAGTAAATAAAAACATTCCCTCTGAGAAAGTTGGTGGGATATAGGTTTGCATGCAAATAGTATACTGGTGTAAAAAGCAAAGAAAGTTTTTATTTACTTGTATTCCTTTGTAGTACAGCAGTCGTCAGTTCTACTCCTTCATTTCTAAACAACCGGGCCACTCCAGGGCTGGAGTGGAAAATGGTCGGCTATTTGAACATGTCCAATCCAACGCAACGATGTCCCGACTCGTGGCAAAACATTACATCGCCTAATATATCAGCGTGTGGTAAGAAAAGCACTGCACCCGGCTGCGACTCATTGAACATACCCACTTATGGAGCCAGCTATCAAACTGTGTGCGGATGGTTTCGAGGTTACGAGATCGGATCTCCTGACGGTTTTCGCAGTGTCTGGAGGCAGTAAACCAACTACGTGAATGGAGTCACAGTCACGTATGGTCCACCCGGATGTAGGTATCATGTGTACACTTACGCATTTGAAACAAAACGCGAGCCTAGTAGTTGTCCTTGCGCAGGCGGAGATACCCCTCCCTCCTTTGTGTCTTCTGATTACGGATGTGCTATGGGATGGACGGCAGTGTGGTGGAGCTGAGATCACAGCTGTGCACCACCTAACCTCCCGTGGTTCTGTAAAACGTTCCCAACGCCCATCTCTGAAGATTTGGAGGTTAGGATATCAGTGCACGGATGAAGATTTTGACAATGAGAATATGGCTGTTGAGTCATTTGGACTTTATATACAAGGTCGGGTAAACCTTAATGCTGTTAAAAGAACATGAGCATAGTTAATGTATTGCAACTATACAACCAAATTTGCACATCTTCCTAACCAACCTCGGTTCAAAGGCGTAGGATGGCCCCCTTTCTATCCCCTAGCCATTAAATGTGGCCAAATGGAATTTGGAAGAACTTCCAGCTAATAATTTGTACACACATATTTTGTATAGCCGCAAATTTGAACATTTAGGGTTCACATATATATCATTTGCTGTTAGCAGTGTTAACCGCAGCCTGTACAAATTCGTGGCGGTGGTTACTAATTATCAACGTATTACCATATATGACCGTTTACGCCCACCGCGTGTGTAGTACCTAGCCACTAACCAATTAGTCCACACTATAATCACATTAATCACTTTTAAGCAAGCAGCATATGCACAAGTACAGACAAATTCAATAACACACATGCAGACTAGCCGTAGTTCTAAATGCCTGCATTTCAGAGTCTTCTGATGATTCATTCTTAAGGAGACCGCAGTGCTACATCCGATTCCCGTTAAGACCGAAGTCTGGCATCAAATTGGGATCGATCTTGTAGGCCCTCTTAAACTTACACGCAGAGGAAGTAGGTATGTTCTATTTATTTCATGCATTCTGCTACTAGTAGGTTGCTTGTGAACAAAATACTGTTATGCATGCTTGATAGCTTCGCCCAGACCACGTTTGCAGCTAGTATTGCCACTGAAGCCAGTTCATTCATAAGTATACAAGAATAGCACAAGACACAAAAACATGTTTCTTCTTCAGACACAAAGACCACAATAAGTTAGTGTCTTTTACTGTTAGGCCAATGCCACATCAGTGACAATACCTTTGCCTTTGCAGAAATAGTCTAAGCTGTTGCTAATAAAAAAATTTATAATGCTTCATATAAAAATGCAAGTACTTAAATGGCATAATTTATATTACAAGTCATGACCTGATTTCATTTTTAGATATCTCGCTACATGCATTGACTATTTTTCCAATTGGCCAGAGGCTCAAGCCCTTCCAAAAAAATCAGCTGAAGAAGTAGCACACTTTCTTCTGTCTCTTATTACACGGCTTGGTTGCTTTCATGTTTGCATTTCAGACCAAGGCCGTGAATTTGTTAATTCCCTCAACGAAAAGCTTTTTGAAATAGCAGGTGTTGAACATCGGGTATCTAGTGCCTCACCCCCAAACAAAAGGATTGAATGAAAGAATCAACCATACCTTAATCAAAGCTATAGTAAAGTATATCAATACTGAACAGGATGATTGGGATGAGCTCATTGAACCTATATTGTTCTCCTATCGCACCAGTGTCCATGCTTCAACTAAGTTTACACCATTTTATTCGATGTATGGCAGAGAAGCAGTACTTCCTGTGCAACTTCAACTGATAGATGAATTGCATGTGGAGAATGACACAGTGCAGTCATACGCTACGCAACTTGAGAAGATTAAGAAAGAATTATTTCCTAACGTTGATGTGAACATTAAAAAAGCACAGAAAAAGCAAAAAGAATTATATGATGAGCAATGCACACCTGAAAAATATCAGATAGGGTATCTTGTGCTTGTGAAAAACATGCGGAATTTAAGCCGGGCGGGAGGTAATGGTGGACAAGGCCTTATTCAAATGTAAACATTCATGAGAAAAGATTGCACAGGCTCAGAAAATTGAGTGATGGAAAACAACTTGCAAACAAGATTAATGAAAGCAGACTGAAACCTTTTCATGAAAGAAAAACAGAGTATAGCAATGGTTCAAGTCAAAACCTGGGTGAAAATCAGGTGCTGGGCAGCAGGGATGGAAATGTAATATTGAATGAGAAAAGTATTACATTATTTGATGATGAACATGCTCAAAGCAAGCAAGTACAACAAGATGCAAAACTGTTAGACACATCAAATTTTGTTCTTAAAGACCAACTGTATTCCTCCCACCTGCTGCGTTTATAGAGAGCAGGTGCTGCTAATTTCTCCTACTCTGCTGAAGATTGATTTTGATGTAAGCAAAAGACAGATTACCTTTTTAAATTTTAACTTTACATTATTTTCTCTTACAGCCCTCAAGTTTGCATCTCAATGTAGGTGAGTTTGCATTAAGCAGGGATACAGAGTCGTCATTACAGTAAAGAGCGTCACAGCGAAACCGCTATCCGGAGACGGGTTGCAACGGTACTCCGTCTCTTTCGAACATGACGGGCTTCTACGTAAATGTCACGGAAACGTTTAGTGACGGTGCCCGTGTATGTGCAATGGTAATCGACGAACGCTACAGCACGGTACCGTCCACATAGTTATTGACGTCATAGTCACACGATTATTATTATTACTATTCTGGCTGATCTAAGTGAAAATGAGCGGCAAGCGACGCTACTGTCACCACTGTGGGGAATACGTGTGTAGATCTACATGTTTATGTCCTGTCCTGAATGCTTCAAAATCAGCAGATACTGGTCTCCTGGGAGGTGTGGACCTTCACGAGCGTGGCCTCATCAGGTAGATGTGTCGGCAGGCGCCATTTTTGTTGTGACGAACCCCCTTCTTTCAGTCTACAGGAATAGGTTGTAACGCGGAAGTACGTGCTTTTCGTTATGTAAGTTGATATCTGATACTTGTTTTTCCTCTCGCTTACCCTTTCCACGAACGCACTCTGGAGCGCCATGAGGTATGTCAATGTGTCACAAGGATCTCTTTTTTTTTTGTAACAGATGAACGTTTGCTGGCAAGACAGTTGTGCCTTTCGCATGCATTACGGTATACTGTTTCCAATCTGTTAGTTGTTGTATTATTATTTTTGGGCTTATGATTTTTGTTTCCTCGCTTACAGTCGAAGTTACTTTGTTTGTCTTTGGAGCGCAATGAGGTATGTGCAAAAGAATCTCTTTTTCTCACCTGCGACTTTTTGTAACAGATGAAGGTTTGATGACGAGAGAGTTGTGCAACTGTCGTACAGGTTGACGCCCGTGTCATCAATAACCTAACCACAATTGTGATTTTAAAAGCAAGTACTTCGTGTGGTTCTCATCCTATAATCGTATCTTTCAACAGGACAGAATCCTACCAGTACAGTTGTTTTGTACATCAATAAGTACAGAGACCAAGCAAAATACTTGCGTTTCCCTTTCGTACATGCCTATGTATTTGTACAATGACTTTTTCAAAATCTGAGAAAGGTGCATGTGATACTGTGGTGCTGCATGGGTTGAAGCGGCGCGGTGCCTAAAACGTACCGACGGTACGACACGGTAAAAAGCGAACCTCTTTAACCGTCGATTTACCGAAGTGACGGATTTTAACGTATAAATGACGTGACAGAGTGACGGGGAAAGAGACGTTACCGTCCACTCTCAGTCCACAGACGGCCCGTTGAAATTGATTTCAACGGTATCCGCCTACATCAAAGAGACGGGTAAGGTCACGTGATGAGACGTTACCGTGTCCATGTAACGGTTTCGCTGTGCGTCCATTAATGGATGGTGGTGATTTGTCATTTGTGATGATGGAGCTTTGTGGAATTTAAGAAAACAGTGGATTACCAAGAGGATTTTAGAATTGTTAGGAGGTTGATCTCTTATCTTACTGGATGAAGACCTGCACAAAGATACATCCATATGACAGGTCACACTCATGGATAAAGTATATTACTTGACGACAGCATCTGAATTGGATGCCCTTTGTGAATGGATGTATGTCACAAGAAAAGAATGGAATGAAACAAAGACATATTCCAACACAATTTTAAAATGTAAGCTATATATTATGTTATGCATTTCTGAATATGTAGTAAATACCACTGCGCGACAGCATTTAGTATGCAGAGCTGTGCAGAGTCTGCATCTCAACCATATGCAGACGGGTATCATTGATGCAGACGTCTGCATACAAACTCTTCAAAAATACCCATCTGCATATGGTTGGTATGCAGACTCTGCACAACTCTGCATACTAAATGCTGTGGCACGGTGTACTTTTGTATGGTTTAGCTGCATAAATAATTGTGTCCAATGATACATTTTTTCTATTTCTACCCTTAAGCCGAGGCCACAGTTCACAGTGAATCAGACAATTTGAAATCGACATCTGGACACTTGCTGGACAGTGAGAAGAGAGAAGTGATCTTATCCAGCACTGCATGGATGGCTGCATGGATGATTTGATTGTCAATGCAGCTCAAGACTTGCTGAAAGAGCAGTTTGAAATATCAGGATTCCAGAATACCACACTTGGATGCAATTTGTCTTTTGACATTCTTAGAAGTGAGTTTGTACAAATACTGCACAAAGGAAAAAATCATTGGTTAACTACATCCACTGTTGGATGGCCAGCAGCAACTGTTAATGTATTTGATAGCCTTAACCAATCACTTTCTCAGTGTACTGTTAATCAGGTTTGTGCTCTAATTTTTACTAGAAATCAAACAATTGATGTGAGATTTATTGATGTTGAGCCCCAGACTAACAGCTCTGACTGTGGTGTTTATGCTTTGCTGGTGGCATTCTCTTATAGTTGTCGAATGCCACCAGCTGGAAGAATGATTCAGTGCTCTCACTGCAAAGAGCAGTTTCACAAGAAGTGTGAACGGGTCACAAGAAATGAACTGAGCTGCTCGTGGCAGTGCAGGCTGTGCGCAAAGAAATGAACAGTTAGTGTGACTGCAAGTGGTGGCATGATTCTTTTTGTGTATGACTATGGCACTTCTGTATGAGGAATTAATCGATAGTCCGTCAAGCTAGAAAATAAAAAACTGTTTCGTAGTAGTATTAAGCATCTGAATGCGCGTGTTACATTAATCCTCTGTGTCTCACGACATACGCGTACATACATGTACAGTACAGTCAGTACTACACAGGTTCCCGATCGAACATTCTGGGTAATTAACTACGCACGCAATATGGTAGTTGTAATGGGGGACAGCAAATCCTAAAGCGGATAAGTAATCCTACGAAAAATTGTCCGTGGGGGGACAACGTATGCTAGTACCCGTTGTCCGCCGGACAAAGTATGCTATCTATTCCGTAAAAGTATTGTTTTGGCTGCTCCATGCATAGTGTATTTATTATTGTTGCATGAAAACTTCCCACATCATAATACTCATCAAGTTATTTATTAGGCCTTATGGCTTAACCATTAGCACTCAGCTCTAGTGCATTTGAATGTAATAATAGTCGCTGTCATGACTATGAATAATCTCACACACACCTATTATGATGTGGGAAGTTTTCATGCACAAATATTCAAATACATCAGATACCTGGGGCTGCAACAACATATAGGGTACAACCAGCTACAATATCTTGCGGGAATGGTGATACATGTACATTAATTGGACTACAAGGAAGCTTTGCTTTCAAAAAACAGTCTCTGGCACAATGACATACTTGTATGAGTTAACCACCTACGAATAATTAGTACCTATCTGACTTGGTCACTTTGGTGTCCTATAGCAGTTCAAGGGTTAAACATTGCCCTTTATTACTGTAGTTGTGGAGATGCACCTCAAGAGCTCTTTTCATGCAAGTTCATGAGTCACATAATGAGTATGATTCTAATTAAAGAGCTCCAAGGGAATAAAGGCATTTATCAACATGGATCACCCAGAAAGGTGAGTGGTACATGGGTTTCCATGTTCTAAATCAAATCTCAGGCATGATACTAGCGACATAGTTCTCAGTCATTACCTTTTTCATGTGAAGGCAATTGTAATGCCGCCATTGAGAACCTGCAATTAAGGGTTCACGGTTGCACTTACTGGAACTGCTGCTACTGAAGAAGTTGTAGGTTATGGTGCAATAATATCACAGGACTCGTCTCTCATGAATTGTGATGTCTAAATTCAGCTAGGAACTCAGAGCTCTCAGTAACAATATACACACCACATTGTTTTAAGTTATTTGTATTTAGCACTTTAGATACAATATGGAATCCTGCTTGCAGTACTGAGTACATCGACTGGCACTGTCCTTTGCTTTGTTCAGGGGTTCGATTCATTGCAGGCACCTGGGGGACAGACCATGCTCAACGAATATGACTGTCCTCTCCTTGAACTGAGCAAAAAGAATCTTTACCACCTCATGTCACAGCATCCAGAGTCCTGTCTCGGTGGTTCATGAATGCTCTACTAGTTTGCGTGGTACAAGAGGGTTCTTCAGCTGAATCCATGGAAAGAGAGGAGGTGATTGTCTCCGATGGGCTGGTTCGCTCTCACGATTGGACAAACAGAATTTATTGTTACAATGTGTTTTGTGTTTGAAGCATAACTATTTTTAATATTACTGTAAAAGAAAAAAAAATCACATACATGTATCAGATTAGTATCTCCTCTTATACAGAATGATGCTTTATTTGGTACATAATGATGTATTATTCCGTACCAAATCACTGCTGATCATGTTATGTTATCACATTAGCGCCAGATATGATATCATTCCGTATCAGGTATGATTCAGTCCTGTAACAGTTTAAAGTTTTTGGCTGTGTAGTGCGCGGTGCAAACATCAATTTGTGCGCGGTGCAATCCTCAGCTAGTGCGCAGTGCAAACCTCAACTAGTCCGCTATATGCACGGTGAAAAAATCAAGTAGTGCGTGGCGCACCTTCTTAGTGCGCGAACTACCAGGCCATGGTAAAACAAAACGTGTGCTTACGGCTATCGATCGTTAGTGTATGCATATCATTTTTTCGCTTACACGCGACGTCCGCGGTTACCGTACTTAATTATTTAGTCGCTTATAACTGACGTCCGCGGGTAAACCGGTGCGGTCGGAATTTTCGACCCAGGCACGTGATCCCCCAAACCCACACATTGATTACATCATTTACACAACAAGTGGTGAGCTATACAAGTCGCAGCGCGCATACAACTCTAGATCAAGATCAAGGTACTGTTAGGTGAGTGTATCGCTGCGCTTGCACGAGCGAGGGATATGATTTTGTAAAGGTAATGTGTACGTTAGATAGTAGGTTGAGTTAGCCTCATATAGGCCTACGCTACGATTGCAAACATCCACGCAGAATATTTATATTATGAATGTATACCATGCAGGATGGTTCTGTCTGACGGGAGCTAGACTGAAACTCATCGGTAGTGTTAAAACCGTAGCCTTAGTGACAGTAGAAAGCTTATAACGCCGGAGGTCCCCCCCCCCCCCCCCCCCCCCCCCTTCCTCCCAAACTTCCGAATAACAACGTGTAATCAACTGTAGCGCCACACTAGTACAAAGGTGTCTGAGCAAGTTACACACAACCTATATAATGTCATCGAGTCACACAATAAAACAATAGAGACCGCTTGTGCGCCACCTTCGTGCTGCAGTGGAATAACGTCAATGGTGCGCACACCACACTCCTCCCCCTTAAATCCGTAGCGGTCTTGTGGGGAGCGTTGGCGCGTGGAACCGGCGGTTGCTGTCCTCCGGCATTACTGCCTCTAGATCTCTTAATTCCACCTGGGGTACCATTTGCGGTCGTACCGGCTCGTGGGGGTTCTTTATTGGTCGTCGGAGTGACTTCCCCACAACCACCGTGGGTGAGGCTCCCTCTGACTGTGTGGAGGCAATTTCATTTCCTGACTTGAGCTGTTCTGCGCGACTGCCTTTTATGTCTTTCCTCCCGGCCTCCTTGCCAGACCTTTCCATCCTCTCCCCCGCATTGGCTTGTTGCTTATAGCTTCTCTTGGTCTCGACTGGTCAACGTGCCGACGCCACTTACTGCCATCTTCCAACTACCACCACTGATAGCGGGCCTGTACTCTCACTCACCACCCCCGCCTGCCACTTCAGTTGTTCGCTGTAGTTTTTTTTGCGTACACCTTGTCGCCTGGGCCGAAGATATAGTATTTCGGCGTGGCGATCATGAACCGCCTTCTGACGTTGCTGGCTCTGCTCGACCTTTCTGCCGTCCAGTGCTGTGCATGGTTTACGCCCGAACAACAGCTCCGCAGGACAACATCCCGTAGTGGCATGGGGTGTCAACTGATACATAAACAGGAAGTGGGCTAGACATGTCTCCAAGTCGCCTGTGGACTTCTTCAAAGCCTTTTTGAACGTTTGCACACTTCGCTCCGCCAGTCTGTTGCTAGCGGGGTGATGGGGCGTTGGTGGTGTAGCGATTACAATTCAGTTTCAGGAATGCTTCCAACTCCTAACCAGATTCCGCAGGAATCTGGTTAGGCCTACTGCTGAGCACAAAGGTACGGCTGCCACTTATAGCCATTTGTAGAATGCATCCTCGTGAACATCTTCCCCTGAAATGGGCCCGCGAAATCGATGTGCAACTGAGCCCAAGGTCGAGCTGGAAATTCCCACGGGTGTAGTGGCCCTAGTCGAATTCCTGTTGAATTGACATGGTTCACAAGATTTAACGTGTTTCTCGAGTTCGTCATCTTAGATCTATCCCTGGCCACCACACGCTAACGGTACGAGCTTAAGGTTAGTGCCCTACGCTGGACACGGGCTGAAGCCATACTGGTACAGCAGGGTTCGATGTAAGGGTTGCCATAAATGCCCTTGATTTACGTGGTACGACTATCATAGCATGTTTTTGTAGCTAAAATAACATAATAACCACAGCACATACAAACCCATAAAGATAACCTTATCTTAACCTTACTGGACTTTACTTATTATCATTCTGACTCCATTTCATCATCTGAGTTGGAATCAGTTGTGTTTAGCGATAGCCTGCGTTTGCAGGTCCCTTTCCACCTAAGGATGGATGATGCAGGGTCAAAGTCACCAAATTCAGGACTGTGCAGCTGTATACAGTCATCAAATTGGTGACCATGGTGTCCCTAATTCTGCTCCTCCAGCCTGACTTGATCACTTTAGTCAGACTGAACCCTTGTTCACAATCTGCACTTCTGGTGGTCAAGGAGAGTAGCAGATCCACCAGCTGAAGCACATTTGGACAAATGTCTTGGGCCGTCCTTAACATATCCACCCACTCAGGCTTATTTGGTAGGACCTTTGTTGTTTCAGCGTACTTGGATTCTTTGTACCATGTATTAGTCTTTTACACAGGGTGAACCTACCCTATGTCCTTGAGCAAGTTCCACTCCATTAAAAATCATTGACATCAACACCACACTTCTCAAGGATGGGTCAAAAGTGCCTTAGCAAAAGTGCTACATCTTGATTTCCAAATTCTAATTAATGAGTGCAACATACTTCAACACTAACTCATATACCTTCATTCGCCTGGTGGGGCCAAGGATTTTGGGACAGAAAATGCATAGCACTTTGCGACATCATCAGTTTCTTTCTCTCCTAGCCACTCCTCCAGCTGTGCTGTGACTCCGTCCACAAGGGCACTTCATGTTTGCCTTTAGTTGAACAAGGTTGTACTTTCCCAATAAAAGGATCCCCCGAAATGACGACTCATGCTCAAGGGCTGACGTCAAATAGTGGCCAGGACTACATGAACATACATGTACATGCAATATGGGATTAGCTTTGTATTATGTAGGGGTCATTCACCTCTCTGTTAATGCCTGTAGCTTAGCCATAGTTGACTTCAGTGTCCCAATGATATGCCCAGGGGAATAGCTTGGAGACTGTATGGCCAACGATACAGAGTGGAGAGTGTCTACAACATCTGTAACAAATGCCCCAAACAAAACAGCAAGAGAGCTTTTTAAAAAAGCCCTTTGCTTTGGCCTATAGCTGTTGCAATGGACAACTAAAATAGAGATTGTTAATACCTGTGCTTGTTCTTACCAGCTCGAAGTGCTGCATTAGGGCTGGATGCATACTCTTCAGCTTCTTTAGTGTGAGGCAGCCACCTAGTACCACCAACCCTGCTGGGTGCTAGAAACGTCACACCTGCTGCAGCACAAGTTGACTTGAGGTTCTCCTGGTTCAGAGCACTTGAATGGTAGAAGTTATAGAAGCTCTGAGAAGGTGGTCAAGAAGCTGTTTTCTCCAACAACTGCCTTGAACCCCAGTTCCAGCCTATGTGCCATGCAGTGCATTGTGAACAACAGTGGTTGTTCTCTCTTCAGCCGAGTACTGACACCACTCTTACACCCAGTCATTGCAGAGGCTCCATCACTGCCAAATCCAAACAGCTTGGAAAAAATAGTCTCCTTTGTCATCTGGAGATTACTCTCTAAGGCTTGGACAAGTGCAATGCATATGTGGTCAGCTGTGCCTCGGCTAATATTAACATAGACAAGAAAGTTGATATCCTTGTTTGCTGGGTTTAGGTTGAGTAAAGGAAAGCTTGCTATTAAATTCCTGGGAACTAGCCCTAGGTCACTGAGTTTCCTTGTGGACTTTGGGTGGGGTCAATGATTATATATCAATCACTTTTGGCCCTCACATCTTCAGATCTTGATGCAATTTCTTATAATTGTTTGCCTTGATATGGATGTTAGTTATGCCTATTATCAATATAATAACTTTAATGGTTTACGAAATATACCTTCCTGAATAATTGATTTTTTAACCAACAATTGCAACTTGGAGGGCTCACATCTTTGCCATCACAGTGCTAATGCTGGTATATCAGGCATCAAAATGAAGCTCATTTTCAGCACAACTGAACGATGTAAATCATTTTTCAGGGTGATGAAAGGGTTAAATATGACTTGTTTAATGTTTACAAAAAAGAGGTCACTTGCCATATGATACTCAAGGTTTTTATTTCACCATATAGTAGTCATTAATGGTCCCAATGTTTTCCAAAAATAAAAGGTTTGAGTATCAGTAACCCTTGGGCACCATGCGCAGCTAAAGCTTGAAGTCGCCATTTTTTTTCCAACTTCGTTGATTTAGCTATTTACGTAGTGGGGAGCAGTATTACGTAACCGTCTTACCACGGCTATCCAAATTGTGGTTTTAGTTACCATAACTCAGCAGTTTTTTTTTGCTATGAATCGTTGAGCGTTAAATAGAGGCAAACTTGTGCGAACTCACAGTGTGCAGCCATGAGCAGTTATTGGGGTCGATACTGTTGTGATCTTTTCAAACACCATCGGCGCCGTATATAGGCGCACCTTCGAGTTGTACCAGCATCATTTAGTGTAGAAACCCATCTCTCTCGCTACAAAGTGGAGTCGTAGCTTGCTGCAATTGACTAAAAGCAATATGTGAGTGTTCTCCTGAGTCCAGGGCTACTGATGTATCTTTATTAGAATGTGCAGGTCCAATTGCAAGCAACGAACATACCGGTCCTAGCAACGAACGTGTTTAGTCAATTGCAGCAAGCTACGGTTAAATAGATACCCGGCGTTGTTTACATTTGTGGTATAACTTTTTACACCTTGTAGTTAATGAACCGAACCTTGCAAGTTATAATAGATTGAAACTATATACTAAGATAAATGAAATGACCAAGCGTACCAAATGTTTTGTCAAATTGAAACATAGGTGTCAATAAATGGGCCCACTGGAGTAGATTACCCTTATCTACCTGCACACTTGTGGACACATTGTTGTATGTTAAATTGTGATTTGGCAATTAATATATTTGCATGTTTGGACATATTCTTCTACACATTGCTTCAGTGTTAATTAACACAGCATGGGTCAATTGTGCTGATCAGAAAGTCATAGAAGGAATGGCCTTTTTCGCAAGATAAAAAGTACTACTAAAAAGTGCTTCATTGGATGAAAACTTTCCCCCCATTTTATGTAAGCACTGCTTCATCGGCATCTCACTAAGAGGGCGACTAGCAACTTCGAATTTGCTTGATGCGTTGGGGTCTTTTCATGGTCTTTTAGATTACTCAACCGAAGAGACTTACAGCCATCTCTAAACGCAGTTCGCCCAGCTAATTTCTCACAGAAAGTGCAATACATGGCAACTTCTGTCTCTTTGAACTGAAGCCAAGGCCTGTCCTTAACCCATTTAATCTATACACACGAACCATTTTTGCAGATGGATTATCGTGATCGTTGTTGTGGTAACATGGGCATCAGAACTGCTACATGTACTACTAGTACAGGCAACTGTGTGATCGGTTGGTACACATCTGTTTCCACCCATGGAAGAAACCCCGCGACAGAATGCAGCCTTGCAGGCATATAACTTACTAATGCGGCTGTTTCATTCCATTGAAAAGTTGGACATTAGGTCTCGTCTCCACCCCTACTTGGAGACAGGCAACCAAACCCTATAGACCTTATTCACGCGCCATTTTGAATTAATTATTGTGTGACAAAATGCTACAATTATTAATAGTTAACTGGCGGATCCGAATGGCGCTGTCGATATAAGAACCTACCTATTTTGGTTATGATGAAGGTAGTTCACAATACATACGCACAACAAACCTGAAATAGTGACTGGAACACCGAACAGGTTAAACTGGAACATCAGAGCTCCCTAATGAATGCCATCGCTCTCGTTTTGGTCTGAGTGCAAGTTGAAATTTCCGGGGCATCGATGGAATTCTAAATTGAACAACTCTGCATCAGAACGTGATACAAAAGTGCTGTAAGGTGATGCGCACTTTAGGACCTTTCTAGAATGATATTGTATTCTTCTTTGTGAATATATATATTTGAATACAAGTTGCAAAAGGGAGCACAGTTTGCCCTATTCCATCCACCCAAAAAAGGAATTATGCCTGTTCGCTAAGTATAGGGCTAAACTTTATTTTGGCGCACTCTACGCACCGTAAATAACCATGCTGCCTTAAACCTTATATTTTAACCGCTTCCACCGACCACCAGAGGGAAAACAAGCCATTGCATAGCGTACAGCCTCGATCGAAACACAGAGCGACTCGTTGCACAGAGATCTTACATAATTCTTCACCTTTGAAGGTTTTAAGCAAGCTATGATGATTTGAAGCTCATCAGTACTCTCGCTAACCTCGTAAAACAGTCAGTCGTAAAGAAATGACAAGCGACAATAATTATTCAAAATGGCGCGTGAATGAGGTCTATAGTTACCGCATGGCACATTATCCTTCTTTATCCGTACGACGTAAGCTTTCTGTGAGTTGATATTTCGGTCAGGCGTCCTTCGAAGACTAAAACAGTATAAGTTTTATCTTTGTTGTATTTACATACGCGAGAAGAGAGGGCCGAGACTACATGTGCTTGATTTTGAGTTGTTCGTGTCAATAGGCTTTTATTACGAAATACGCCAGGCCAACTGAAAAAACTCTTTTAGAAATGTGCTCAAGAGACGGCGGTATTTGGTTCTGTTTAGGGTGTAACGGGGCTTATTTTCTGCGCGTCGTGCCAACGCTTTGAATATGGCAGATTTTCTACGTTGCAAAGTGGTCCTCTCATAATGTATGTGTACGAAATTAACACACATACTAGTATACGTAGAAAACAAAAAGCACACTATTCTTTGCGTTTTCGTTTTCGGCTTAGCTTTTCTGGCCTCTAAAATTTTAGTCTGGGACAAAACACACTCAAGTAGTGTTCTAGCCCGACTTTCGATTCGGGCTACGCCCAACTAGTAGTGTTCTTGCATATTTTAAAAAAAAAATTTGTTAGCCATATGTCGTGTACAACTGATTGAAATTGTTGTGTGCCCTGTTACTCCAACAGGCATCAGCCCAAATCCTGCTTTCATGATTGTACATGTCCACCCATTAAACTGACATGCATGGTGTACTGTTCGAGTAGGTGCATCTTTATACTCTTCTTTCATGCCAGGAAAGGATAACGGCTCTAATAAAAGCCATCATCACCTGTATGCAATTTTTCTTTACTGCTGCTTCTTGTAATTTGCATCTGCACGTTATAGGGAAATCAAACACTGTAATTGCATATGTCTATTGCAAAGCATGTCAACAACTCCATTGAAATGGCAGCACAGGTGTATTTTGTTTGAGACTCTCGTTTCCACCCTACAGTTCAGTTATGACCACTCTTACTCCCTGACTGGACTTTTGGACATGACATTGCGTGTCTCCCGTTGTCGTCGTGTATGACATATGAGTGTGGCGCACGTGCATTTTGCATTAGTTACATGGTCCCGTATAACCGTGTCGTTCCTTCCCCTGAAAGTAAGCCCCAGCACGCACTATACACAAAGGGGATGTACAATGATTGCTCTTTGAGTAGGAGTAAGTTTTATAACCATCTGCATGGGGGTTTCGAGAAAAATCGGTTGCCGCCTGAGCACTTATGAAAGCAATAAAAGGCGTGCCTTCAGCAGCCACACGCGCGGCAATTATAGGGCAAAGGAGAACTTATAGTTTGTCTGTGCGTACTATTCTTTTTAATGGTTGCGTATATTGAATTTACAGTGGCAAAAAGAGCCTCGTAACAAAATAATTAGCTCCTCTAAGACCCCCAAACACCAAAATACCGTAATGTTCGAATGTGTTCTAAGTAGCAACCTAATGTCCAGCTTGAAACAGCCGTGAATGGTGCATTTTGATCACCAGTGTTAATAAACCACGTAATTAATAACTTTGTGCGCGCGAGCATATTGTTTATTAATGTTCTAGAATTTTCACCTGCACCAAGTGCTGCATACTAAAAAAGCACCTGCATGCGCGGCGCAGGTGCGGCACCCCGTATTTCGAACCCTGACTAAGTGTTGTATTAAAAATACAGTCCTCAGCTATAACAACAATTACAAATGGTGTTGGTAATTAAAAATGATTTTTAGTAAATCGAAATTGTGCATGTATTGGAATGTACTAAATATGGGATCGTAGATTAGGTAAGCGTGCTCGTCATAGGTGGTTAAAGCTCAACGTTTCTTTTCATTGGAAGTAAAAAGCGACAACACGCAATCGATGATTCTCTGGCGGCCTCAGCTCTTCCGCAGGCACCGGCTCAAGAAGCTGACGTCTCTGATTCAGCAGCTGATTAACCACCCATTCCTTTGGCCCCTGTTATGCCAGCAGCACGAGCGCCCCCTGCAGCACTTCCACATGCAGCGCGTCGTTGAACAAGATGTCGTGTTCCTGAACACCACAAGTAGGATTCACAAATTGATACAATCACGGCAGCAACGAACACGCGTGAACAGAGCACAAACACAACGCACACCAAGAACTGATAAAGACTGAATTGCACGTGTTCCTAAGCACCTTATAAGGAAATAGGTAAAAGGAATGTTCTAGAAGGTACAAAGTACACGATCTATGAATACGAAGAGGGACCAAATAATGCTATCAGAGGCCTGTGATCGGTCACCAGGATGAAATGTCGACCATAGAGAAACTGGTGGAATTTCTTGAGGGCGAAGATGATAGCCAGGGCTTCCTTTTGAATCTGGCTATATCGACGCTGAGTGTCTGTAAGAGTCTTAGAAATATTGGCGTAGTCGGCAGGATCAACTATCATGGCAGAACTAAGCGAACTTATCAAGCTCTTCCAGCGGCAGATGGACTCACAGCGAGAACAAACAGAAGCGCTCGTCGCAGCAATCGCTAAAGGACTGAGTAAGCCCATGCCCGCAACTTCCTTCCCTACCTTCCCACCGTTCGACTCGACATCGGAGCTATGGACGGACTATCTGGCACGGTTCCATACGTTCATTGGGGCAAACTCGGTACCGGAAGACAAAACCGCGCAGGTTTTCCTTACGAGCCAATCTAAGGTAACCTACAAGTTGCTGTGTAACCTCGCTTCGCAACAGTCGCCATCAAAAGGCATCAACGACCTCACAATCGACGAAATCACAGACTTCATGAAGAGCCAATTCGATCCTTCAAGGTACATAGTCAGAGAACGCTTCAAATTCTGGTCCGAGATGCAGCGTAAGCCCGGGGAGACGATACATGAACTCGCCGCGAGAATTCGCCAAGACGCTGTGACGTGCGATTTTCCTTCAATCACAGACCCTCTTGATGAAGCCATGCGCACGCGTTTCATGTGCTCAGTCAATAACGAAGCAGTTCTCAAGGCTCTCTTCAAAGTGAAGGACAGTGAGCTCACTTTTGCAAAGGCTATTTCAACTGCAGTAGAGACTGAAGACGCTGCCAGGGTTGCAAAGGAGACGGTATATGGGGCTAAGCAGACAGCTGTTCATAAGATCCAAGCTACTAAGAAGCCTTATCCAGCCAATCCAAACCCGAGTTCCAAGTTTGGTAGTCACAGGAAAAGAGATTTTCCAAAGGGAACCTGTCCCAGGTGTGGCAAGTCAGAACATGCATCAAAGGACTGTCCGTTCAAGACCAGCACCTGTCACTTCTGTCAGAAACTAGGGCATATTGAGAGTGCATGTCTCCAGAAGAGAAAGGGTACTCAACCAGTGAAGATCATCACCAGACGGGAGTTCAAGACAGTGAATAGTATCAGTTCAGTTCCGCAACTTGAACAGCAGGTTTGGATCCAGGGCCAGGACTTCATCTTTGAAGTGGATACTGGTGCAGCAGACAATTTCTGCTCTCAAGACGTCTGGGGGAAACTTGGGAAACCGTCCCTCAAGCCGCTCACATGTCGCTATGAAGTGGCCAACGGCCAGCCTCTGCACACCCTGGGTACCTTTGAAGCAGTCACCTCACTGCAGGGAGAAGATTCAAAGGACACCACACTCATTTTCACTGTCACCAATTCTCCACGACTGAACTTATTAGGCCGGGATGCCATTGTCAAGCTTGGTATTAACGTTCAAGCCCTTCTACTTGCACGAGTCCCTTCGAAGGACAAGCAAGGTGACCACAAAGCGGTCAAACCTATCTTCGACAACCTCAAGCCGGATGTAGCTCTTCAAATGGCATGTAAAGGACTCTGCGAAGAATTTCCGGATCTCTTCAAACAAGAACTAGGGTGTTTGGAAGGTTTCGAACTGGAAGTGAAATTCAAGGAGGATGCTGCACCAATCTTCCGTAAGCCACGTCCAGTTCCATTCGCAATTCAGGATGACCTGAACCAAGCTTATGACGCAGGAATCACTAAAGGAGTGTGGAAGCCCGTTCAGTTCAATGACTATGGTACACCAGTTGTTCCAATTCGGAAGAAAAGTGCCCCGGGTCAGCCAGCAAAGATACGAGTGTGTGGAGACTACTCAGTTACTGTCAATTCACAACTGGAGACTCACCGCTATCCTATGCCTCTTCCTGAGGATTTAATGCGGAAGCTGTCTGGTGGCTACGGATTTTCAAAAGTGGATCTGGCAGACGCGTATAACCAAATCAAGTTGGGCCCAGAAAGTCAGAAACGACTAGCTCTCAGCACTCATAGAGGTGTGTTGCTGCAATGTCGACTTCCTTTTGGCATCAGCTCTGCTCCAGGGTATTTTCAGGAAGTCATGGACAAACTGACAGCAGACCTTCAGGGTGTCATTGTCTACCTGGATGACATTCTTGTCAGTGGTGCCTCCGCTTCAGACCATCTCCAAAACCTTCGGGCACTGTTTTCACGACTGCAAGAAAAAGGGCTGAGGTGTCGCTTAGAGAAATGTTCTTTTGCACAACCATCTGTTGAGTACCTGGGATTCATGATCTCTAACCAAGGTATTGCAAAGGGACACAAAGTTGACGCAATTGTGAGGATGCCACCTCCTACAGATGTCACAACTCTACGCTCATTTCTTGGATCTGTCCAGTTCTACAATAAGTTCCTACCCAATCTGGCCACCACCACGGAACCACTCTACCGGTTAACCAAGAAGGAAATCCAATGGAAATGGGGTGCGGAAGAACAGGCAACATTCCAGAAGCTGAAGGACATGCTCTGTGCTGATACAGTTCTTGCCCACTTTGACCCGTCACTCCCTGTCGGGGTATCCTGCCGACTACGCCAATAAATCCTGTCGTGTTCCTGAACACCACAAGTAGGATTCACAAATTGATACAATCACGGCAGCAACGAACACGCGTGAACAGAGCACAAACACAACGCACACCAAGAACTGATAAAGACTGAATTGCACGTGTTCCTAAGCACCTTATAAGGAAATAGGTAAAAGGAATGTTCTAGAAGGTACAAAGTCCACGATCTATGAATACGATTATAACTAAGACCACAACACAAGATTTCTTCCTTTCGCAACTTTATTTCACACCCCGCTCGCTACTTCTCTCCATGCCTCTTTCAGTACTCATCTTCAGGCCCTAGCTCTTCGCTACTTTTCTCCCAGCCCTCCTCAATTCTTTCCACCACCATTTTGTTCCTACCCCCACCTCACATGTCACGTTGTCCCCTTCCACATGAATTACTTTCATGCACATGTCCCGTTATCCCATTCCACATTCACTCCCTCCCCATACACATGTGTATGGGGAGGGGGTGAATGTGAGAGAGGTGAAAGTTATCCCCTTCCACATGAGTTACTTTCACCTCCCTCACTTCACCCCCCTTATTGGTTTCTACAGATAGTTTATCCCGCATTATTCCAGCCTGGCAGCTCCTCTGACAGATCTTACAAGGAAGTCGGCCATGAACACCGTCTAGTGGTCATCCGAGTGTACCAAGGCATTTGAAGTCTTGAAACGGTGGTTGTATTCTGGACCCGTGTTGAGAAACCAAGATTTCAACAAGACTTTTGTGCTGCAAACAGATGCATCAGATAGAGGAGTTGGTGTGGTAGTGAGTCAATGTGGGGAGGATGGGGAGGAATATCCGATTGGATACTATAGTCGAACATTGTTGCCAAGAGAGGAGCGTAACTCTAAGTCGAGAAAGAGTGTTTGGCCATGAGGTTGGGAGTTGCAGCTTTTAGGGTTTACATGTTAGGACGCAAGTTTGTTATTCAAACAGATCACCATTTCCTTGAGTGGTTAAAGTGTCTCAAAGAAGGAAATCCTGGGCTCTGTAGGTGGAGTTTGGCTCTGCAGCTGTACGAGTATACTGTCGAGCATGAGCAGGTACGGCGAACATGAATGCGGACGCCCTTTCAAGAGCAACGAGTGACTTCGTTGCCGGAGAAGGGAAGTGGAGTGTGACGACGCAAAGTTGTTGAACCCATGCTAGGGTGATTCAGAACTATCATTGATGTATTGTGGAAGGTTATAATATAGAGTTGAGGTCTTAGATTGTGTTTACTCTCGAGTATATAAGGGTATTGCTGTAGTTTTTGTGAGATTGAAGTGAACCAACTGTGGAGACCAGAGTTACGGTCTGTACGAAAGGGGTACCTGGACATTCCTAACAAACACTGGGATGGAAAATACAATTCCAAATTTGCACATTCATTTTGGCTCACCACATGTAACCACACCCACTTAAACATACCTTTCAAGGGGGTGAGCTCCAAATTAAATGCTAGTCTCAGGCTGTAGAAGGTTCCTTTCAAACAATGAGGTATAAACTACAAGCCCAATTCAAATATGAACTTCCCTCCTCTGAGGAGGGTGAGCTCCAAATTACATTCAAGTCATCCAGTGTCCATGGACATTCCTATTGAACACTGAAATTGAAACTAAAAGTCTAAATTGAAATATTAATATTCACTACCAACCACAATTCGCATGACATAAATGCACCCAATTTAATGCACCCCTCTCAGGGGGTTGAGCACCAAATCCATGTGTAGATTAATTTGCTTACAATCAGCTACATATACATGCGTTATACATATCTCCTGTTTGGCATAGCGTATACCACAGTGCAGGATGTATTCGTGTGCATATGTATGAATACGTGCAGCATTGTGTTGCTAATTCAGTATATTGGTGTTCTAAGTTTTAATATTGGTGTTCTAAGTTTAATATTGGTGTTCTAAGTTTTAATGTTGTATTATAACACACAACCCTTAATAACCACTGCACTACCCAATGTTACTTCTTCTGTGCACAAGTAGAATGGATAATGAATGCAGCATTGACATGATTTGGCAAATATCATCACTTGACTTTGATTGGAAGGTTGTTGGCAGACGTCTTTTAAACAACCAATGGGTTGAGAACCTTGACCGTGAAGAGAAGGGAGAGCAGAACAAGAGAGAATTGATGCTATACCATTGGCAACAGCAAAAACACTCCAAGGCAACCTATAGATGCATAGTGGATGTGCTGAAGGGGTTAAAATATATGAAAGCTGCTGACGAGGTGGAAATGTTATCTAAAGGTAATTGGGGAAAAAAAATAAAGATGTGCATATTATTTAGAACATTGGGGAGGAGGTGAAATGTTCTACTTCAGTCTTTATTTGCATTCCTAAGTACAAGGACCTTCTGCTGGAAGCCTCAGTATCTCTGGTAGCGAATCTATGGCTAACATTCAGCAAGCATGTCCTTCCCCTGATCCAGGTAAGGCAGTTAGTCACCATGCATCCTGTGAAGCATCTATGTGTATGTGTACTCTAATTGATTGCAGCATTGGTCCTGTCCATAAAAAAACTGGAGGAGCAGTTCAGGGCAGTAGTACATGAAACCAAAAAGGACTGCAAATGTGCTGACTTAAGTAAATTTAAAGACGATATTCTACTCATCCCTTCAACACTGCGCAAAGATCATAGACGATTCATCAGAAAGAGATTTTCTGACATATCCCGGGCTGAAAACGTTGATGAAATTTTTCGTCATTTAAACTTCTATTGGACTTACCTAGACTACAGCCTGCTGGAATATATTGTGCATAAATTTGGCAGTGAGCACAGCAAACAAATGATAACTGAATTTATACAGGATTTGGAGCGTTTTATGGCAACAACTACAATGGCTGACTTCAAACATGTTTACACAAAGTTGGATATCCCTCCCGGCTTCAAAAAAATGATAACGCGTCACAAATGGGATCCCTGTAAGATTATGTTACTCACTGTAAAAAACTTTCTCAATGAATTCTGCAAGCATTATCGCATGCATAAATTTTTGATGATGTTTGAAAGGTCACAGAAAGGCTCCATTGCGATAGTGTGGCAGATCTCATCCAGTGTGGTGAAGTATCTACGTGATGACATTAAGAATAGTCAGATTAGCTATGAGTTTTTAAAGCTGTACGAGTTGATGGAGATTATGATTGATGGAGAAGTTGTGTTCAGTGTAGTATCTACAAAGGATGATGATGAGGACAAGGTAGGATGCAATGATGTGCTTGACATTTCCTCTGATACAGTCATATTACAGAGTGAGAAAGAGGAGTCCGGTTTTTCTGCTTACACTTCAAGTGGTAAGATCCTTACAACACTCATAAGACTCATGTAAATGATAAGCAAGTATGGCTATTATTTAGAGTGTTTTGTTGCATGCATAGTTCTTGAAGTCTCCACTTGATAGGTTAGTGTACCAACCAAAGTGGCATAATTATTTGGTAAAATCAGCTATTGGATTTTTAATAATCAAAATAACTGGTTTATGTTTGTCCATTCGGAGGTAGGTATTCATCATTGGATGGAAAATTTGAATACTTTTTAAAATGTAATGCATGGTAAGATTGTATTCTCATAATTAGAGTTTGTGTATAGTAATTATTATTAACAATAAAGAGATACACGGATGCACTATACATGTATAAATTACACACTACTTGTGGTGCTCAATTAAGAGGCAGCATTACCCTGCTGGAGTGCAATGGACACTCTCTGTAGAAGGAAGAACAGGGACTGGTGGTCATGTGTAATGGCCTCCTGACACCTGCTAATATCACTGAGCAAACTGAGAGCATCGAGTTACTGAGCATTGATCACAGGTTGACAAAAGCTCCTCAACATAAGCATTGCAAATTCACCATTTATTTCATCAGATGCAGCATGTGTTTTACTTGTACATGCATCATGCATGTATTCACTGAGCATGCACAATGCATTTATTATTTATATACACTCTCCCTTATTATATGTGGCGCCTTGAAATAGACTTTTATTGTAAATAGTAAGTCAGACATATTGTCCTCCAGCTAAAGAAAAAAAAAGCTAGGACGGACTTTGCGTGTAAAGTTAACTATGATCTGAATAGCGGACCATTTTTGGCAAGGCAGGACCATTTTTGGCGGACAAATATGGTCCGGGCGGACCAATTTTGGCGTCCAAAAGTGGTCCGCCGGACCATATTTTGGTAGGACAACTTTTTGCCATGACATGCCGTGCTATGACTAGGCATAGTAGAACTGTGTCTGGAAACTCGTGCGCTTCGTTGTCCAACACGTCGGATGGTCGAGGATCCTTATGTATTGATAATATGTTTACGTGAAACTTAGTATTTTGACTTAATAATGTGCGACTCTACGTCAATATTTTCATGCACAACTTATCCCAAAAGTGGCCATATCTACCGTCATTTTGCAAAGAGGAAAGAGAATTCAAGGGAAACACTTGAACTTCCATTCTGGTCTACAGGTCCCAGAAATGCCTTATCATGCAGTGTCTCCATAACTACATTCTGTCATGGCCGGCACGACTTTGGAGCGACATCATGCTCTAAAGTGTCCCTTCCTATGGCACCTGTGGCACACTGCCTCAAATGCTGGACACTCTGTATTGGAATGTGGTCTCTGCCACATCTTCCACACTTTGATTTATCTTGCTGCTTCAATCTTCCAGTGTATTGGACTCATTCTTAATAGCTTTGCTTCTTCCCTGAACTTGGTCAATGTCTTTACTAGTGGCTTTGCTACCTCATAAGAACTCACTCTGCTCCCTAACAGCCTCCTTCTGACGAACGGTCTTCTTTGCTTTCTCCAAGGTAAGACCAGAATCCATTTGCAGCTGTTGAGAGAGAGCAGCGTCTCGGATCCCAACCACCAGTCAGTCCGGTATCATTTCTTCTTTCCATTCTTTATAATCACAGTCCTCTGCAAGACTGTACAGCGCCATGATATATTCTTCCGCCGACTCGCCCTCTTGTTGTGAGCGGAGGTTGAACTTTGCGCGCTCGAAGATAACATTTCTGTGCACACTGAAAAACTTGTCGAGCGTAACAACCACTTTCTGGTAGTCCTTTCTGTTTTAGCTCCGGATCCCTGCTAAGGTCAAAACATCTTCTGCTTGTTTCCCTAAACAGAAGAGCAACGTGCTAACTTGTCTCCCATCCCCTTCCTCGTCAAGGCAGGAAGCCACACGAAATTGGTCAAACCGTCGTTTCCACCTGCTCCATTCACCGGGTTGTTCGGAGTTAAACGGCTCTTGAGGGTCCAACCGTATGTGAGCCATGGTTTTTACTGCTGCCATCATGTAGTATTTGACGGATGGCGAATGATATCTCCTTCTTTACAAACACACACAAAATGTATCGAGACAAATCAAGGGATCATATGTTATTACACACAGTTATTACTAATGTCTACATTATGTCACAGAGTATAACAGTTGCTGTTTCCTCCATTATTGGTACACATCCAACACCTCACATGTAAGCATAAACATTTCCCTGTATACATGGACATGTATTTCTTATTTCCTTCTTTACTGCCTGTGCATATTGCTGGAACCATATGATGTAGGGAAGGGATGTATGGTGACCCTGTGGGTCATATGTACACTTCACATTTAAAGTATTCATGCATCATTGCTTATGCATCATATACAGTTCTTTGTGTGATTTATCAAACCAGTTCTGAATATCCCATTCTAATTAGAGTTCACTGACATGTCCTGTCCCTCAAAACTCCCCTGAGGAATTAGGTGCTTGTTCAATTCATTTTAAAACTCTGTGCCATTTTCTGTTGTAGCAAACCCATGCATTCGCATAAAAATTTGCAAGGATACAGTGAATCCGATTATCAGTGTGCATGGCATTGTAACTTAATAAAACTTAAGCATGTAAACACATGTAGTGCACTGTTCATAATTAAATGCGAAAATGTGGCTTCAATTAACAATACCAATACCTTGAAAAGTGTATTGGCAACTCCAACTGCATGTTTAAATGGAAGTGGAACTGCTTCTACCATTTATAGAAGTAGTCACGCACAGTCAGGATGTATTGTTTTACTGACTTAGACTTCACAAGTGGCGCAACAAAATGAATGCCAATGTGATTCCATGGTGACTTCACTTGACCAGGTGCAGTTCTAGGACAGTATGAAACCATTTCCGGGTCGCATGCTGGCAGATGTCCCTGGTTAAACTATTGGTAGTCTTAATAGATTCTATGGCTAAAAATCTAAGTTCCATGTCTCACCGTGTCATTCACATCTTTGACCGTTCCAGGCCAAATAAACCGTCACTTATCCCACTCAAAGTTCGCTTCACTCCTATGTGCCTGCGCAATATTCAGGGGTTTCCGTAGACAGGGACATAAATGACATTCATAATTTAGGCGGGCAATTAAATGCGTCATTCCAAAATTGTGGTCTATGTGAATCGACACATGTTGACACAAAAACCTCACGCATTTAAGTGTAATTAAAACTTATCCATGCGCATGTGTAGTACATGTTTGCACACCATATCGGAAGTTTCGTTAGAAACTTCCATATAGGATTTGACCACGACTATGAATGTCATTAAAAAAACGCGACCCGTCTGTAACAACACTCCCGACGATCGGATCGTGTAGCTTGTTTTAGCAATCGATCTAGAAGTCAAAAATGAGTAGTTTCGTTTTTGTTTCATGTCGCTGAACCGCGTGGTTGTTGAGAACAAGAGTGTACTGCCCGTCCTCGTACCCAGTCTCGGAACAAGGGGCGGGTCGTCTTCTCATTCTTCTTCTTCTTCTTCTCCTTCTTCTAGGCAACACATAACTTAGGACAGGAACATTTCTAAGCGATGAAAATTTCACCAATAGCTTCAGAATCGGCTGGAGGACTCGCTTTTATATAATATGGGACAGTCTCCGAGAAAATGACCCATCGCTATATAATTTTAAAGTTATAAAAATGACTCACGTTTGAATCGCTATAACTTCGGAACGGTACACGCCATTGACTTCCTATTTTCAACACTTCATACTACACCATTTCTATAAGGTAAAATAGATTTTGGAGTCTTGCATTCGCTTCGTGCCAGTGTTCCAACGTCCGATACCCCTTGGGGTTCAAACTGGTCATATCTTTCGGCAGGACGTCTCAATTAACTTCAAATTCGGTTTATAAGCAGAGGGGTCCTGTACCTATCGATGTGCCCTGTTCGTTAATTTTTACTTGATCCGTTACGGAGATACAGCTGTGCAAAGTAATTGCACATTTTTCGTTCATTCCGCGCCATTAGCCTACGACAACCTGGTTCCCGCTACTCCGAGCACATGAATATACAATAACCTCCAGTGCCCATGCCACTGTATTAACCGACTACTGAAGTACCACCGTTCTTACAAACGTCAGTGGTTCTCTTCTATAATGGACAAGATTCGTTAAGCGATCGAAATGTGTGGGATTCAGCTACCGTCACCATACAAAAAACACGGTACGTACTACCTGTACCGATACGCGCGCACAACATTATGTAGAAATCGTGTCTCTGTCGATTCGGTCATACTCTTTGGGTGCCACTCATTGCGTGGCCATTCATAGGC
The DNA here is from genome assembly GCA_963681505.1 of Eunapius fragilis. Taxonomy (NCBI): domain Eukaryota; kingdom Metazoa; phylum Porifera; class Demospongiae; order Spongillida; family Spongillidae; genus Eunapius; species Eunapius fragilis. The sequence continues at coordinate 7,913,886 of OY811974.1, read as the reverse complement.
TTACAACCTATACGTCAGAGCCATGATATATATAATGCACGGTGTATCAGCTAGGCTATGGCATGGGAGAGGCGTGGTCGAGCTAAAGACACATGCAGCGTAGCTAGGCTGGAACACATGTAACCCTTCCTTTTGTCGGGATTTGCGTTCTGCTGGCACATATATTTTAAACGCCCACCGTTTTTCATTTTATTTGCATGGCTGGCACACACACACCCATGAACCAACACATACGCACGTCTAACGTCACACTTATATACACACTCTTTCCACTATTCTTTCCCCTTGCTGTACACCCTGTAAATAGTTATGTGCTACATGGATTCACGTATAAGCTTTGTCTAGTTGAACTTTTTTTCTATGCCTTTCGGTTACAGTGCTTTCACTGGCCTACTATACAACCCTCTTTCTCAACTATTTGTATTCTGACTGATGTGTTTTTCATGTGTGTAACTGGATTGTGTGTTTTATGCATAGTGGTATATAGGAGCATGGAGGCTATGGGGGCAAAGGCCCCAACAGGCCCCCCTCCCAACTCCTACCCCCATTGGTTGTATGTACTGGATTAATGTGTTGTATGTACTGGACTATTTGTTCCTGTCTCACAGTACTTGCCACATCATGACATACCATGCCTCATGTCCCATATTCCATTACATGCATCCATTTCCACACTCACACACTCATATATACACAACATTCACAACTATCCCATGCCAATCACTATATACGCTGAAGCTCTGAGTGCGTACCATTGAGAGGTTTAAAAAGACTTAGGTCTTACTATGTATTACCATCCTTTGTTATACCGGGGCCCTGATCTTTGTCTTTTGGGATAAAGCAGGAATAATGTTCCTGACGGGCGTATATACATAGTAGGTCCAGTAAAGTCCCTCTTACAGAGTGTAGATCTACAAGTAATATCACAAAAGATAAATAACACAGATTCCGAGAAGGGGCCCATGTATAATGCTATAGATACACATGCACACTGACCGTCAGTTTGCTATGCCCAGATGCAAAGCCACCCATGGAAGTCACCCACGGAATGTCGATTTACATGAGATAGTGGCAAATAGATAGGCTAATGCCTTTGTGTTTAGGACTCTGCAATTAATGAGACATACCGTCACAAACCCTCTGAGGATCACAGCACTTGGTGTCATATTTTATGTATGTTTTTGGATCTGGTGCAGTGCTGCTTCCAAACATGTTACAGACCTATGAGTTCCATAGGCTTTTGCATTTGGTCATATGTGTAGCAACAAACTTGACAGTCATCCTCACCTGAACCACTAATTCTTCTTGTAAGTAGCATTGGAATTTCAGTGTGCGTGTGTGTGTGTGTGTGTGTGTGTGTGTGTATGTGTGTGTATGTGTGTGTTTGTGTGTGTGATGTGAGTGTTTGTGTGTGTGTAGCATTGGAACCTTTCTTTCTTGGAGGATGTGCAATTTATTTTTGTAATATGTTGACAAGGATTGTATGGTACGTACTACCAGTACCGATACGCGCGCATAACATCATGTAGAAATCGTGTCCCTGTCGATTTGGTCATACTCTTTGGGTGCCACTCATTGCGTGGCCATTTATAGGCTCACAACCTATAACAGTACGTCAGAGCCATGATATATAGTGCACGGTGTATCAGCTAGGCTATGGGAGAGGCGTGGTCGAGTTAAAGACACATGCGGGCTGGAACACATGTAACCCTTCCTTATTATTGGGGTATGCGTTCTGCTGGCACATATAACACCCACCATTTTTCATTTCATCTGCACGGCTGGCACACACACCCATGAACCACACCCATGAACATACACATGTCTCATGTCATGACTATTCACACTCTTTCCATCATAAGACACTATTCTTTTCCCCTTGCTGTAAACCCTGTAAAATTGTTACGTTGTGTGCTACATAGATTCACTCATATGCTTTGTCGATTTGAACTTTTTTTCTATATCTTCCGGTTACAGTGCTTTCACTGGCCTATCTCTTTCTCAACTATTTTTGTTATGTTTATATTCAGATTCATTCTCTTTATGTTTGGTCCTACATGTGCAAGTAACATTACCTTCTATTTCTTTAGTGGTCATAATTGTATCAGCACAAAATGGTAGTATGTCTTGTCAGACTCATGCCCTCCACTGTATGCTCATATCCCATGGCCTCCTCTACATGGTCATGTCCAAAGGACTCCATGTCACTGATGTGGATGTATTTCACACATGCAACTGGACTGTGTGTTGCATGTATTGGACTGGTGTCAGTGGGGTAGGAAGCACGGGGGTCGTGGGGACAAATGTCACAATACGTTTGTCAGAGGCCCCTGTGAGGCTCCACTATACATGTCCCATATACCATTCACTGTACTCAAATTGGGAGGGTTTTAAAGACTGCTCTATTTCAGCTGATAGTGGTCATGAAAGAGTTGGAATGATGGGGGGGGCTCAAATGTCATGTCCCCATCAAGGTGCTCTTGTATATATACTAGTCCTGAAGCTTCATGTGTAAGTACTCAGTACTGCGTGTATACCCATGGGTAAATAGAAGCCATGTCAGTGAATGCTCTCTGTATAAACTCTACAGTGGCCCAGTCTTTCCAAATCTTTGAGACAGGCTAAGCAATAATATTCACTGCCACGTATGCAAGGCTTCCCATCTGTCCACAAGTAGCTTGCACAAAAAATAAATCCTCTAAGAAAGGTACCAATGCTACAAGCACACACACACACACACACACATACACACACACACACACACACATACACACACACACACACACATACACACACACACACACATACACACACACACACACACACACACACATACACACACACACACACACACACACATAAACACACAATGGTAGCTTTGAAAAAGCTTAGCAAGCTGCGTTTGGACCTCCACCAATGGTAGCCCCTTTATGTGGGACACCCAGGCCACTACAAGGCCACCAATGGATGCATGCTACTTGCTCCTCCACATCAGTGCTTCTATCCCCACCAATAGACACCTCTTTCACATGGGATTCCCCACCCACTTCACAGCAGGTGCCCCTTGCTCCTCCACATCAGGGCACCCCCTCTTCCATAGATGTCACACTTCTACGTAGGGATCTCCTTCCCCCTTTTTACCATTCCATCCAGGAGACACCCCCCCCCCTCCTCCTCCACACAGTATACCCCTCCTAAACTGTGTAACACCACTAATGGTCTTATTTCAAAATACTAATAAAAACATTATTTGTGAGAAAGTTGGTATGTAGGATTGACAGGCAATAGAGGAAATATGTAATAGCCCTATATTTAGCACATTTGTAGGACATTATGTTGTTCAACTGTGTGCGAAAGATTCCAATGCTACGTAGACACACACACATACACTCACATACACAAATACACACACACACACACACACACACGGAAATTTCAATGCTACTTAGGATTAGTGGTTCTGATGAGGATGGCTGTCAGGTTTGCTACACATATGACCAAATGCAAAAGCCTATGTAAGTCACCTGTAACATCTTTGGGAGCAGCACTGCCCCAGATCCAAAAACAGACGTAAAATATGACACCAAGTGCTGTGATCCTCAGGTGGGTTTGTGATGGTATGTCTCATTAATTGCAGAGTCCTAAACATAGCCTATCTATTTGCCACAATATCAACATTCCATGGGTGACTTCCATGGGTGGCTTTGCATCTGGGCATAGCAAACTGACAGTCATATCCACCGGAACCACTAGATCTAAGTAGCACTGGTTTGTGTGTGTGTGTGAGTGTGTGTGTGTATGTGTGTGTGCGTGTGTGCGTGTGCATGTATAGCATTATACATGGGCCCCTTCTAGGAATCTGTGTTATTTATCTTTTGTGATATTACTTGTAGATCTACCACTCTGTAAGAGGGACTTTAGTAGACCTACTTTTGTATATATGCCCGTCAGGAATATTATTCCTGCTTTATCCCAAAAGACAAAGATCAGGGCCCTGGTATAACAAAGGATGGTAATAAATAGTAAGACCTAAGTCTTTTTAAACCTCTCAATGGTACACACTCAGAGCTTCAGCGTATAGTGATTGGCATGGGATACATGTAGTTGTGAGTGTTGTGTATATATGAGTTTGTGAGGGTGGAAATGGATGCATGTAATGGAATATGGGACATGAGGCATGGTACGTCATGATGTGACAGGTACTGTGAGACAGGAACAAATAGTCCAGTACATACAACACATTTATCCAGCACATACAACCAATGGGAGTAGAAGTTGGGAGGGGGGCCTTCCTCTGAAAAAATTGTTGGGGCTTTGCCCCCATAGCCTCCATGCTCCTATATACCACTATGTATAGAACACACAATCCAGTTACACACGTGAAAAACACATCAGTCAGAATACAAATAGTTGAGAAAGAGGGTTGTATAGTAGGCCAGTGAAAGCACTGTAACCGAAAGACATAGAAAAAAAGTTCAACTAGACAAAGCTTATAAGTGAATCCATGTAGCACATAACTATTTACAGGGTGTACAGCAAGGGGAAAGAATAGTGGAAAGAGTGTGTATATAAGTGTGACGTTAGACGTGCGTATGTGTTGGTTCATGGGTGTGTGTGTGCCAGCCATGCAAATAAAATGAAAAACGGTGGGCGTTTAAAATATATGTGCCAGCAGAACGCAAATCCCGACAAAAGGAAGGGTTACATGTGTTCCAGCCTAGCTACGCTGCATGTGTCTTTAACTCGACCACGCCTCTCCCATGCCATAGCCTAGCTGATACACCGTGCATTATATATATCATGGCTCTGACGTATAGGTTGTAAGCCTATGAATGGCCACGCAATGAGTGGCACCCAAAGAGTATGACCGAATCGACAGAGACACGATTTCTACATAATGTTGTGTGCGCGTATCGGTACAGGTAGTACGTACCGTATGGTGACGGTAGCTGAATCCCACACATTTCGATCGCTTAACGAATCTTGTCCATTATAGAAGAGAACCACTGACGTTTGTAAGAACGGTGGTACTTCAGTAGTCGGTTAATACAGTGGCATGGGCACTGGAGGTTATTGTATATTCATGTGCTCGGAGTAGCGGGAACCAGGTTGTCGTAGGCTAATGGCGCGGAATGAACGAAAAATGTGCAATTACTTTGCACAGCTGTATCTCCGTAACGGATCAAGTAAAAATTAACGAACAGGGCACATCGATAGGTACAGGACCCCTCTGCTTATAAACCGAATTTGAAGTTAATTGAGACGTCCTGCCGAAAGATATGACTAGTTTGAACCCCAAGGGGTATCGGACGTTGGAACACTGGCACGAAGCAAATGCAAGACTCCAAAATCTATTTTACCTTATAGAAATGGTGTAGTATGAAGTGTTGAAAATAAGAAGTCAATGGCGTGTACCGTTCCGAAGTTATAGCGATTCAAACGTGAGTCATTTTTATAACTTTAAAATTATATAGCGATGGGTCATTTTCTCGGAGACTGTCCCATATATGAAAAAAAAAATAAAGAAAACAAGTAAATAAAAACATTCTCTACGAGAAAGTTGGTGGGATATAGGATTTGATTATGACATTGGTGGTGTAAAAAGCAAGGAAACAAGGTCTTATCAGAAGGGAAAATGTCATAGTCCTATATTTAGCACACAAACAACACATGCCCTAGAAATGTGCTAAATATAGGACTATGACATTTTCCCTTCTGATAAGACCTTGTTTCCTTGCTTTTTACACCACCAATGTCATAATCAAATCCTATATCCCACCAACTTTCTCGTAGAGAATGTTTTTATTTACTTGTTCTATTAATGACGTCTGAATATTAAAATTCATTGACAAAACGTCACAAAATAATGAATTCCACTTATGTCCTCCGTCTACGGAAACCCCTGACATACATGCAGAATACGACGCTGCTCTAACTTTTTCTTAACTCGAGCAAATATTTATTTCTATTTTTAAAAGAAATTTCCATTAGTCCGATTGCGTAATGCTATCTCACGTACTCAGAGCACGCATACTTGAAGTGGGTGAGAAGTCTGCCATTCTATTCCCCTCGATAGCGCAAAACTCACATGTTCACTTCATACCACTGTACAATAAAACAATGAGATAGTAGTACTTGTACATAAATTTATTGCTGCTACATATAAACACAACTCGTGACATATACTGGTAAACTTTGTTACTTGAACACGACGATAAAAGCATTGATCGAGTTCTGTTACCGATTGTTATATCCTACATGCTATATAATTACAACATACCGTATCAGAGAGAGGAGTTCCTAATAAGGAAATGTTCATATAGTTATTCACATAGGTGCTTAAAATGCATGTAGATTTTTTAAATATTACAACGTGCAATAATCAATGTAAATAATAGACAAATAATTCTGCCAATCATGCTTGAGCAACAGTTTGGACCTCTTTTCTTTCAACATTGTCCATTGTTGTGATCTCCAGAAATGCACAAGTGAATCACTGCATTCATGTACAAGGGATACTGGTCACTTGTTTGCAACGAGTATGGAAGATTGTTCTGCTGAGTTCAGGAAGGGGTGGTTCAGAAAGCCTGCCCATCTTCAGTCTCCAGAGCCTACGAAAGTCTTGAAGTAGGCAGTGAACAAAGATTGCTAGCAAGATTCCATATGCATGCATCTGAATTTAAAAGTGAAAAATATCAATTTATGTTGGAATATTACTTCAAGGTTTACCTCAAACTGTGATTGGCTGCACAAAATTCTGTGACACGCTCTGTTAGCCTAACGGATCCCAGCACAATTGCATCAAAATGGCCATTTTGCTTTCCAGCATGCAGAAACAAGACACCAGACACCTTGACACCTATATGTAGGAATACAACACAATATGGTTACATCCAAGGAAAGTACTTGCTGCTAACCGTTCGAGGTACTCCTTGTTGGTAATGCATGTATTTCTTGCATAAAAGTGCCACATACTATGAGTGCACAAGTGGCATTGGTAGACATTCTTTAGAGCAATGTCAAATCTACAGTTAGAAATACTGAACGTGGACCTTATCTTTGTGTATCTTTCATTGTCACCCACACTGTGAGAACAGATGTAGTGCAAATATTGTAATGTGGAACACAAGGATATGTCCCAATTTGGTTCCAAATATGCTATAGGTCCAAACATTGGCATTATATGACATAAACCTGTGAAAAATTGGTTTTTGATTTCATCCGTATATTATGCTGCAATTGTATGTATGAGGTATACAAAATAAGAATATTACTCATCACTGGTGCAGCATGTGTTAAGCATGGTACAAGTATGTCAATCATTCTGCTAGGTAATATTATATATATAAATCATGTAGCTTTACTCTGTGTCAGATTGTCAGAATGATCTGTTTCAGATTGCACAGGTTATGAGTAAATAGATAGTACTACACAGCCAAATTGTTACAACTGCATCAGGAATTATATATGTCAATCTGTATCAGATACATTAGTCAATGTGTATCATATATGAAAGGTAGGCATGAGTGACATCACCTTTAACGTTATATGATAAAGGAAAAAGTTCATGCAGTATGAATGGAATCTGCGGCATGTAGTTTGCACGCCTTTAGCTACCAATTACTATTATCCGCTCAAGGAAGTAAAAATAATGTTTTTTTAAAGGTGCCTTTAGGGTCCGATAAAAACGTTCCTTGTATTGGTTTCACTAGCCCAACTCGTTTTAACAAAAAATTCTGTGAGTTCAATTATAACTATAAACATTATTTCACAATTAGCAGCTAATTATTTCATTGAAAACACTTGACCGTTTACATAACAACGCCGCTTATTGATGAGATTGTTGAGCAACGCTCTTACCAATTACAGCTGTTAAAGGCAAAAACTTAAAAAAACTTGTCTTGAAATTCGTATGGACAGTTTTTAAGCAAAAAATGAGATTTTCGGTATTTTTAGATACCATTACATGTAGAATCAAAATAGGATTTTTAATTTTCGATGCAGTACTGAAATTTTGTCAAACTGAATACAATTTTTTAGAACCCCCAATAAACTTGAATTTTTTGATCACATTGCGCAATATAAGTTTCGTTTTCTCACCATACATAGCTGAAATTTTATCGAATTGTGGTGATTGATTTGCTATGAATATAATTAGAGTACATGCTACATAAACGTATACTTCCTCGATGCTGTCCAGGACTTTAATTGCTTCGGATTTTGTTCCCACATTTGTAAATAGTAAGCAACAGTGACGTATATATGCTTATACATATATATAACTCTAATTATGAATTACTCAATTGAAATCATATCTGGATAAAATCGATCTAAAAAATAATGGGCGAATTGTCGATGCTGGCGACGAATACATATATACCTCCATTTGGAGAACATAAACCGGTTTTTTCGAATAGATAGAATTCAGTAATCGATTTTTCCAGGTAATGCTAAGTTAGTATTCGAACGGGTAGGTTCTTGCAAATACCTGAATAACCCGAATAACCTGATAACCGGTTACAAACCCTAGTTACTAAGTCAACATCAATTGCTGACAAGGTTTAGGCTATGAGCGTAGCAGTGGTTATAAACACCACATCCGCGAGTAGTCTGGGTCACCATTTGAGGACATTTAAAAGAAAAAAAGGTCCATGCACTAGTAATCCTGTCGTAAGCACTATAGGAAATTCTAGTACAAGAACCTTTCGAATTATACTAAGAATCTATCCTGTACCAAATGGATTTGTTGTAGAAGAGATGTGCATACTTTTAATAATGCGGTTCGATACTCAAAAAGGCATGTATAAAGTGGATTTTGAATGCTAATACGAATACTAAAACCCTTCCTGATCACGTGCTTACTTGTGCAAGAGATAAAATCCTTTAAACAAATGCCCATTCGCCAAACAATTGCGATGAAGCTTATGGGACGAGTCCAAATACTGCAGTTAATTAACCGCCAATAGTTAATCTACGGGAGCAATGGATTCTGAACAGGCTCATTGGAAGTTGCCGTTGTGTGGCAGCGCATGCAAAAGGTATGGATGTGCTTGCGATGGTGTAGAGCCTGGTTTGCTCGGAGTACTGGGCAACGAAGCGACTATCGACTGGCAGCGAGCAAAGAGAAGCAGCGAAAAGGGCTAGAATTGAGATAGCAAAGGCAATAGAGCTAGGGGAGCGAACCAATGAATCATAACTAGGTACATGTACTTCAACATTTTTTTCAAATCGCATCAAATGCGGCGATTTTTATATCAAATGAAAGAGTAAAAAATGCGCATTACAATAATGCCTTTTTGTATTTATTGGTGCAGTATTTCAGAAGTTGTGGCATTTCAAACACTCATTTTTGGATGTACGCGGTATGATGCGAGAGGGAAGAAAAAATTGTGACGGTTTGACTTTTTTGTGCTACAGTTGTTGGAAAAAAAAAAGTTAATACGCCAAACATTACTACCATATTGGATACACATTTCTCATTACTAAGATGTAGCAGGTTCATTGATCTGTAGATCACCAGTAATAAAGTCCACTACAAATTTAATCAATGTCATTGTAATGTCTTCTCCTTCTTCCTCCGTTTCGTCGTATTTCTAATAGGTAACTGTAACTTTAGGTGTTGTTGACCTTTTTGAGTACTTTACATTGATATAATATGACCTTTATACATTACATTCTGCTGGTTAACAAACCACAAGTGTTCACAGTAGAGTCTATTTACCATACAAGAATTGGCTAGTACTTCCGAAATAGTATTCATATGGTCATCAGTTAGGTCTAAAAACTCTACAGACTACTCGGATTTGCCCTCTGCAACACTAATTAATTTATTTTGTAGTGTTTTTTGGAAACTGCTATCTTTTTTCTGATTTTTTTCAATGAGCAATTCATCTTGCAGCTTGGCAACATGCTCTTCATGTGATCAGCACTCCTTCTACCTTGTTTTATACAAAATTTTACAATATTGTCTTGCTCATCTTCAGTTTTGTTTGAAAGCCAATCAATCAAGTAGGGCTCCATTTCATCCAGACTGGGGTCGCTACCCTCGTTTCAGGTGAGAGAGCTCTTGGAACCAGAGGCTTTCTTGTTGTTGGAGAGGGGGTGCCTTATGTGGGAGGTGTGGCTGTGCTGGGAGCCCCCACTGGGGGAGTTGCAGACCCTCTTGTAGCTGCTGATCCTGTCCTGGGGGCAGAGGGAAGGGGAGAAGGGGGGCACACCAACATCTAATCCCTCCTGACTGACCTGGACCTGCTTTATCAACTTTGACCTTTTTGCTGCCTCTTTGTGGGGGATCTAAAGTTACCCTTGTTTACCTAGAATTAGAGATCCCGAAGAGACTTGCAACTACGTTTGAACAATAAAGTATCACTATTCAGCTTTTTTTCTTTCTACCACTCTTTTTCAACGTGCGGAGGTAACTAGATGAGTATATTACGATCTGTTCCAATAGCATCAATTCATAGTACACTTACTCAACTACTATAGGAACACAGCAGAGTTCAAAATTGCAGTTAAACTAACACAAACGAGCTTCCTATATCGCACAGTACTCACTTTCAATAGACAAATCCAGTCACAATTTTCATCGCTTTATTAGATCATCATATTTTGGTACGCGTACGTTAAATGTTCAAGTACCTATCATAACCATAAACACGAAGGTTGGGCTATAGGCGTCCGCAGCGAGGGGCTCAGTATGGTCGAGCATACTTGGAACCATACAAGAAGGACATAAAAAGGATGTTTGATTGAGGAGCTCGTGTCTCCTCGGACAAAATGAGTTCATGTGCAGTGGCGTAGGATTGGGGGGGGGGGCAGGGGAGGCAACTGCCCCCCTACTTTTACACCAGCGATACTACAGATAAATGCGTAATTTGTAATGAATTGCACTGATTCTCGTGTAGTTTTGTAACGTCGTTAGATTCAAATAGCGTTGGCTTCTGGGGCACAGCCCCAGACCCCAATGCGGAAGCTTACAGCACTCCCCTAGCTGGCTGGGGGAGGGGCACAGCTCTCCCGCCATGATGACCATCGAACTTTGCCCCCCCCCCCCCCCCCCCCCCCACTTTTAAACTCCTTCCTGCGCCGCTGATGTGCTATGTTAGAGGAGCATCAGTCACTCTATCCTGGTCGCTACACCTTACCTGGGGAGCGTGCAGAAATACCAAGTTGTTTGGTAGGAAGAAGGCCAGTGATGAGGACAATGCAGGCAGTGATCATGATGAGAGTGAAATAAGGAAGAGAAAGCAACTACCAAAACAGTATGCTGAACACCTTGAAGAATTGGTAGAGCGTAATCCCACAATCAAGCCTGCATCAGCCCTGAGAAATCTAAAGGCTGCACTATGCCTACCACATCCCTTGGAGCATGGCAAAGCAATCACAACCAAAGTTAGTAGTTTAAAAAGAAAATTAAAAGTCATAGAGAAAGCAAAACATTTTTTTATCGCTATCAATGGTGTACATGCATGTGCATGTGCTATTTTACCGAAATAGTTTGCCTCGCGACATTGTGTACAGCTAACCTGGTTCAAGTGACTATAGGGAAGGAGCGCATTCGCAGCCAACACTGGTACAGTGACTAGTGGACTTTTATACTATTCTATGGATTGATTTACATAAAGTACATGTTGGGCGCTCCTATTCAAGAACCAGCCACACTACCGCTATACACTTCCATCCCAATTGCATCTACAACACAAATGACAATCCCATAGTCACATATTCATTTCAGTTCAGGTCACTTGCCAGCTCGTAAATAGCATGCGGCAGACCAATGGTCCTCTCACTGAGCGCATCAAATGTTGTCTCAAGAGTTGTAGTAATGGTATCCTGTGTCAGGAAAAATAATATTCAGCGGACCGTTTATATTTTAAACCTCCCCCAATATTTGGCCGTTTTCAACCACTTTACTTGCGGACGCGATGTTAATAGAGGATGTTAGGTTTTATTTAGTCCTTTAATTAGAGCTTTTAAGCCACCATAACATCTGCTCATGTTCCACACCCCATTGTACGATTATGCTATCAGCTTCTAACAACACCTTCTCTGACTGCAGCATTGAATATATCACTCCAAAGAACTCTTCGGCCGTTGTATTTAGTCCCCATTGGCAAGCGATTGTATTTTAGAAATATTCCCATTTGTGCTGACTATTCAAACGCAATTGCTTATCTGTTTGTGACCAGCTATATCAGGAAGTGTATCAGCAATGAGACCCCATGCAAAAAATCATCAATATCCTTCACGATTTTATCCGTTACTAGCTGGCTAGTGGTTAGGATAAAGTTGTTTTGCGTTGTATTACTTACAAATGATTAATGAGAAATTGTCCTTTATGTCCCATCTTGCCACATGAATCAATCCTACTTTGAGTATCTCTTATCTTCTCCAAATGTTGTTGCAATGGGACACAATTAATAATAAACTCCTTTCTCATAAACTAAACTCAATGCATCCCTCCCAATTACAACAGGATCACTTGGAATGAGCCATGTCACACCTGATCCAAGTGGTGAATTGATGCAGTTGGATCCAGCAACCATACTACAAATTTCTACTTTTACAAGTAAGTGTATTTAGCGCACGCACATATTTTATATATTAAACACAATCCCAATGTAGCAGGACTGGTGACTACTCTTATGTGCAGTAACTGACTAGACTGACTGGTAGGGTGTGTAACCAATTTTCAGTTTTTTTTTAGGTTATTCGGTTATCCGCAATTACCTATTTGGTCGACTATGCATTTAGTACAATTCAGGGTAGCCGATTTTAGAATTTCGTTTAGTCGAAATAACTGATTCTGTTTTTCTTAGTCGCGATTTAGTCAATAACTGTTTCCTTTGTATGCAGAAATCAGTCGGAAATCGATTAACTTTTATGTGCCCTTTACTGCCTGTCTGACAATGTCATACTAACGGGCTAAATAGCACAATGAAATTTCGTTGATGTAATCAACACTTAGTCTGGGGACCTGGTCCCAGTGTAATTTTAATACGTTTTGAGCCTCCTGCTGTGCATTAATAAACGCGCTATGACCAGCTATTTATAAGTGTTTAATTGTCATCTTCAGGCCGAAGTACTTAATAGGTACGCCCTTTTTCTGACGTTCACCTATGACATCCGGAATATCGTACATGTCTTGATTGGCGCTTTGTCATGTGCGTGGAGCGTCATTCCACCTGATTTGCTATGAGGTTTCACAGGCCTTTTTGGTTCAGCTACTTGTTGCTTTCTCGAATTCTTGAGGGGCTTGCTGTGGATTATAACTATAGGGCCTAGACACGTGTTTTTTAAATAATTAATATGCTGATAAGCTAAAAGGAATGGTGACAAAAAACCAGGCAATATAGACTTGAAAAACAGTGATTCATCTTGTCACTTTAAAAATCGAAAAACCTCGAAAAATCTTATATTATTGTTGGCAAATTGATAGTGCATTAATCGCCAAAATTGACTTTATGTTTCTGATAACTGATTTGCAAGGTACCATAAACCTGAAAAATCGATTACTCATAGTCGAAATAATCGATTTTGATTTTTCAAAAAGGTCACACACCCTATCTGGCTTTCAAATTAGTGCATGTAACCTTTACACTTCCCTAGTATCCCTAATTAGTGCATTAATGTATGTATAGAATGTCTTTTTGCATATGAGTGAGTAGTGGGACCAGTCCTGTTATACTGGTAAACGTACACATTCCTTGCTCCTTTCATTTTTTTAATTGTTGCCTCTAACTCCCACTGTGTTGATTACCATATCTCCGCTAAATCGGCAAGTATTGATTTTATTTATGGTCTACCTATGAATGTACATCTCTCACTAATAAGGATAAGTATTACTGTACCTCTCTCAATAATATGTAAGCATAACTCAACAGTATAAGACGTTTTATGAAAAAAACCACGCAGGTTTGTGCAATTTTAAATAAAACCTCATCAATTTCAACCCACAAACCTTTCGATCTAAAATATCTATGTCCTTCATATTTCATGACTTGAAATATGGTACAATGTAATTAAAGAGCAAACTCTAACTCTGCTCTGCTTATGACCTTGAATCCCAGCTTGACAATGTCACATGTCTCGATCTTCTTCACATCTGATCCAAACGTTTTAATAGACAAGACTTGTGTTTGTTCAGTTGGCAATCTCCAACGTTCAACTAGGATATATGACTTCTGGCTGCCGCTGTCAAGAATCAATCTGATGACGACACCATTGGCTGCTCTGTCAACAGGATACCCAGTATTTGTTGCAGTCTGCAAAAGTAGAGGAGTATTCATTGACATAGTAGACTGTTGTTTAGAATTTGATGTCCCAACAGGATTCAATATGTGACTCAAGATTCAATATGTGACTCAAGATTCAATATGTGCCGCCGAATCCGCCTTCTACGGGAAGCAACTTAATTTTTCTTACCGCGGTTCAAAGGACCATGTAATGTATTTCAAGAATGCACTTCTAGACCAGGTTCACAATCTTCTCTTTAATTTACAGTCGCGTGCTACAATAAACCTACATTATCAAAATTTAACCAGAAAGTACCTGACCAATACAGAATGGCAATAAACTACAGGGAAAATTCCGCTGACTTTGAACATCATTATCTTGAGTATAGATAACTTTAAAAATCACTGATCTGCAGAATCCGATCGTAGCACGACTTCTTCGACTACTTTGCAATTTATGACACAGCAGGGACGCTCGTTCGTTCTATTTTACGAATTTTTTTCCCTGAAGGTTAGCGAAAGTTTGTATGGACGAGTGTGAAGGGTTCATGGTGTGTAAAAATACGAATTAAATACAGAACCTGATATGGCAATGAATGCTGAATGTATGAAGGAGTGGAATGCTTGGCTTGAAACGTATGCTTATTTTGCAGTTTTTTATCTAAAATTCCACAAGCCTAGTTTTTCATTAAACGTTCCATATGTAGAGTAATTTCACCCTACGATACTGAACCTATTGAGGTGATGTCTTCTCGCAATAACAATCGATAATTGTTATTATTTTACCATGTTCTAAAGACTATTTCTAAAAAAGGTTTAGAACGTGCATGCTAGCAATAAGAACATTATTGCTCGCTGTTGTAAGGATCACCTAATTAGGTGATCCCTCAAATTCAAGTCATTACAGTTTGTACTGGTTAATGTCTAGTGTACCGGGCGCCCTCCCGGGGGTACAATTGTCAACCGCGGTGTACAGATAATAAATTTATTCATGTTCTGCCAGTTTAACATCCTTTTTATATTTGACAGTACATGCATGTTGTTCAGGTCCTTTGGAGTTTGGCCCGAAATCCCCAAGGTAAAATACTTTTTCTTCATTCCGAGTCAGCGCTTCAAAGTGAAGCTATTCGATTGCGATACGCGTCGCTACTTTAACGTTGGTAACTCAACCAAACTTGACCTAGCGGGGCTGAAATAACACGTTAAGGATGTTTGAACCATAATATGATGTTTTATAGACCACTTATTGAAGGCACTAGCTCCCAATCCATGATTTGTCTACTGGCCCGGTGAATCAGCTTAGCTGTATGTTAGTTTAAAAATAAAATAACATGTAGGTCCGTCTACAGTTAGGCCTTGCCATATGGCCATTACTGGTTCAGAGTCTGGCAAACTAAATTGCTGCACATGTCAATTAAGAAACCTATCTCGTAGCTTTGCATGTGACACAGTACATTTACGGAGTGATATACGGATTTTATTCTACACGATAATACAAACGAACAAAAGATTGATCTTTCTTCATATATGATTTGTGTCAGCAGTACTTAAATTCCTCACCAAGAAATAATACACATACACATACACACTTGGTTATCTATCTACACACACACACACTTGATTATCTCTTGATCTCTTGATTGATAACTAAGGTGCAATTGTTCCAACGAGTCCTCTTGGTCACTTGTTCATGTACGTACCAATGTGGTGCACTAAGCAGTCATGCCCAGTGCTTGAACTACAAAGGCCAAGGATTTTACCACCAGTGAGCTCACACCATATGCTGCAGTAGTATGCTGCCCTCTGACTACACACAATGCACCTTCGCCTTGCACGAAAATTACATTAAGAGGCAGATGCATCAGCCTGCTCCTTCCTTTTCTGCTGCAACTGGCTGTACATGGCCTGGTTTCAATACATGAATTGCTTGCGGAACAATGATCGTCAATGAAGACGCTTGCTTCTCACCTGTACTGCTTGCACCTGAAGTACAGCAGCTGTAGAATGCATCACTATTGATCAGCTGAAATGCTAACCTATCAACATACTGTAGAAGCTCCATTCCAGATATTTCAGTGGGATGAATGTATTTAGAGGCATAGTAACAATCAGTTACAACTAATCCAAGAAGTGTAGCTATGACTATATGCACCTGGTTTCGGGTCAGCCAGTGCTGCTCCAGTCTCAGTATGCCTTGACACATGCGATCATATACATCAATATGATGAAAAAGTTGTCAAAATATGTAGCAAGTATGTTACAGCGAGGTGTTGATCATACATGTGGACGAGTACTGACCCCTTCTGTAGGAGGGACAACAACCTGTTGCCGTACCCGTTGTGCTGGAGTACCAGGGAGTGTAGTACCATATGTGACCACTAAATCTTTCCTTTTCCCATCCAGCCAACCAATACCAAACACCTTGTGGCCCTGAACAGTAGTGCTGACTGCAACATGATCCCCTTGACTGACAAAGCTAAGAGATGCCATAAATATCTTTGGAACCTTTGCATGGGCAGTCTTCACGATCCCAATGAAGTATGTGCCACGCTGCTTCAAGGGCAACAGCTTTTGCACTGAGCTAAATGCACTGTCAGCAATTACTGTGTGTGCTTTGCCGTGCCCAGGAGCTGTCATTCTTAACGTCACAGCTGTTCTAGACCTATACTACTTTTCATACTCTTTGCTTCTTTGCTTGACGGACGAAGAGCACCCTCACACAGTTCCAAACATAGCATTATATTGGTCTCACAGTCATTAAGTGTTAAGTGCTTTGAGTTCCACTCAAATTCCCTTTGGCTTCCTCTTTGATTTTTTTGGTTTTATGAGGAACTCTATTCAGATAATAGTCAGCCACCAACCCAACGCAAGGAAGGACTCATTTCATCGATGAGAAAAAGAGAACCTGGGCTCACAAGTCAGATTCTATTGGCATTGAATGCATATATGAAACACTGCACAGGAAACCAAGGATCATGTGCCTAGCTGGTCATCAGTGAATTTGCCAAAACATAAGCAAGACATTATTGCATAATATTGGTTGCAAGAAATCCCATAGTGCAGATCAGATGCTGGTGATGAACGGCAAATATTACTCTGTGTCTCAGTATTCCAGAGAATTGTTTGGAATGTCTCCTAATCCTGGCTGCTCCTCTGTATCCTCTTTATCATCATCATCATTGTCACTGTTGTCGTGGACTACTTCATCAGCATGAACCTGCTCCTCTTCAAGGGGATCAGTAATCATTAATTGGTTTGGATGTGGATCAGTTTGCAGTAAATAAAGTTTTACTGAAACACCGAGAGATACAGCAGATGAAACACCAGCATCACCATCACCTGTGCAGTAGTGAGGAAATTTATATATACCTCTGTATCCATACTGCACAGACACAATGCACACATGCACACACTCATGCACACACACACGCATGTGCACACACATACACACATGCAACACACACAGTACACATGCATGTGCACACACATACAGACATGTAGCACACACGCACACACATATACACGCATGCATTGATAGCTTGATACATACACGCGCACAGAATGCAACTTGGAGAGAGACCAACCTGCAGCAATAAATGCTTATTTTATTTCCAGGGGCGAATTAGGTGTAAAGGCGGGGTCACACTGTATGGCTCTCGATGTGACTATTTGCAGCTCTGAATCCTAGCAAATGCATAAATGGGAAGATAAAGTACTGTGCTCATTGTTTATAAATGAACGTAGCACAGAGTATAGTATATACCCCCTAGCTGGAGTAGGAGACAGGGTAGCCCCCCCCTCCCCCCCCCCCCCCCCCCCCGACCCACCCCACCCCGTGCAATTCCTGGCTACGTCACTCCACCTTACCCCTTCAAACAACACATGAAACTTAGAAGTGTTGACTTCTGATGAATAACACCTTTCTTGTTGATGTATTTCTTGACCTTGCCAATAACGTGTGTGTGAATCTTCAAAGGTCTTTTCTTTGGTGCCATCTTTTCGCAACGTATTATTATAATGAATTGGCAAACATCCATACATCACTCCGTAAGTGTACTGAGTCGCGTGCATAGGTTTCTTTACTTACCTCCGCACTCTGAACCAGTCATTAGGCCATATGGCAAGGCCTAACAGTAGACGGGCCTACATGTTATTTTATTTCTAAGCAAACATAAAGTATTACATGTGCAAGCCAATTCACCGGCAGGGCCAGTAGACAAGTCATGGATTGGGAACTAGTACTTTTAATGCGTGGTCTATAAAACATCATTTTTTGGTTCAAACATCCTAAACGTGTTATTTCATCCACGCTACATTGCATTTGGTTGAGTTACTAACGTTAAAGCAACCACGCGTATCGCAATCGAATAGCTTCACATTGACGCGCTGACTCGGAATGAAGAAAAAGTATTATAGCTTGGTGATTTCGGGCCAAACTCCAAAGGACCTGAAGAACGTGCATGCACCGTCAAATATAAAAGGGATGTTAAACTGGCAGAATGTGAATAAATTTATTGTCTACACCGCGGTAGAAAATTGTACCCCGGGAGGACGCCTAGTACATAAGACATTAACATGTCTGACGACATCTCAGCTGTTTGTATCATCATTGTGGAATACAGAAATTGCAATGTTGTTAATCATTACCACATTTGATAGGGGATGATGCTGCTGCTGCAGCTGCTGCTGCTGCTGATGATGATGATGGTGATGATGATGATGATGACGATGTTGTTGATGATGATGGAATTGACCAGAAACTTGTGGCCTGTCAAGAAAACTTTGATACAATTGCAAAACGTTGCAGGGCATTTGAGAATGTAACAGTTCAGCAACTTATAGTCTGTGTTACAAAAGTCCCAAAAAAGCCACACTATCAGCAGTATATTATGAGATTTGCAAGCAATCTCGTGCAATGTACTACAGTAACTGAGTTCATTGATACTCTATGTAGTTTATATTCAAACTTTATATTCTACCACCTATTAGAAAAGGTAGTCATAACCTATGGCAACCTTTTACTCAGGAGTTACATGGAAATATATAAGGAGAAGCTTATTTCCATAATTGCCACCACAAAAGCTACTGAATGCACACTGTGTAGCACAAATTTAAAATCAACAGAGATTTCTACAGTAATTGTTATTGGAATTCATATCCCGCTTTTGGATTGTAGAGTTAGTGATATTGTAAGGGTAAAAAATGAAATACGAAACATATGCTACATGTTTGAGTTGTGTCACATAGTTGAAATTAGTGGTGACTCTACTACTACTACTGTCAAATGGTCATTGCCTGACGTGTTTTGTCGATATCTTCAAGTTGATGTACTCTTAAGCTCTATCCCATTCAAGCCATCCATGGGAAGCATTAATGCTAGCGCTTCTACGTTGGAGATGTGTGGAGTTCTGAAAATGATTGTTGATGGGCTATGTGTTTTTGAATATGATCCTCAAAACAATGAGGTGGGTACTAATTATTGCAATCAGTGATACTGTATGAAAGATTTGATGGTAAATTCCTTGATTCAAATGCATAATGGTGTGCAATGTATTGTTAGATATAACAGGTGTAGCATGTGATCATTTTCTTTGACGCGAATCTGCAACACCAATAGTTGTGCTCAAGACTTATGGTGCCTTTCGGATATGTGGAGGTTTTAGACTTATGGTGCATCCAGAACTAAAAAAGTATGACCTTCTCAAATGCCTCATATACCTATACATATTATTTCGTCCCCAGGCCAAACCACTTTTGAATTACGCAGATTTAAAGTTTCGATGTTTTGTAATAACAAAACTTATTCACCGAGGCGTTCCCATCATAACTCCCGTAGCCGTTGCAGTTTTGCAGTAGTACGTAGACCCGCACATGTGGACCACAATTGGACCACATGCGCGTAAATAAGTCGAACGCGTGACGATTCATACAGCTAGAACAAGTCAAATATCTTGATTCATAATTGCCAAAAACTATATTTATAGAATAAAACGATATTGCATAGCAAGCATCTACGATAGTTGTTAAATAGCACGCAGCACAATGCCAGAGTGGCAATCTAGATTTTAAAGAGTTATCAACCAAAACAGTAAGTAAACACCAAATTCACCTAAGCTATTTAAATAGCCCTTCTCCACATAATACATTCATCGACTTGTGATTTACATAACACACCCATGGAGCGGTTACGTAAGCTACAAAACGATGAATATTATATGTGGAGGTGTGCTATTCAAATAGCATAGGTCAATTTGGTGTTTACTTACTGTTTTAGTTAAAAACTCTTTAAAATCTTGACCGCCACTCTGGCATTGTGCTGCGTGCTGTTTAACAACTATTCTTGCTATGCAGTATCTACAAGTATATTTTTTGGCAATTTTGTTCTAGCTGTACCTACGGTATGAACTGTCAAGCGCTCGACTTATACATGCGCATGTGGTCCAATTGTAGTCCACATGTGCGGGTCTACGTACTACTGCAAAAATGCTACGGCTACGGGAGTCATGGATGGGAACGCCCCCGTGAATAAGTATTGTTATTACAAAACATCGAAACTTTAAATCTGCATAGTTTGGTCTAAGGACGAAATAATTATAGGTATTTGAGGCCAGTTGTTGGGTAACGTTTGAACTACATTAGAGAAGGTCATACTTTTTTTTTGTTTGACTAGACATGGCTTTACTCAGATATTAAATACCGGTGTGTACTTGTGATTCCACTAACCAGCCGCCTTGGGAATATCCATTCAAACTCGAAACCGTGGCAACGTTTGAGTATCTAGTGTGAAGAAAAAACTTGTGGGGAAGAATGATGTGTGTTATTTATGTACATGCATAGTTCCACCACATGCAAATGAGCCAATTTCATTTGAACTGTATCTCTGGATGGCTTTGATGTAATTCCTTCAAGATATTTTGCTTCATTACCAGTGGTATCGCTGCTCTGACACCCAAAATTAGGCAATTGTAGACAGCTCCTCTCTTCAATTGAAGTACATGTATGGCTGCAACCGATTATCTTGGTTTATCATTAATGCTCTTCCGACCATCTTTTGTCAATGCCAGCACATTTCTTAACAGCAATCAGCCATGGTCTCTCATTCAGTGTCATTTACCTTAAACGGATATGCTGCCAGCTGTGGTCCATATAGGGCTAGTATAGAAATGTTACTGACCTCTTCTCCTTCTACCTAAAATCCTATTGAGGGGTATCTTGATAATCGATTCGCATTTCCATGCTTCCGTGTTTGTTTATGCACAATGTCATACCGATATCCTGTTCAACATAAGAACCACCTTTGTAATCATCCTGCAAACACCGATTAGATTCCTGTTTCTGTCCAAATATTATGACCCCTATCAATAAGAATTTCCGACTGTAAAGATACTGGTGACAGTTCTTCACACAAAAGATGGTGCTTAGAGCATCGTTTTTTGTATGAGAATAAATTGCACTCAACAGATGAGAGAGTTTGTGATGCAAAATGTAAGGGTTGTGCCACGAAAGCTGGATGCCCTCCTCATAGAGTGTACACTTTGACAGTAAACGAAGCAAAAAGACAACCTTGAGTACAGCACATTTGCTTAAATATTGTATACACCAACAATAATGTCCGCATGCATACACAATCCAGTTCTAGAAGCGCCCGGCGATCTCTATTGAGGACCAAGTTAACCCCTCATCCAGCTAGGTCTAGGTACTTGGCTGACACAAAACGTATTGGCCTATCTGATCCATCCTTGAAGTGATGTGACAAAACTGCTCATCACAAGCAAGGCTCGTCACTTTAACAGGATTGTAGCAACACTTTGGCCAATGCTAATGCTTGTGTGAGCCAACCAAAGCATGCCTCCATCCATCTCCATGGAGTAGTTTTATGTAACAGTTCATTCAAAAGTACAGTTCATTCAAAAGTGCAATAAATTCAGCCACCCCTGCGATGAATCTTCGATAGTAAATAGCCATCCCTGAGAACAATCTCAATTATGTGAGCTGCCTTTCAGGATTGCTTCTATCTTCTTTGGGCATGGGCAAATTTCATTTCTCAAAATCATATGACCCATACATATATATGTATATTCAACTAACTCGTTCAGAAATTTTCATTTAGCCAGACGCAACCACAAACCAATATTTTCATTCTTGCAAAAGGTTCAGGATCTGTTCTTCTAATTCGCTTCCAGTGACCAACTGGTCATCTGGTAACATACCACACCCAGCAATCTTTGTAAGATGGTGTCCACTAACTGAAATAAGGCCAGGGCTGCATTAATACCAAAGGGTAATCGCTTTTTTTGAACAGCCTCCAATTGATGTATGATAGATACTTCTGTGCCCATTTGTGAAAAATGCGTCACTTTTATCCATGGTGAACTTCTGACCCCCTTGCAATTTCACGTGTTTTTGGAAGGGGATATTGCTCAGTATCGACACATTGGTTGACTGTTACCTTGAAATCCTAATATCTCCATTTACTGGCAGACCATTCAGATAGCTGAATAGACACCATTACACCTATGGATGTCAGATATTCAAACTCTTGCTCCACTTGTTCCCTCAGTCAATGAAGAATAAACTTCAGTTTGAAATTTTCGGTGTTGCATCCTCCTGAACTCTCATCTTGGTTGAGATTTTTGCTGGAAGATGGCATCATAACTCTTCAGAAGTTCTTTTAATACAGGCACGTTCCCTGTGGCACCTATCTGTGACCTTTTACCCTGAGAACAAATAGCAAAAATAGTGGGCATTTGACACTTGTTCAAATGTGTTGTGTATAAAAGGACCCATGCTAAGGTAAGCTGCCATATTAGAACCGGTTGTTAAACGGACTGTACAAGTCAAACGGATCGTCTGGAGGACGTTTTGACACCACTAAGTGTCACTACTGATGGAAGCGCACCATACCATCGTTTTAAAAGTTTTCAAACACCTTTTGTTTTGTATATCCACTCGCACCTCTGAGGGGGGGGGGGGGGGGGTTCGCGATGAGTGCCAAATAAGAACAGGGGGTGTGTCGTAGCTTTTTAAATAGTTTCAATCGTACAGACAACCAGCAACGCCGCCAACATATCTAGAAGTATCCGAAGTGAAGTTCTAAACACAAATAAAAATACTTTTGCGTTCTCTGTCTGCAACAATGTCACTTTCTGTTAGTTCGAGGGGTAGTGATATTAAAAAAGCCATGCATTGCAAGAGCTAGCAAAAGCCCTCCTTTTCCCCGTCTTTCTATTCATAAGTCATGAGACATCGATTTTAAGCTTAAAACTTTGTTATAGTTGGTTACGCGGAAGAGCTACTTCAAGTCAAAGAGAGGCTCCATTGAAAATTACCGGAAGTGAGTACTAAATGAGCCATAGCTTGCATGGTGGAAATTGGCATCGCTAAGTTACCGTTATAACACAAATCTACACAAGAAAGAATGAGTTTCAAATCCATACCTTTTCTACAGCCTCCTGAGAATTGCTGGAATTCAGCAAAACAAAACTTGTTTACCTATACTTGGTTAATTATTGTAATAAATACTATTGGAAAATTATTGATAGATGGGGGTACACAATTGGCTATGATTTTTATGGCGTTCAGATTAGTGGTGACGTGTCCTGGGCACTGCAGTTTGGCCTTATATTTACGAAATGCTAGGCCTACTTTCTTTGACCCCACGAACGGGTTGGCTCTGTGGAGCGATATCATTTACATAAGTCGCATCTTTACTATTAACTGGGATAGGCGCTTTCCCTTTTGCTGCCAGCCATTTCTTCCACGCTTGGCCTCCAAGAAATAAGAGGCTTACTAACTAGCTTTCGTACGTACGTGAAAACAAATTAACTACTTAGGGGCGTAGTTCGCTAAAGGGCATTATCAACTGTGGTTATAGGCTGCAGTTATTCTGACCCCCCCCCCCCCCCCCCCCCCCCCCCTTGCTCCAATAAGGCCAACCTGTTATAATATGGCAGTGTACCTTACATCTACTTGTGTAAGCCAATTTTGCCCTAGTAATGGTATCAGCTTGTTGTTCTGAGATTCGGTCTTTAAGTTGACTGTAGTTTGACCTATGACATGTAGTTATTCCAGGAATTAAGCTCTTTGTCAAAGGTGGTGAGCCCAGTTTTTCTTGAAATATGACAAGGCTAATTCTTGCTACTGTCCATTGAATTTGACTTCAATCCACAATAGCTTATTATCACCGTTAACAACACCAATGTACTCATGCACATATGCAATCTTGTTCCTCCTGTGGCTCTTCCACTCAATGTGTTGTTTCCTATTTTGAAGCTCGCCCGTACCAAATGTCCAAACCGTTTACACTTATGACTCTGGGCCCTCAATATGGACATCGCCATTGGCACACTCCCAATCACCTGAGCGCTTATGTATATGTATAATGATGCGTTCACATAAATAACACATTACACAGGGATGTTTAAAAGGCAGTGTAATATAATAGTTCTCTAAATCTTTTTTTCCCTCAGGTAAAACATTTAACAAGGTATATGCTGAAACAGAAGATAATATCAACAGATGGAGGTAATAAATTTTGCACTTTGCATTATTTAGGCACTAATGCATTCAAAGGTTTATTTGCTACACTTAAATAGTAAAATACAAATTTTTAACTGGTGCATAGATGATGGCTATTTATGTATAATTTGCAAGTGGATGCATCTAGGCAACTCCAAACAGCCATGTTTGCCCTTGCTATAAAGGGGATCTTAATTAGTCCTTATGTATGGAGCCTGATGTCATGTTGTTCTATCTCTTATGAGAATAGCAAGTGGACATACGGCTTCAAAATATCGAATTGTAAAATGTATTAAAATTATCAAATTTCTTTTGAACTCAGAAACAGTGAACCATAATAATCCCTGTTGTGTACATATGGCAGCAATCACTACGTAAATCCTAACTGTTTGAACATTTTTAAATTCTACTTTTGTTCATTTCAGAATCACAATTTGTTCTCCAATCACCTGATGACTTAAGTTTTAAACCCTCGACCATTATGCAAGCCCTTAAGAAATTTTCGCGTGAACAGTGGCATGAGTTTGGGCTTATCATTGGCTTGTCTTTACAAGATATCTCTGACTGCCAGTTAGGAGTATCTGTATCCTGTAACTATCAAAACACTCTACTTCAAAAGTGGCTCTCCACGGACACCACTGCATCTTGGCATACTGTAGTAACAGCTGTTAAAGCTATGCTTCCCCCAGCATGTGATTATGCAGATTCCATCGTCCAAGGGTATCCTGAAGTAGCTGGGAGTACAGAAAAGGAGCTCAGGGAGATGGAAGACATAATTCCACCCATATTGGTTGTATTACCTCATAATGAAATCCCAACTGTTTGTGTAAAAGGTGAAGAATTGGATGTTGATGAAATAGTTTCAAATGTCAGCATGGTTATTGATAAGCGGTTTAGAGATATTGAAGAAGTACTACGTGCTAGTAATGAGGAACTTAAAATAAAATCAAAATCTGAGGAGTATTGGAAACGACAATTACAATTGGATAATGAATTGATTTCTGCACTTCAAAAACAAAATGATGAGATAGAGAAACTACTGGAACGTACGCAAATATTGTGCGATGACCTATTTGTTCGAAATGTTGATTTGGACAGACTGATTAATCGAGTTCAGGGTGAATGCAAAATAATAACTAGTATGGATGAAAAAGTTCGTTCAAAAAAAGCCTTGTTTGAAGAAATACATAAGCAATGCATTCGTCTTGAAATTCTTATGTCAAAAAATGCAGAACGACTAGTTGAAATATGTAAAATCCCATCTAAGATTAATAAATTGAAAGAAGATGCAAATATTAATCATGATATGTGCAACAATGCAAAAAAAAATGTGTTAGTGATAATGAAACGGCAACATCAACTCCTAACAAAATACATTGACTTACTGAGTTCAACTCAAAGTCGTTTAAGTGCCGTAGTTAAAGGAATGTTAGACTTGCTGGAAGTGTGGGCAATCTTTTATGCAACTACCCAAGCAGCTTATGGAGCAGCCATAGGAGGAACCATAGGAGGAGGAATAGCCCTGTTAGCTGCATGGGGATTAACAGTGCTAACCGGCGGAGCAGGATTACCTGCCGTGTTATTTGTTAGTGCAGCTGGAGTAGGAGGTGCAGCAGGAGGTGCAGCAGTAGGAGGAATTTATGGTTGGAGCTCCTATGAAAATCAGGGACGTCTAAATGCAGATATCATGCGTCAGCAAGCAGAGAAAAGTGATGAAAAGCGTATGCGCTTGACTAAAACATGCACAGAAATTAGCAGCAAAATAGAGCATCAAATCAGAAGTCTTTAAACAAATCCTGTAGAATTGATAGCAATTCATGTTTATTATACCATTGCTTTTTAATGCTCATATTGTAAAAAGAGCATGCATGCCTTTTTTTAACAATATGAATCAGTAGATTACTAAATGCCATATCATGGAATAATGTTTTGGGCTGCATTGTGACATAATATTATTGTATTGAGATGTCACGAATATTTCAGTCCACGTTTAATTTTGGTCGGGCTGAACCAAAATGCTCAGCCTGAAATGGTCAGGCCGGACCGAAATAGAGTGCTCGATTAGGTCCCTCGTGTCACTTTAGTATGTACGTGATGCTTAGAGCAGTGACTAACAGCTTTTGTACGTCTGTCTCTGCCGGCTGCTGTTCAGATGAAGTGGTCTGTCAAATTATTCAGCAAGGAAATCAGTCACACAGTTGGTGTGTTTCATGCGTAGAGTACCTACATAACATGGGTACAACTGTAAGCAATGCATTCATGAGAATAATATCAAGTCCTTAATGGCATAGCAAGGGTTCTTTCGTTAAAGGATTGGTATGTTGATGGCATGAATTCATAAATACAAGATGCTCCATCATAGTGATGGCAATGAATTAAATAATCCACTTATCCACATGCTTCTATACATCCCATTACCATCAGAGTGAACATTTGATCCCCTGAAAGAGACTCTGAAGAAAACGACTAATGAAATATTAATAGACCACAAACCATGAATGATTGAATCTGCATGATATGCAAGCCTTAGCTCTGGATTACAAAGTACATGTATGCTATCTATAAAATGGGTAAGATTATTATTAACATCACCCACTTTTTCAAATAAAAACAAGAATTCAAGGTGGGAAGAGATGAAATGTTGTGTGATGTAGCTATCATTAATATTATTGAACACTTCCTATTTTTGTGTCTCTTCTTTGATGTAGAGGAGGTTATGGAAAATATCGTACATGATAAACATTCGTTGGTGCTTCTTGGAATAAAGTGTTTGCTCAGATGGCTGTACAAGTGAATGTCAAAGGCATTATATGAAGCTGAAGAAAGCAGCTCTTCAGCAATAGATACCTTATCATTCTTCAGTATCTTTTAACTTATAAATGGTAAAGTATACACACTAGTTAACTGTGTAAGAACTACTCATTACTTATTTGTGCACAAAATACTTACAAATGAAATGCCATGATCACAGTAAGAAGTTTGTAAGTGCATGCATAGGGCAACTGGAGACAGATGCTGTACAACGCAAACACAGAGTATTTTGCAATACAATCCTAGTACACCAACGGTCTTTCCAAACCTTACACCAAGCCCATACCTCTGACGCGGTGACAAAAAGGGCAGAAGTATTACTAGGTATCAAAACCAGGTCACCTGGCCCATGATAAACATTACTTCACACCTTTATATACCAGTAACAATCTTGAAATATACATGTATAGCATGCATACTGTACTTACGGTTCAACAACAATTTGTAAGCAGAAACAAACGGTACTCAGTATGAATAAATTGGGTGATTCCATTCCTTAATTGGAAGGAGTGAGATCACTCTAACTATTTCTATGTATAGGATTGCACCACACTGTTGTGAGGATCACACCAACTTGGGTGTCTGTCACACCAAGTCTCCTGGTGTGACTACAGATGGTGTCCCATTTCGGTTTAGCTCTGTGACCTCTACCCCTACGTCGCAGGGAATAGTGGTTAGACCATTCAGAGACAGATACAGTACTGATCACAGCATCGGAGAGGTGGAGCAATGTTCAAAGAAACTGTCATGCAACCCTGGCGCACACGGTGTGGTTTGTGCGGCTTGGCCGCACCAACTTTCGGTCTCGAAATAGGCGTGTCTAATATGTGGGCGTGCCTGATGTCGTTTTTCAACATTGTATGAATTCCCTCTGCACATGAATCGATTGTCTATAACTATTTGAACGCACGCACATTATAGTGATTAAATTAATTCATAGTCGTACTTTAACCATTGTATGAATATATCCTGCTGTGCCAACTCTTTGCTCTCAATAAATGATCTTCCTCAGATCCCCGACATCCCGCACCACCCTATGGACTTGACGTTCCCTAAGCGTACAGTAATGAAGCTAATTCTAGGGATGTGTGCCTGCTACAAATGCAACTTCCGAGCATGCATTTAGCGCGCTCCGTAGGACTAAAAGCCATCTACGAGACACAATGAGCCAGGTGAGAGTAAGCTCTCTCTCTGACATCGAGCTAGAGAACATCGCAGATAAATTTGTTAGCAGTTCGCAGCATAGGACAAAGGTCTAGGTATTTGGCAATCCTTGTGTAAAGGCCAGCTTTAATCAAGAGAAGTGCGCAGCAAGAGGAGATGCACAGTATATATACAGGCACACAGATCCAGTACGCATGCGCAATAACATATGGAGAAATGGCCATACATCGGCGGTCATCTTGCATTTTATTTCAAATTGAATTCTAAATGACCACGGAAAATACTAAAAATTAGTCTGAATTTGAATTGTAGTTTTCATTGCGTTGCAATAAAGCAATGTTATACAAAAATCAAGACAAAAGATTAATTAACGTCGCAGTCAAGTTCCTGGGCCTGGGAACGAGACTTGCTTGTAATTGCACTGTTCAATAACTGCCATTTTAATTGCGCTTCGTTAATAAACTCCTATACTGTAACGTAACACCCATCCGACAAGAGGTGGATGCGCATCAATTAGCACAAACTCGGACGTCGGCCGCGACCATTTTCCAGGGCAGTCTGTTAAACTTAAGCGCTAACCCCTACAGCCTTCGGAACCCCGTAGTTCTCTTTCAAGATATGTATGGCTACCGTTTTATTATTTTTTATTGTACGCTCTAAGATACTGTGATGTCACGTTGAGAACCTCATAGCAGGACCTGTACTTTTAAAACATAACCCTTTTTGTGTGGTAGCAATTCATGCATGCAGTGATGTCTATTCAGGGGTCTGGTCCCAGCAAAAAGTTTTCGGCAAGATTCTTGCCAAGAGCAAGATCTTGGCAGGAGGCCTAGATCTTGCCATACCTTGGGTAAGATCTTGGCCACGATCTTTGCCAGCATAATCTTGCCACCATGGGCAAGATCTTGTCCAGAAACTGTTTGCTGGTGTGTGTGTGTGTGTGTGTGTGTGTGTGTGTGTGTGTGTGTGTGTGTGTGTGTGTGTGTGTGTGTGTGTGTGTGTGTGTGTGTGTGTGTGTTGCATGCTCATAAGGTTTCTTGACCACATCACATCAGTAGTGTCATGTTGTATAAACAGATCCCAAATTGATTTGTCACATCTACATTGCATTTCGATTTTGTAGCCAATGTCCTGTTGCGCGCGGTCGATCGATTTGCGCTATCCATCGATTGCTCTACGCGAATAGATCTATCGTTTGCGCACCAATCTATCGATCGCGCAACCACCGATGGATCGCGCAACAATCGATCGATTGTGCAGCAAGTAGCTTGCGTGATCAATAGAACACACGTGAACAGCAATGCGCTTGCGCAGTCGATTGATTGCGCACGTGTGCGAATAGGTGCAAAAGCTTGATATCTTGACTGTTTGCCTTTCAGGGTGCTGTCAGCTACACGCGTATCGTGGCTTGATATGGATCCGCTGTTTAAAGCTTGGATGACTAGTGTTGCCAATAGTAATACTAGGTGAAAACCAGGAAGTTACAGGTCGTCGATCTTCCTCTCTCGCAAGTCCTTGTAATTCCGAATGACGAAAGCGTCAAGATTGGGTGTAGTACATGTCCACAATGAGTATATCCCCTTGTATCTTATAGGAAAGTTCGAAATTTCTTCGTGTATTACATGCAGACCAGTTGGTTGATGTAGTTCAGGCAATCCATGACAACGAATTGAAGCGCACTGGCTATAAGAAAGTATTGGACTACGTAAGTACATGTATAAGCTGAATTCTCTTACTGACATGGACATACTGGCATGTATGTCCTTGACTTCAGATGCAACGTCAGTACTTTGGAGTGACAAGAGGATTCGAATGAATGAAGGTTCAAACTTTTCATACTGGTGATAAAGTAACTGTTAGCATTCCCACATTCCCAAGCTAGATAGATCCAAAACTGATGTGCCACGGCTTCTTTGTGTTATTGAACATGCGTATGGGGACAAGGTGAAGACATATTGCCTTACAACTGCTTATGGAACCCTAAAGGGGAAATTCTGTGGAGGGGATCACCAGTCTTATGATGGCCAAATTGATGCTGGTAATGCTGAAGTACATTTATCACTTCGTGAAGCAGCACTGAAATTCCATCCACTGACAAAATTCACAAAGTCCAGCTGTTAATGCACAAGTGCACGTGGATGCAAATCTATGATTGAGGTGTATTTGTAAGAAAAATGGCATAGAATGTTCCTCTCAATGTCATCTGTCTACAACTTTTTCCAACCAGATTGCGTCGAGATATATATTAAATGTTCTGAATTCCAAGTAGCGATTAATGTCATGAATGTCCAAGAACAAGAAGACAGCTACTCTTGTGTGACCTAGCCACATCACTGATTCACGGAGAAGATCCAACTCAACTGCATTACAAGCAATTGTACAATCATCTTAAAGCCGGACTGTGTTGATAAGTTTGGTATAGTTCCTTTTCCATGTACTGTTGTAAATCGCCACCCACGGATTATCTACCAAATTATATTGCAAGTGTAGGTACGCAAATTATGGCAAACTGGATATCCGTTGCTGTGAACGCTTCCATTCAAACTGTGTTGGAATCAGTGCGACTCAGTTTAAGAAATGGATGTGTGACTTGTGCTCCAAATAACCTGTCATAAGGATTCTGCATGTCAGCATTCTGCATGTCAGTATGCTATCCATGTAATATTAATATCATCGTTTGATATCAGAGTCATGCATGCAGAATCGTTGCGCGATCAATGGATTGCATTGCCATTATCAGTAAATTGCGCGATCCATCGGTGGTTGCGCGATCGATAGATTGGTGCGCAAACGATAGATCTATTGTTCGCGCAGAGCAATCGATGGATAGCGCAAATCGATCGACCGCGCGCAACAGTCCCATGCCATGCTTTACACACACATGTGTGAATCATCATGAAAGTCCCCTGCTGTGCTGAGCCATTTGTGGCATTTGCCCATTGTGACAGAAATCAGTTTATGTGGAGAGAACCGAAATGTTCACACTACCAAACAAATTTAACACACATACATAAAAGTTTGATTCCTGCACATGGTAGTGACCTCCATTTTCTTCTCCAGACCTTACTCCAATATGGGTTGGTAGGCAGGGCTCTGAACACACAGATACACACAGACACACACACACACACACACACACACACACACACACACACAGCCTTCATGAGGGCAGCATCTATTTCAAAAATCATGTCATACACATTGTCAAAGACAGAGACATTGACATTCAAAAACAAACCCAGAAGCAGTTTTAGAATTATCAGCTCTCTGTCAAATTTGTGGTTACCTGGACTAAGGTAGTTTACATACTGCTTCATGCTGTGGCCTACAAAACCACGCTTGTGGTATACATGTATAAGATAAAAGGACTAGCATCAATTTCAAACCCACATGTCTTCCAAGCTAAAATGCCCTTCCTATTTTCAGGACTTACTGCCACACTATTTTCAGGACTTACTGCCACACCATTCTTTACTTTAGAAGAGACCCATCCATCACTGTATGTGCTGTGTTGCATGTACTCAATTGGTATGTTGTATGAGGGGGGAGGATAGGGGGTGGTGCATTGCCCCTGCACCTTTGGTAAAGAGGAAGGTTGGTGGTGTGTTGGACTGGTGTGTTGTATGTACTGGAATGGTGTGTTGTATGTACTGGACTGGTGTGTTGTATGTACTGGACTGGTGTGTTGTATGTACTGGACTGGTGTGTTGTATGCACTGGACTGGTGTGTTGTATGTACTGGACTGGCCATACCAGTCCAATACACCAGCCCAGTACATATACCAGTCCAGTTCAACACACCAGTCCAGTACATAATACACTGTATGTGCTGTGTTGCATGTACTCAATTGGTATGTTGTATGAGGGGGGAGGATAGGGGGTGGTGCATTGCCCCTGCACCTTTGGTAAAGAGGAAGGATGGTGGTGAGATATAGTAGACACCAGTGTATCATCCTCAGAATTTGTAAATTTAGGTGTGCCCCCACCCCTACACACACACACACACACACACACACACACACACACACACACACACACACACACACACACACACACACACACACACACACACACACACTGCCTTGGAGAAGCCATGGGTTTATATGAAGCCATGTGTGTGAATAGCTCAGCATGTAAACTTTCCAGTGGCCCAGTCCTTACAAATCTATTGAGATAGGGTTTCACTGCCACTATCAAGGCTTCCCTCCAGTAAAAAGCTACAGACCCCTAGAAATGGACCATGTACATAACAAAAAAACACAAGTACACACACAGTTTGCTATGACGAAATATGTGAGGTGGTGGCAAGCAGATAGGCCAGCTAATAGCTTATGCCTCTGTACTGCATGTAGGACTCAGGAACTAGTGACACACACCCACCCATAATCAGAGGCTTCTGGATCACAGTGACCACAGTGCCACATTGCAATCCAGTAGGTACATCACACCTACAACATACTCCTCCAGTGCATACAACAGTAAAAACACACCAGTCCAGTACATATACCACATCAGTCCAGTACATGCAACACACCAGTCCAGTGCATACAACACACCAGCCCAGTACATACAACACATCAGTCCAGTACATACAACATACCAGTCCAGTACATACAACACACCAGTCCAGTACATACAACACACCAGTCCAATACATGCAACACACCAGTCCAGTACATACATACATGTACAACACACTAGTCCAGTACATGCAAAACACCAGTCCAGTACATACAACACACCAGTCCAGTACATACAACACACCAGTCCAGTACATGCAACACACCAGTCCAGTACATACAACACACCAGTCCAGTACATACAACACACCAGTCCAGTACATGCAACACACCAGTCCAATACATGCAACACACCAGTCCAGTACATACAACACACCAGTCCAGTACATGCAACACACCAGTCCAGTACATACAACACACCAGTCCAGTACATGCAACACACCAGTCCAGTACATACAACACACCAGTCCAGTACATACAACACACCAGTCCAGTACATACAACACACCAGTCCAGTACATACAACACACCAGTCCAGTACATACAACACACCAGTCCAATACATACAACACACCAGTCCAGTACATACAACACACCAGTCCAGTACATGCACACAAAACACACCAGTCCAGTACATACAACACACCAGTCCAGTACATGCAACACACCAGTCCAATACATGCAACACACCAGTCCAGTACATACAACACACCAGTCCAGTACATACATCACACCAGTCCAGTACATACAACACACCAGTCCAGTACATACAACACACCAGTCCAGTACATACAACACACCAGTCCAGTACATGCAACACACCAGTCCAATACATGCAACACACCAGTCCAGTACATGCAACACACCAGTCCAGTACATACAACACACCAGTCCAGTACATACAACACACCAGTCCAGTACATGCAACACACCAGTCCAGTACATACAACACACCACATGTAATCGTACATTTGTATGCCACAATATTTGGCTTCATCACATCTGCTACCACACCTCCCTTGATCACATCCACCTGCTGGCTGCACTCCTCTGTGAGGTCTCCCTCCTCTCAATGTACTTGGTGTAGTCCTGTCCTCTGTATATTGTCCTCTTCCATACTATACATAAACAAACAATATTTTAAAATCATTATACAACAGACTATGAGTTTTGCTGCATGGTACGAGGACATGTACTATGGTAAAATCACCATGGCAACTAGACATATGTACGTATACAAATAAAATTTAATAATGCTAATATTGGTGTCTTATATCACTGTATCTGACTGGCCTATAAAGGGTTACTGCAAGTGGTGCCCAGTGCCCAGACCTGGTTCAAATTCTGTGCCTTCTCCACGACACCCCGCTGGTCCCTGTTCTGTTCTGTCTCCATCTCCAAGGTGAGAGTGGCCCCCAGGCCTGCTGGCTCCGCCTTCCTCTCAGACTGGTATGTGTGGGTCACCTTGCTGAGTCTGTCCTTATCTTCGTCACTATTCTGGGCCTCCTCTGTTGAAGGAAAGTGGAAGGAGAGGATCATGGAAGGAGGGAAGAGGCAAGGAGAGGGAGGGAGGGAGGAGAGGGAGGGAGGGAGGAGAGGGAGGGAGGGAGGGAGGGAGGGAGGGAGGGAGGGAGGGAGGGAGGGAGGGAGGGAGGGAGGGAGGGGAGGGAGGAAGGGAGGGAGGGGAGGGAGGAAGGGAGGGAGGGGAGGGAGGGAGGAGGGAGGGAGGGAGGGGAGGGAGGGGAGGGAGGGAGGGAGGGAGGGAGGGAGGGAGGGAGGGAGGGAGGGAGGGAGGGAGGGAGGGAGGGAGGGAGGGAGGGAGGGAGGGAGGGAGGGAGGGAGGGAGGGAGGGAGGGAGGGAGGGAGGGAGGGAGGGAGGGAGGGAGGGAGGGAGGGAGGGAGGGAGGGAGGGAGGGGGGAGGGAGGGAGGGAGGGAGGGAGGGAGGGAGGGAGGGAGGGAGGGAGGGAGAGAGGGAGGGAGGGAGGGAGGGAGGGAGAGAGGGAGGGAGGGAGGGAGGGAGGGAGGGAGGGAGGGAGGGAGGGAGGGAGGGAGGGAGGGAGGGAGGGAGGGAGGGAGGGAGGGAGGGAGGGAGGGAGGGAGGGAGGGAGGGAGGGAGGGAGGGAGGGAGGGAGGGAGGGAGGGAGGGAGGGAGGGAGGGAGGGAGGGAGGGAGGGAGGGAGGGAGGGAGGGAGGGAGGGAGGGAGGGAGGGAGGGAGGGAGGGAGGGAGGGAGGGAGGGAGTGGGTAAATTAATAGGCCAACCCTGCTAAGCTAAACTTGCCTTTGGTGAGCACTGATAGCTGGAGATTGAGCTGTGTACTGTGGAAAACAATGCAGAATGTCATCAAAACAAGCCAATTACATGTACATTCATGTACGTATGCACAAGGTAACACAACAACACACAAGAACTGATTCTTAGCATACATGTACATATACATGTACATACTGGCATACGTGCACAGAGAGGGGGAGAGAGGATTCATAGCCACTCACACAACACATGCATACAGTCACACATACACATACAGTACTTGTTTGCTAGCTGTCGGGTATTCCGTAGCGCTGTCTCACCATATGTCGCCATAGGGTCCACTCCATACTGTACTGTAGCTGTTAGCTGTGAGGTATTCCATATAGGGTAGCGCAGGGTATAGTCGGCAATGGGGAGTGGTCGGCAACCGCACTTTCAACACAATACAGAGACTTCTAAAAGACTTTTCAGTACTTCAAAAAAGGATAAGAGCCATCCTTCTGGGTTGTCTTAGGAGGCAGTAAGCATA
Organism: Eunapius fragilis; assembly: GCA_963681505.1. Taxonomy (NCBI): domain Eukaryota; kingdom Metazoa; phylum Porifera; class Demospongiae; order Spongillida; family Spongillidae; genus Eunapius; species Eunapius fragilis. Next base: position 7,877,856 of record OY811974.1, on the reverse strand, counting down.
GTTTAATGCAACTACGCTCCTTTTAAATAATAACACGTCGGGTGCCGAACACTACCGCATGCCGATTACTACCTACGCTACCCTATATGTACGTATATACCGGTATTCAATGGAGGGTCCCACAGGTAGACTTCCAGGTCTTAAACCTCGTGGGATTGATCTCAGATATCGTCGTCTTTGTACCGTTCCGACTTCGAAATCGTCCGTGGATTAGGAAGTACCGAACCAAAAGCGAAGAGCCACTAGTACTTTAATAAATCGCATGCACGTTAAAGAACGAGGTTTTATGTAAATACACGCGCATTGCGTCGTACGTTCACGCACGCGCAGCGCCGAATAATTCTTTCGATCCGAGTATAAAAGGAGCTTGCCAGGCAAGGGAATTCCCCTATGTATCACGTGATTTACATCTTGGCTAGCTCGCTCGCAGAACTATACGCGTGTGAAGTATCCAATCAGAGTAGAAAAATGCACTAAAGACAAATAACGAGGACCCCGGAGTCACCCAAGATTTTGCAACCACGCGTACGGAAAGTGCTAGTGGAGCTTCATGCACGAAACGCCATCTAAGCATGAGAAAAAAATAGCCCCCAGAAGCTTCTTTTTGTCAAGTATGACCCCAGAAGCTTCTTTTTGTCAAGTATGAGTATGCATATCTTTTAGAAAAAAAAAAAAATATATATATACGGCACGTGACCTTTGACGAAGAACTATACTAGCGTGTACGTGTACATGCAATCATGGCCAAATGCAATTCAGGTAAATAACGACTATGATCAACATATGAAAACTTATATTGCTATTGTATTCTTCAAAGTTGAGATTACAAGTAGTATTGGGTATGTGCCCGATGACTTCTTAGAACAACTAAACACCTTAGTGCAGTCACATAACTCTAACGGAATGTGCATCTCTGTTGTGTGCAATCAAGTTGAAGTGTCATTTGGAGGGCAATCTGAGGAATTACACATACAAGGTATCTGTTAGCACCTCATACACCTACATGTTTATAATGAATACATTGTAGGACATACCACAACCACAGTAGACCATCCGACAATGAATGGCAGACCTCAAAGTCCAACCTGTCCACATAGGTTATGTGGGCCATGCATTGTGTCACGGCCACCTGCTATCCTTGTAGGGATGGCAAGACCATCCCTCACAAACAGAACGAAAAGATTCCGATTGTATAGAAAGTTCTGGCAGCTCCTGAGTCATGTAGGCTTTTGGCATCACCCAACATACCTCAGGAGGAAACAGGACAGAACAGTTGTACATGATGAGAGAAATCATGCCACAATGTATACAAGATGTAAGAAAAAAAGAACACAAAATTACTTTAATGATGTACATATATCACAGGAAATACAGAGAAGATTTCCAAACCCTGAAGGAGTGCCGTATACAGGGTACAGATCTGCCTTTGAAGCCTAAATTATAATCAAAACACACATGGTACTCTCCTTACACATGTGTACTCATATACATACACATGTGTACGCACACACACATTTTAACACATTACTACCTACACACACATGTAAATGTACTTACACATGTGTAAGCACACATGGTACACTATATACACATCTGTACTCAGATACTGATATATGTGTATGCAATCACACACATGCATCTTACACACTGTACTCATACTTACACATGTGGGCACACACAAACATGATACACTACGTACACGTGTCATGTGTACACATGCATATATACGTAAACATGTGTACGCACAACATACATGTACACATAAAATACATGTAAAAATTGAACCACACTGTTTCTATGTATTAGCAAGATTGGCATATGTAGTGTCTTTAGTAGTAGTAGTAGTTCTGAAAAGAACTGTTTATTAATTTAACCAAGTTATGTTTCATAAGTAACTTATATACCACATTTCACAGAGTGCAAAAAGCAAAATTTCAGAGCTTACATGAAAAGACAATCAATCACCAAGCACATTCTAAATGTGTACCAGTAAAATGGTAGATGCATGGACCATCAGTACACAAACCACGACAAGAAAAAAGGTATAGTACAAAGCAAAGACTCTGAACAGATGTACTGTTGCTACTTGCAAGACCAAGTACATATCTTATCAACAGGTACATCAGTCACATGACAGATGTAGATTAGATTCATATGGGACACTGGTCTCCCCGACTTATGAATATATACTAAACATCAACCTAAACATATGATAAGGTTATTGTCCCACAGAAGTGTTTCTGAATCTAAACAACCTTGTGGGAAGTGCATTATCCTGTTTCAGCTTGACAGTTCAGGTCCAAATGCATTGGGAGGTAAAGGAGTTTTTGTATGGAAGCGAGGTCAATACAACAACTTAGAAGTATAGCTAGCCACACAAGGTGGAACAGCTCTTATGGCAGCAAAGGTATGAATAAGACATAAATATCAACCCAGTCCAGCAATCATTCTCTTAAAAAAGTACCAATACCTGTGTTTAGTCACACAACGTTTGAAATAGTACAAAGCCTTAGTTGTAATAAATTTAACTCTTCCTAGGCCAGACACATACGTGTACACACACATACTACTTTGATGCACTAGTGGTAAACTTGGTTTGTGGGGAAAAACATGCGCAGATGCAATTATCAAAGTGATATTGATGGTTACAAACAGCTAAGAAATCCATACAAGAAGTATAGGCTAGCTCGCTCGCAAAACTATACGTGTGATAAGATGCCAATGTTGAATTTGACAAGTGTACAAGCTAAATATAAGATGCATCCTCCGTGTATTGTACAAATAATTAAGGTAAAGGTATTAGAGTCGATGTAGTCTATAACGTTCTGCTCAAATTTTTCAAAAGCAAGTTTTCAGCCATTAATTACATTACATCTCTACTTATAAACAACTGAGATCATACATGAAAAAACCTTCAATCACAAAGCAGATTACATTGGTAGCATGTATAGAGCACCAGTACACAGAGCAAAGTATACAACAATAGAGCTATCTATGCAATTGACGTAGATGGTTACATAGAGAAGGGTGAGCAACTCACACACGCTACATCTACATCTCATCTTCAACGATGTCCTCAGCATCATCATTGTCATCATCATCATCATTGTCATCATCATCGTCATTGTCATCATCATCGTCATCAACAAAGTTCCCATCCTCAAGTCCAGGCACAAAAAATCCGTCATCATTAGAACCCTCCTCTTCATCGCCTTGAACAACACTGTATGTGATGTAATGTCATATTAATGTACAAACTACACATGTTCACAAACAACATACTTAGTACACTGTTTGTTTTGGTGTACGTATGCCTCCCAGATGTGTTTAACAAAGTTGAATGTTTTTGGCCTAAGCACACGAGATGGTGCTTGACGGTCTGGCCTCCGGGCAATTAGATACACTCGATGACTTGTGGCTGCTCTTTGTACATTCTCATTCTGGAAAGATGCAGATGTATGGTTAGCAAAGTAGTGAATACCCATAAACATACCCAGTCAAGCACAGCAAGGTTCATTCTCATAACAAAAGTGTCATCCCCGAAATGAACTCTTTTGGACAAATATGTGAGAAGTTGATGATTAAAAGATTCAATCCAGTATGTGTCCCTGCACTAAATATAAGAATTTGTTGTCACATCAAACAGCAGTTGCAATGAGAAAGAAAAGCATCTTACCCTGCAGTAGTGAGCAGTAACATTGAGACCTGCAGTAAGAAAAATATGAACTATGTCTATTTAAACCTTGTGCTACATACCTCTAGCCACAACATCAGCCATCACTTTTCTAGTACACACTATCTCCCTAGTCTGTGCCACATGATGTTCAGCACGAGAAACTGTGGATATTCCTACTATTCTACAAGTGCTATAATATCTAAGATTAAAAAAATTCATTCACATGCACTTTATACCTTCCTGTTATACAAGGGACAGTGGTATGGAAGGCATTAGAAGTAGAGTCATGGCGAGCATCTGTCATAACCCACTGTATACATGATAGTAGTAAATATAGAAATAGTACTTGTACATGTACCTCTCCCTTGGTAGCGTAATGTGGAAGAGCTTTGACCATTTCAATAGCATCCTGCATGGACGCCTCAGCAATGCCATTTAGTACACTCATGTACCTCAGTGTATAATACACTATGGGAAAATAATAGTATCTTGTGAAGGAACAAAAATACAAAGAATTTACTGGTATGTGTATAGGCTTTCTTGGTTTCTCCAATGCCAGCAAAGGAACAAAACTCACAAATTGCTGAGGTAACATTCCAGCACAAGTGAATGCATGGATAAGCCTATTTAAAAAGTGTATTATAACATTCAATTCAATGCAATGTTCTCAGCATGCTCTCACTTTTGGTTTACTAGATAATGGCCATTCAGTACTCTGGAACTAGCCCATGTGCGTGACGTATGGCAGTGCTGGCATTCAAACATCACTCGAGCAGCATGACCAAGCTATGCAATTACATGTACATATATCAGGAGTTACACACATACCTGATACTAAGTTTCACACATTCATAATACACATACACATGCATTGTGTACATACCAGAATACCGCTAGCACAAAACAAACACATACATAGACACCGCACATACAGACACACATACACACTTACACACACATACACACATACATACATACATACATACATACATACATACATACATACATACATACATACATACATACATACATACATACATACATACATACATACATACATACATACATACATACATACATACATACATACATACATACATACATACATACATACATACATACATACATACATACATACATACATACATACATACATACATACATACATACATACATACATACATACATACATACATACATATGCATGCATGCATGCATACATACATTACATAGATATGTACATACACACATACATAAACAAATATGTACACACTAGCGTGTCCCCGTGAAAAATCACGGGCTAGCTAATTATTCATTTTGCTGTTATTCGTCTCACTATTGATTTGCCAGATGAACAGTTGGTCACCTCCTAGCTCCTTTTTTTTTAGTGTTTTACCCAATGTTGCATATATAATCTACCACCTGTTCTAACATACGGTTACTACGCAACCTCTATAACATGCCCGCGCAATACAAATATTCCATGGAATTATTATGTCAGATAGTAACTGCATGTTCTCGGCCTGTACGATGAGAATTGAGAGTGAACCATGACAGTGTTGCTTTTATTCTTTCTGCTTGTGATGACCTGTACAGGCATGCTGTAGGTTTTGTGGCAGGCATACATGGTTGCTACGTACGCGTTGCTATGCACCTTTGTGGGAGGTGGTTGTTCCTATTGGTTGCTAGGTAAGGTACGGATACCTAGTAACCAATAGGCGCTAGACGGGGTTTTTTAATAGGTGATGATGCGGACGGACGTACGTACGTTGTAAATTATAGTATTAGATTACATACACATAAACACATACATACTCACATGTATATACAGCACACACACACACCACACACAAGCATGCATAACACACATACCATATGTACACATACAAATGCGTACACATGCACAGTACAGCACGTACATTACATACGTATACATAAACACTTACACACACATACGTATACATAAATACATATGTACAAACCACACACACACATACATAACATAAACACACACACACACATGCACACAAACATGCACATACCACATACACACATACATGTACGTAAAGACATACACATACACACATGCACACACCTCATGCACATGCACACACCACATGCACACATACACCCATACATAACGTCCATGTGTACACACATTTAAAAAACACACATTTCATAACCTGACCTGAATGAATGATGCCACTTTCCAACATGGAGAGCTCTTGCAGGTGCAGTGCTTAACAAGACCCTCACATAGATTATAGAAGCACCTCTTCTCTACAATAAATAGCTTCTGATCTTCGGGATTACTGTCACCAGTAAATATCCCTAAAAACGAACTTTATAATACATACGTTTTCAGTGTATATGTATACCTGATGTGTCTAGCAACGAACTTCCTGAAGCTGGTGGTGTACCCACGTCTACGGTTGGCGTTGGCGATGCAGTAAGCACGCGGTCAAGCAAGGCATTTAGGAAGCACAACGTTTCCCGTTGGAGCGGACCGTCAGGAAAAAGTAGCCTCTTTGCTGCATCGAGCCTGTCTTGAAAGGCATCTTTCTCTTGTTGAGAGGAAAACGTCACTTGAAGACTCAATCTATGACGCGTCGCCATATTTTGATCAAAAGCACGTGTGCATGTGACTGTAGCAAATTTAGAATTATCGCTGCTAAATTATGTGGAAGAGTGCACATCGATATAACTAGTGAGTATTGGTTTGAAGGAATTTACAGACACCCCATGTTTCACACCGTTAAACAGACGCCATTTTTTGCCTCTCAATTTGGCCGCACGGCCGGCTGACCGCTTGCCAGGCAAGCGCTTTTTATTCGCCGACTCGTTTTTTAAGTTGTTGTGTCATTATAGTGGTGGGTGGGGTCGTAGTTATAGACGTCAACACATATTTTAATTACTTGCAAAAACAGTTCGGTCTGGGCACGGCTAACTGACGAAAGGGTAGCACGTGATATTATGCGTTTTGTATGTGGGGTGTGTCTCACTAACCATTCAAGGGAAGCGCGATTTGAAGGCCCTAAGCTCTGAAAAAATAATGATAAATAAGTGCATTGATTACTCTCATATAATCCGGTGGCACCTAAGGAAAATAAAATTTGGTTGGGAAACTATTGATGACTGAATAAGTAAATGAGATAAAATGAATGGACATTGGAAACCTTGCATAATTAATGTGGAAGTGCGGATATAGGTACCTACGGTGCGTGAAAGTACTCAAAATATGCCAAATAGTCCCCACATTGCAAATCTGAGAGCACCTAGTCAATATAATTTTTTTTTTCTGCAGTTAGATGCAGTTTTCTGAATGCGTCCATACATTTTCTATGGACATAGAATTACGCAATGACCGAATACCGCGTAATCCTTTTGACCGCCAATTTCTCGATATGATTAACTAAGATATTATATTCGCTACACTATTCCCCTCTCCCGGGAACAAGTCCGTCAATAATTAGTCGTATATATTATGTCCGAATCTTTCCGGGTTTTGTGCCTTCGGTTGGACTTTCTGCTAGGTTGATCCGCCGGATTTCGAGATTCAATTTGAGGTAGTTCTGGAAATTCAATTTGAGGTAGGTCAGGCTCGCCCATAACCTCTGGAGGTACAGGTGCTGTAGTAATTTCCTCTTCAGCTACCATCTGCTTTCCGTCAACCGGGTTCTGAAATACTTCAACATCAAGTGGTTCTGGTTCGTCAATACCCTCTAGAGGATCTGTAATAGTTGCCTCTTCTTGTGTAACGAGTAAAGGCGTTGTCTCCCGATCCTCGTCACGTTGGACCGTGTTTTCCTCCAAGGGTGTGGCTTCCGGTAAGGCAACACACGGCTTCAACCTGTCAAAATGAACCACCGTACGCCTTCGACGAGAATCCCTGTGTTGGAGCAAGAACAAAACATCACTTATTTGTTTTACTACCCTGTATGGCCCCTGCCAATATCGATACAGCTTTGGTGACTTCCCCCGAGGAACTGCTGGGCAATGAAGCCATACCAAATCATCTACCACGTACGGTTTCCCATGTGTAGCTCTATCGTATAGAGCCTTTTGCCGTTGATGTTGCAGTCCCATTCTTTCTCGAACCCGTTGGTAGGCACTCTCCAGTCGCAGCCTAAGATCCAGGGCATACTGATTGACCTGTGAGGGAGTGGTAGACGGGGGAAGGCCATACATAACATCAGCAGGGAGGCGTGCCTCCCGGCCGAACATCAAATAAAAGGGTGTGCACCCAGTTGACTCTTGCACACTAGTGCGATAGGCCAGCATGACCATCGGGAAATGAAGGTCCCACTCCTGCTCATTCTCCGATGCTGCAAGGCTGAGGAGATTAAGCAGTGTACGATTAAACCTTTCCACTAGACCGTCCGATTGCGGATGGTAAGGCGTAGTTCTAGTTTTGACTATGCCTAGCAATTTGCATACTTACTTCAACAAGGTAGATTCAAAGTTACGGCCCTGATCGGTATGGAGAATATCGGGTACTCCAAAATGGCTGACAAAATGGTGGACAAAAATACCCGCAACAGTCCCCGCCTCCATATTGGCCATTGGGTATGCCTCCATCCATTTGGTAAAATAGTCACCCACTACTAACACATACCTGTTACCTCTATCGGTCATCGGCAGGGGCCCGTGTATGTCCATAGCAACTCGCTGCAGTGGATAGCCAGCTATGTCAGTTCAGGGCCGCCGGAAGGATAACCTAAATGGAGCGGCTCATTAATATTCATGATCAATAACGTAATAAAATTATTAAGTTACATAACCAACCATTAATAATCTCTACAAATCACTTTTAAAGTACACGAAGTACACTTTTATATATCTACAAATCAGATTTCTTTAAACCCGTTCCCAAATACTTGTCTCCTATGTTCGTTGTCTGCAATGAACTCGTTAGCTATACGTCAACCAAATTGAGTTTATCTGTGTGATCGTTGTGCACATGTAACACCATAAGGTGATTGAGCCGCTGCTGTGACATTGTTGATCGTAGGTAACTCTTGATTCGTCGTACAGCACTGAACGATCGCTCACTTTCAGCATTAGTAGCAGGCATTACAAGTAGTAGACTGACCAATTGACCAGAACTACTGGTTTGGAAGAATTCGATGACATCTCAGGGTAGTTAAAGACAGCTGGTAGGTTATTCAATTTAAAGTAACTAAGCGAAAGGATTAAATAATATTTATAAATGTACCCGTAAAAAGTGGAGCGGCCATAGCCGCCCCAGCCGCCCCGGCTCCGGCGGCCCTGCAGTTTGAAGTTGAGCTCTCCTGGTTTTGAGTGGGGACTTTCTGGAAGCACACTTTTCACAGCTTTTGCACCAATTTTCCACGTCATGACGTTGTCCTGGCCAGTAGAATCTGCAGCGAATCTTCTCCAACGTCTTTCGTGTGCCAAAATGACTGCCACTGCAAGCATCGTGATACTGTTTCAAAACGCTTCGAATCCACAATTTTGGTACTACAAGCTGCAGGTGACGATTAGATCCCCCTCCCGGCACATCCAACCATTGACGATAAAGAATTCCATCTTTCAATAGCAAATGATTTTTCTTCAACCAGAGAGTTTGTAGCCAGTAGCTACCGCTAGTGGGAAGAGCAATGGGAACATTATTGTGTAACAGCCATGATACAACTTGCTGCAGATCAGCATCCTCCTTTTGTTCCTGCTTAGGGTCGCCTTCGATTCTGGTTTCAGCAGCCATTGCAGCATTTGTTACGTCATCACAATTGCCCTCTTCAATGGGAAGATCCTTATCACAATGTGGGGGTGGGGCTGCCAGACCACATTGCTTGCAAGGAAGCCTTGATAGTGCATCAGCGTTACCATGCTTAGCTCCGGGACGATGCTGGATCTGGAAGTCATATTCAGCTAATATGTCCAACCACCGAGCCACCTGTCCTTGTGGATCCTTGAAATTCTTCAACCACTGCAAAGAATTTTGATCTGTACGTATAATGAACCGACGACCCCACAGATAGGCACGAAAGTAGTGGACCGCCCACACGACTGCCAACATCTCTCGCCTTGTTGCACAGTATTGGCGTTCAGCTTTTGTCAGCACCCTGCTAGCGTATGCAACAACATGTCTGTCTCCATCTTGTGACAGCACCGCTCCCGGACCGTCCTGGCTAGCATCCGTATCCAGGACGAAAGTCTTATCGAACTGCGGAAAAGACAAGATGGTTGGTGACAGTAACGTACCTTTTAACATTACAAAAGCAGCTTCACACTGTGTCGTCCAATGCCAGGGTTTGGTTCTTTCTGTCAGGGCAAACAAGGGTGCAGCAATTTGGGAAAAGTTCGAAACAAACTTCCTGTAGTAGGAAACAAATCCCAGAAAACGACGTAGGCTCTCTCGACTGTCGGGCACAGGCCAGTCGCGAACACAACTAATCTTGGCAGGATCTGCCTCCACGCCTTTCTCTGACACAATGTGCCCCAGATATTGCACACTTTTGGATAAAAGTTGGCACTTGCCAGAACAAATCCCAGAAAACGACGTAGGCTCTCTCGACTGTCGGGCACAGGCCAGTCGCGAACACAACTAATCTTGGTAGGATCTGCCTCCACGCCTTTCTCTGACACAATGTGCCCCAGATATTGCACACTTTTGGATAAAAGTTGGCACTTGCCTGGTTTTATTTTGAGGCCCGCATCCTTCAATCTTCGAAGAACTTTGGCGAGGCGCTGCAAGTGTTCCTCAACTGTTTGGCTGAATATAATAATGTCATCGAGATATACCAAACACGTTTTCCAGCATAATCCCGACAGTACCAGGCTCATCAGCCTCTGAAAGGTACTTGGGGCGTTGGTCAGTCCGAACGGCATGACTCGAAACTGGTGTAGTCCAAATGGAGTGGCGAATGCTGTCTTTTCCTTGTCAGCAGGATCCAACTCCACCTGCCAGTATCCGCTGGCTAAATCAAGAACCAAGAATAACTTCATCCCTGCCAGACTGTCCATTGCGTCATCAATTCTGGGGATTGGATGTACATCCTTTTTGGTTACATCATTCACACGGCGGAAATCAACGCAAAACCTGTACGACCCATCCTTCTTCTTCGCAAGCACAATAGGAGACGACCATGCACCTTCAGCTGGTTCCACAATACCCTGATCCAGCATCCCCTCTATCATATTATGCACCAATTCTCTTTGATGGAAGGGCAACCTGCGGGCTGTCTGATGAATGGGCGCGGCATCTCCTGTATCAATCTTGTGACGCAACATACTAGTACGCCCCAAATCGCCATCGCCCACGGAAATTACATCTGAATGCTCTTTTAAGAGAGCCCTTAATCCCTCGAGTTCGCTTACTGTTAGGCCCTGTACCTTTTTCAAGATGCCCTCTATTGCCTTACCAATGGCTTCTTTTGATCGAACAGCTGGCTTTCTATCCAGTGACGGCTCCACTAAGCCCACCATGTTCATATCTCGCAGCCCAGACAACTCACCAATTTTTTCCTTACCATACAAGGTTACTGGAACTGCTGTTGGATTCAGCAACTGTACTGTGGTCTTTCCACTACGAGTCGGTGACACAGAGTGAACAAGCAGTAGACCAGCATGCTTGTCTGGGAACTCGGGCTTCGGTTCAAAAAAACCAATGCATGGAGTCGGGTACTCTTTTCTCCTGAGCTAGCTCCAGGTCGACTGGAAGCTGGACTTGGTGGAAGGCAGGAATAACAGTTGATTCATGAACCATCACATGGCATGTAAAAGCACATTCACCCAAAAACAAGTGTACAGGTTTAGTACAACCTGCTATTGTTAGGAGTTTGTTCTTAACATCAATGACACAGTCACCTTTCTCCAGGAAGTCTGTTCCCAATAAACACTCTTGAATCATCTCCTTAACAACAAGCACCTTATGCACCCCAATATATTCTCCCACCTGGAAGGACACTTCTGCTTGCCCGCAAATGGGAAGGTTCTCGCCACATATCCAGAAATGCCCCATACATTGGAGGACATTCATAAAAAAATTCCAAATTGAATTTTATAACATTGTAGCATATAGCGGAATTTTTTTCTTTCCACTATAAAAATTTGAGCTTCAGATTTTTATGGATTATGAAGTTAAAATCAAGATATGTTTTTTAATTACTACATAGTTGACGTAATTCTTTGGGGGGGAGAGGGCGGTCGATTAACTAACTATTAAACGAATTAACAATGTTTATGAGCAATTATAATCCTCTCACCAATAATATAAATAACCTCGATAAGACTGAGTGACTTTCGATGTTTAGTGGAATATTGAAATACAAACCCTGGTAGGCAAGCGCGAAGTAAGATATCACTTTATTATCTCAAATGGACCACCACACTAATGCCTGCACACTACGGCAGTAGCCGGCGTCAGCGAGGGGGGTGACTCAGGTCAGGCCAGGTACGGGTGGGGGGGAGTTGCTGTCCGCTTCAGACCCAATACGAAAAGTGGGGGCCCTTTAATTGTTTGGCATAGGGCCTACTCTATTTAAATACGCTATAGTTATTACCGGTTACAATTTTGGCCGAGGAGGGTGAAGCACCCGGAGCACTCTCTCTGGGATTCGTTAGCTTGGGCCATATATACTTGTAACCGTTCTACATAACCTCGAAAGCATTGTGAGTTTTGCCATCCTTTTTTTTGTTGTTCAAGTATCATTTACACGATAAGCGGCGTATTTTCAAACCTGCAGCATGCCTATCACTTCAAGTCCTTAACAGTTTGAGATACGCGTTTTTTTGAAGTTGTTCTTGTTAGGTTAATGATTTCTGCGTGCCATGATGTATTTTTTATTATTGGATGACCTTCCGTTGATGTAAAACACATAGTTGAACCTCAGAAGGTGTCGCGAGAAGTTGAGAGGAGTCACACCTTCTGAAGGTTCAACTATGTGTTTTACATCAACGGAAGGTCATCCAATAATAAAAAATACATCATGGCACGCAGAAATCATTAACCTAACAAGAACAACTTCAAAAAAACGCGTATCTGAAACTGTTAAGGGTTATACTGCAGATTAGATACCCCCCTCACACTTTACAGCTCACGGGACAAATTTTAATTCACACATGCTTTGAACTAATCAACGCCTCTATACTTGCAGATTAGATACACCCACGCACTTTACTGCACGGGCAAAGTTTAATTTCATAACGTGCCTTGAATTAATCAACGCAGCATTCCTACAGGTTGCTATTGTTACAAATGCTTCTTTATCTCTAACACAAACAGTAATAAACTCTTACAGTAATGAGCGTTTCATTTTTCGCCGGTACTGGTCCACACCCCTCTTGCAAATTCTCGTTCTAGCTGGGCCTAGTTTAGGTTCAGTGTAAGGGGGATAAGTAAATTGGCCCCCTATCCTGGCATGACACACCCAACTAATGCCCATTATTTCCTCTAAGTGAAGCCAATGTACCTATCCCCCTTACACTGACCCTAAACTAGGCCCAGCTAGAACGAGAATTTGCAAGAGGGTCGTGGATCAGTACCGGCGAAAAATGATACGCTCATTATACTGTTTGTGTTAGAGAAAAGTAGCATTTGTAACTGTAGCAACCTGTAGGAATGCTGCGTTGATTAGTTCAAAGCATGTGTGAATTAAAATTTGTCCCGTGAGCTGTAAAGTGTGAGGGGGTATCTAATCTGCAGTATAACCCTGTTAAGGACTTGAAGTGATAGGCATGCTGCAGGTTTGAAAATACGCCGCTTATCGTGTAAATGATACTTGAACAACAAAAAAAAGGATGGCAAAACTCACAATGCTTTCGAGGTTATGTAGAAGAAATGATAAAACGCTTGCAAGTAGTAGATCGTTAGAACCAGAATTCCGCCTCTTTTTGTCAAAATTGAAGGTGTGAACAACCGTATCACGGAGTGTCTGTATAGAAGTATGCGCTCACGTGAGCGGCTTCCAATCCCTCTCTAAATAATCTATGGTATTTGCTGTGTGCCAAACAAAGGGCCCCCACTTTTTGTATTGAACCTGAAGCGGACAGCACTCCCCCCCCCCCCCCCCCCTTCAAGGGCGTAGACAGGTTTTAAGGGTGGCAGTGGGGGTGGGGGGAGGTGTGCACTTCAGGCACAATACGAAAGGCGGGGGGGGAGTTGCTTAGCAGAAGAGGGGGAGGTACCTTACATGAAACGGCAACTCTATGATCTATTGAATAGCGCGCGCTTTACAATTGATTATTAACGACTTCAGAAATTTTAATAACTGAAGTGCAAAAATCTGGGGGGGGGGGGGTTAAAGCCCCCCCCCCCCCCCCCCCCCCTTTCCATATTGAGTCTGACCTGAAGCACCCCCTTCGCTGAAATCCTGGATACGCCATTGATGGTGGGGTACGTTATGTCTCCGCAAACAACTATGTGCGTGCACGTAACATTTGCTCCTCGAATACAAAGCCCTAAATCATAATGTCTCTACTCCCTCAATTGTTTATCAACTGTATACAGTGCACCGCCCCACATCAGAAATAGGGATAGATGTAGATATCAAACATTTTATAACTCATTTCACTTCCAAATGCTCCAACTGATACACAAAAGTCCACAAGTAATAATCAACGACGACTACTGCATAGCATCATGTCATTATCATCCAGTTAGAATAGTGTCAGGAAAGGATTGCCATCTTCTTGAAATGGATTTCATTTCATCCTATTTAAAAGAGACCAGTGAATCAAACAGTTGATGGTGTACCAACGCAATGTACCATTCGTAGCTTGGTGGATGTTATGGTGGAAGAGGTAAGACCAAAACCAACATCTAAGAAACAAATAAAAACCAATTAACCCTGTACAATCAAAAAGCAGATGATATATCACACTGCTGCCTACTACCAATTCCATAGATGCAGGAACTAAAGGTTAACCCCATCAAATCCTCTGTGTAGAATTTATATCAGAAATGCCCTGCGTGCGAGTGTGTATGTGTGTGTGTGCATGCGTGCGAGTGTGTATGTGTGTGTTTGTGTGTGGTAACAACACAGTGTCAGTGTGGGTTAAATTTGCAAGCATACTGGATTTGGCTACAACAGATAGGAACCTCCATACATGGGTATCAAAAGCTTGTATGATACCCAACAGGTCAAAATAAGTACCTGTGTGTGTGTGTGTGTGTGTGTGTGTGTGTGTGTGTGTGTGTGTGTGTGTGTGTGTGTGTGTGTGTGTGTGTGAAGAGGAGAGGAGGATGAACAGAGCATCACACATAAATATATGCCATCCATCCTATACAGCAATAGGTTAAAGAGGCTGGCAGGCCTAAGTTTAATTATTCATGCAGCATTCATCTAAAAAGAGAGGGCGTTTCAAATAGATTATAGTTAACCATATACAAATATTGAGTTAGAGAATGTCACGTTGTGCGTTCGATCCGGACACCTCCGAAATGCAGAGGGAGGGAGGGAGGGAGGGAGGGAGGGAGGAAGGGAGGGAGGGAGGGAGGAAGGGAGGGGAGGGAGGGAGGGAGGGAGGAAGGGAGGGAGGGAGGGAGGGAGGGAGGAACTACGACGGAGAAGAATTGGCCTGGGGACGAGGAAAAACACGAGCATTTTTGTTCTCTTGAAGCAAACAGTTTGAAGACTGGAACAAAACATTTAAACGACCGTCTTTGCCTTCTGGTTCGATAGGAACAAAGAGCTACACTATCCGTTTCTTGGAACGCGAGTTATACGCGGGCTAAACGAATTCCTCCGAATTGCTCCCGCGAGAGCCATTGGTCCATTCCAATTGCTCTGAAATGCTCCAGCGGGAGCAATTGGTCCAAACGAAATGCTCCGAATCGCTCCCACGGGAAAAATTTTTATATCAGGGCATGCCTATAAAATGATGAATAGAAACCTATTAGATATGGATATGAATTTAGACACAATGACTTCAGGCCTATTTATCCCCCCCCCCCCCCCCCACACACACACACACAAATACGCACACACACAACACATACACACACACATATGCACACACAACACACACACACACACACAAACACACACACACACACACACACACACACACACACACACATGCACGCACCTTACAGTGTTCTGGTTTTTAACGCACAATTAGTTTTTCACAATTGAATTCGTGGCATTCACCTGCCAGAAGCAAAGGGCTCCTGAATTGTTGAAGGAGTTAAATCTATTTATCACCTTAAACTGTATTCTCCCACTTTTGTTGGATGCATTTTCTCTCCATTCAGATGTTATCTACACATACGGGACGGCTTTATATCCCATGAATTCAATTTGAAATCAAAATTTTATACACAAGCACATACATACACGAACTCGACATACTAATGTCGTCGATACATACATATACATACATAGATACATAGATTCATACACGCGCGCGCGCACACACACACACACACACATACACACGTGTTACAATCACACGAACGCGCGCGCTCACGGGCGTTGTGCGAATGGCTATGAATCCTTCCTCTTTTTCCCTCTGCATGCATAGTTTGAGTCGTATGCGTGTATGTGTGTGTGAGCGCGCGCGCGCACACACACACGTACACGCACTCACACACGTAGGCCTACATGTAGTCACACGCAATCACACATACAAACACACGCACGAACTCCAGATCTCGCGCGCGCACAAGAAGTGAATGAATACACGTATACTCTCACATGGTACAGTCAACGACTAATGTTGTAATCCTTGGTACAGCCTAGCCAGCGCTGAACAGGCCCCATGACATCATTTGCACTAGACAAATAACCTATTCAATAAGCCAACGTTCCAGTTAATTAATTAATTTGGATTTAGCCATGTATCTGTATCCATGGAAGCTACATTAAAAACACTTAATAAGATGGCGCTAATTGTATCCTACTCCTTGTGACCCAAAACAATTTAAAATTCAAATGGCCGAAATCTATACTAGGTAAATTTTTTAAAATATCTCTAAAAATAATAGAGCTGCATGATCTCTTATTCTGGGGGCCCACAAAATCTGAATCTAAACTGGTGTAAGAATTATGAGCTGCAGAATACATTAATTCGGTGCGAAAAAGTTGATTTTCCATACATCTCTATGGAAAGTGCTGTTTTCACAGAAACTACAACAATTTTCAATACAAAGCAGTTGTTTTTTGTTCAGCTAAATCAAGATTGTACGTATCTGAAACAATACTGATAGCCACAAAAGTTGTAACCTATTACGTTATTAAATAGCAATCAAGTTTATAAAACGCCGTTCATTTTCTATTGGAGTTATCCGGAAGTATACGCGAATGTACAAACGGCAACAATTGTCAATTCCCTTTGACCGCGCATTTCTGGATATGATTTACCGCCTTTACTGGGCCAGCTGATGGCTGCAGTTTCCTCCTTCCTTGTACCGCTTCCTTCCAAACCCTTTCGTGCAGCAAAGTAACTGATGACTCTGTATCCACTAACATAGGTGTTATACGCCCCTCCACCTCGCCTTGCAACGTCAAGGTACACGCAACTGCTGACGTAAACTCGGCTGACCTTTCCGGTGTGGTTTTACCCTTAGTTGGCCGTCTTTGTGGACAGTTTCTACGAAAATGTCCAGGTCTCCCGCATTTCCAGCAGGCGCCTCTTTTATTTGCTCCGGTCTCTCCACTATCAGCACGCAACTTTCCTAACTGCTGCGATAAAGACCATACCTGCGCGACCAACTCCTGATAATTATCTCCACTTGCTCCAGCGGTATGCCGATCCGACGTTTGGTCCGACACACCAGCGGTCAGCTTCGTGGTTTGAAGGCTCCGTTGTGCCAATTCTACCGCCTCCAGCTGGGTTGCCAGCGTGACAGCATCGTCCAATGCTGGCGGCTGCTCTTGCAACAACTTCAGCTGTATTGTGGAAGAAAGGACACCATTAATAAATTGGTTACGTGCCATTTCCAGCCTGTCTATCGGTTCCCATGATGGAAAAGATCTATCGGCCAACATTCGCAGTCGTGCGGCAAACTCGGTGAGAGATTCAGCGCTCTTCTGCTGTGCCGTGTGGAGTTTTCGCTGCCATTCAAGCTCTACGCCTGGAGGGGCAAACTGCTTCTCCAAGCACTTCTTTACCGCTGTATAATCAATGGCATCATATCGTCACTTAGATAACCCATTTGACTCACAATACGGAAAGCCTCATCTTCTAACAGCGAGACAAGCTCTTGACCTTTCTTTTCGTCAGGGACATTCGCTTCTTTTAAATACAACTCCACGCGTTGTATCCAGAGGGTGAAGTCCACTCCTTTTCCAAACCTAGCTGGTGGTCTGACACTAAACCTAGTGGGCCTGTGGTCGGCGTCTGCGGTTTGCGATTGAGCATCCATCCCACTCCTGACACCAATGTAAAGGCCAGCTTTAATCAAGAGAAGTGCGCAGCAAGAGTAGATGCACAGTATATATACAGGCACACAGATCCAGTACGCATGCGCAATAATTAACTAAGACATTGTATTCGCTACACTTGATACTAGTTATGATACCCAAAGTCCCCTAATACTTAAAGAGCTTGAATCTTGATCAGGTAATTTGCTTTTGCCACACCAATGTTCGCATTGTCCTGTTACATATGATTCTGTTTTTGCATCTTATAGTTTAGAACATCAACACTGGCTGGGCATGTGCTTCGAAACGCAGTGGCTCAAACGTGCCAGCAGCGTAAAGTGTACACATGATGCCTATCAGTATCCGGGTCGACCGTTCGTGACTGAGACTCCATCCACGTACAGGTAGTAGGTTTCGATGCTTTTAGCTTCTAATGCACAGAAACCGTCAGGAGATCCTATCATATAACCTCGGAACCATCCGCACACAGTTTGATAGCGCGCTCCACAAGTGGATATGTTCAATGAGTGGCAGCCGGATGAAGTGCTTTTCTTACCACACGCTGATATATTAGGCGATGTAATGTTTTGCCACGAGTCGGGACATCGTTGCATTGGATCGGACATGTTCAAATAACCGACCATTTTCCACTCCAGCCCTGGAGTGGCCCTGTTGTTTAGAAATGAAGGAGTATAGAACTGACGACTTCCGTACTCAAAAGGAAGATAACCAAGTGGTTCAAAAACAAATCAGAGCACACCATCATTTTCTAATAATAATAGGCTCAGAACTGAGTTTTGTATCAATTTACGTTAAAACTACAGCGTCAAATCAATAGCAATTGATTTGATATCACATTTCTCATACAGGATTGTCAGGGAAGCCAGTCAGCGCCACAGCTGAGACCCTGATTAGTATCGATGAGTCTGTAGGAGCATGCAAAAGCATGCACCGGTCGGTATGAGGTGTTGATCGACAGCCTGCACAGCATGTGACCACGGTCAAACCAGTTTGGACCCTGTTTAGAACCGGTTTTCTACACCCCTTATATAATCCCCTTCTTGAGTTGTGTGTGTGCCTGAAATCAGGACCTACGATAGTAGGTCCTAGTAGGTCCTATGTAGGATTGGCTCCGTAGGCGTGGTTTTCGATCGAGCGTTAGAAAACAGAATATACGCTTCGTAGCCACTTGCCAGTCGCTATAAAATCTGCCCAAAACACGCTGCATCTATAGTCCAACGCGCGATGTTCGCAACCCTGCCGTTGTCTCCAGACGGTATAGTCGATCCCTCGAATCCGCCTTTTTTTTTTCTCCTTCTTCTCCTTCTCCTTCTCCTTCTCCTTCTCCTTCTTCCTTTCGTCAAACATAACTCAAATTAGGAAAAGCGGGAAAAAATGATATTTGCACCACATTGTAGCGCTCGATGCGAAGTTTCATCCTGTGTGAATATTGAAACTATATAGTTTATATCAGTTTCGATATAAATTAATAAAGAGTGTGCGTGGGTGTATTTTTGCCGATTTATAAAAAATGAAGTATACTGGCGGATGGACAGTTGGATAAGGATCGTAACTAAATGCTTGGACCCATATGTTGTCGGGCTTTCGTCTATACAAATTGCTATTGGAACTTTGATGAATTGCCCAGGACCATAAGAACCCGTTTACTGAACACGTGATCTTGCACGTGTTCGTTTATATGTTCTGGTTGAAAAATGCAAAAAGAGATCGGTACAATGAAAGCAAAGCATGAACCTAGTTCGGTGGTAAACAAAGCAAAAGCCGGAGAACGTTACCAGGCGAACTCTGAGCAGAAGCGAGCCGACGAACGACAACGGGATCTTGAGTGAATCGTGTCAGGAAAAGGGCAAGGTACAGACCCTCGTCATCCTATTTTTAATTGCATGTTCCCGTTTATCAACATGTATATATTTGCTTCTTACTGTAGCTATGATGATGACCCATGCAAGACGCTGGTCAAGCGCGGTACGAAAAAGATCCTGAAACGGAGCAAGCAAAGAAATAGAAGAGATTGGGTTAAGAAAAGGGCAAGGTACAGACCTCGTCATCATATTTTAATTTGTATTTTCAAACTGTATCTCTGATGATGACACATGCAAGACGCTGGGCGGGCGCGGTATGAAAAAGACCCTGAGACGAAGCGAGCAAGAAAACACTACGCAGATCGAAGCGAGTCGCAGAAAGAACCTGGTGGTACCAAAATGGCCCTGAACCCAAGCGGGTTGGTGAGCACAAACGCTACCTTGATCATGCTGAAACAAGAAGAGCGGTTTAAAAGGCTAAATAGTCTGGGTCTGATCTAAACACTGCCTCCCAAGTGCTGGCCAATAAGAAGCCAAGATTAAACGGTGAGTTAAACAAGTACTGTGGTGAAATAAGTGAGTAAATTACTGAGCATTCTGATGTGTAGCTTTAATGTAATGAAAAGTTAGGTAAAAAAAAAGTTAATTGTTACTCAGGTTTTATCTCTTTGAACCAAGAGATGTAAAAGGCAGAGTGTATAAATTTAATATTTAGGTTTTGTCTCACAAAGAGATGATAAAAGGCAGGGTGTATGTTGCTTGAAAAGACACTAAATAGCATAGCAATAAAACGTACAAGAAATGGTTGTTGAAGATTTTAAAGAACCACATGAATGGTTGGTTGACCAAAGTACACACTAGAATGTTAGCAATCCCTGTTGACACTAATGGCTGGTGTGTTGTGGCTAATGAAATAAAGGATAAAAGTAAGGGTGAAAGTAGTGATCGTCCCAAAAAGTGGCTTTGCACCTGTCAGTGTAGACGCTTGTGTGATGAAGAGGTAGATATAATTATAAAAACGAAGTTACTTTTCTGTAGCGGACATTAGAGTAGCACTAGGTGACCATGGTAATTGTTGCCACATTGATCATGACCTAAGTGCAGACATTTGTGATGAGAATTGTCTATGAACACCCCTCAATATAATACCACACAATAGCAGTGGTTTTTAATAAGGGGATGAGGATTACTGGATCTAAAGAGTCCTGCTCCTGGTATCACATGTCATGCAGGCTAGGGATTAGCACTTCATGCCTGCCTCAGCATGCTGATGCTTTGTTCCAGATGTTACATTAACACCTGTAACTGTTGACACAACACTTTGGCTCTAGCTGGCTTCTGTCACACTTCCTGACATGCTACAAGGTAGTGGAATAAGATGGCATAGCACTGTAATTCCAAACATAATTTGCTCAGGATTTTTTAAAGGGAAGGTTATATGCAAAAGGTTATATGTGCAAATGTGTAATGCTTAGTATACATATAATTAGCATTGGGGCATAGCGATGCTGGCGTATATGTGCATAAACCTTTCACAACCAATAAAAATTTAAATTAATGTGTCCGTATGCTGATTGATTGTCAATTCCTCCTGTTCCTGCTCCACTTGCTACAGCTGATCCACTCCTGCTTCATTAATTTTTATCCCTACAGGAGGGGACGACCGGGACATACAAGGCGAGGCAGGTTCTTGTTTAAGAATTGTACATGCTAATTTTTACTAAAAATAAGATGTGTTTTTTGATCAAATAAACATGTGAAAAGGCATTATACGCACGCGCGGTGTCACCACATATACCACGAACAAACCTCGCATAAGCAATCAAACCTGGTGGTACAGCAGCACATCCCGAATGCTCATTGGGAACCACAATTATGCAACATTATTGAATGCCGATGAAATCTTAATTACCGATAGTGCTAACTTAATTGGCACAATTATATTACGTTATTGGCTTCAAGACAACTAACCAATCGCTCTGCATGGTAGGGAAAAAAAGCAAGGAAACAAGTAGATAAAAAAATCTCTTTGAGAAATAGAGTGGGATGTAGGATTGGAATTGGTGGTGTAAAAAGCAAGGAAACAAGACACATTATGGATTGGTACCAGAATACAGCAAGACGGTCCTACATTTAGCTAATTGAAATTCAAAGCGCATGGTTCTTGGCTAAATGTAGGACCGTCATGTTGTATTCTGGTACCAATCCATAATGTGCCTTGTTTCCTTGCTTTTTACACCACCAATCCCAATCCCACATCCCACTCTATTTCTCAAAGAGAAATTTTTTTATCTACTTGTTGTGTATAGCCCTGGTCAAACAGCCGTGATTGTAGCGCCACAGCGTCGGTGCGCTAAGACAGAGGACGGATCCATTACATTTGGTGGCAGCGGCGGGGTTGTGGACCGTTAGACAGTTTTTCTGACTCTACACGCTGAGCGACGGTGTATGACAACCCGTTCCGGTCGACCATTCCGGGCAGGTGAAATGGCTGAGCAGGCGTTGCAGGACATGTTGCGAAAATTGATCGAGGACCGACAGAAACGAGAGTAGGGGATTGAACGTGAAAGAGAAAGACGAGAAGAAGAACGCGTACAGCACGAAAAAGAGATAGCAGAGGAGACAACCCGAAGAGAAGAAGAACGCTTACAGCGCGAGCGGGAGATAGCGGAAGAAAGGACGCGACTAGAAGGAGAAGCGCGGGAGAAGTCGGAGGAAATGAGAGCGCACATGGATAGGCTAATAAAAATTGTAGAAGAGCAAAAGGGCGCGTCAGCGCCGAAGGTGGCTACAGAGCTATGTGTGAAACTGGTGGCTCTGACTGAGCGCGACGATATCGAGTCATACCTGGTGACTTTCGAGAGAATCATGGCAGCGCACAAGGTGGACCAGGGGCGGTGGCCTCACTACCTTGCCCCCCAGTTAACGGGAAAAGCTCAATCGGCTTTTGCGGCGCTACCAGTATCAGATTCGGCCGACTACGATGCAATAAAGGCAGCGATATTAGTGAGGTACGATATCAACGAGGACGCGTATAAGAACCGCTTCAGGGCATCGAAGCGGAAGGACGGAGAAACAAATCGAGAGTTTACAGTCCGGATGATGGACTCATTGACCAAGTGGCTCAAAGAGTACAATACGGTCGACCAGATTCATCAAGTCTTGGGAATAGAACAGTTCCTGAGTTCACTTCCAGTGGAGAAGAGGTTGTGGCTGGTGGAGCGGAAGCCAAAATCATACCTTCAGACTGGCGAGTGGCTCGATGAGTACGAGCAGGCGAGGAGGCAGGACGCTAGACCTTTCAAGCCGACGGACATTGTTCGAGCAAAGGAGCCCGGTGATGGGGACAAGGATGCCAGTCCTAAGGAGTCCCAACCCGAACCAAGGAACCAGCAGCGCCAGCCGCCCAGGTGTTACAATTGTCCTAAGGTGGGCCACGTGGCGAGTACATGCCCACAAAATGCCGCTACATTCTATGGAGGGGAGATCACAGCAGGCCGACGTGAAAAGAGACAACTCACTTCCGCGCAGGCAGGCTACGTGGAAGGGAAAGAAGCGAAGGACGTGGTTCGAGACACCGGCGCAGCCAAGACACTAGTGCGAGACATTCTAGTGCCTAGGAATAGATATGTAAACAAATTCGTGTCAGTGCAATGCATGCATGGTGACTATGCGTCTTACCCTTTAGCCAAGGTGGAGGTGGTTATCGAGGGCAAGAGCTACTTCGTGGAAGCAGCCGTGGTGAAGAAACTACCTACCTCCGTGTTACTTGGAAGAGACGTCCCTGAGCTGGTACGGATTGGTTCAGCTGAATCTATGGGTACAGTGGAGGCGTTGACCGCCTTGACGAGGGCTCAAGCCAAACGGAAGAAGAATGAGGAGAATGCAGCCAAGGAGAAGGAGAAGGACTCTGGAGTTGCGTGTAGAAACTTGTTAAAGATGCCAGTTATGCAGGATCCTGTTGAGGAAGAGATCCAGGTTTCCAGTCCGGAGGATGACGTTGCTGAGGAAAAGGCTAAGAACAAGAGGATACACCTACCCAAGGTGATGATGTAGAGATGACGACTAACTTGGAGGACGAAAGTCTTGGGGGAGCAGGTAGAAAGGAACTAAGGAAGTTGCAATAGGAGGATGAAACATTGAAAGCGATACGAGAGTCCGCGAAGCAGCCGCCAAAAGGTGAGAACTACTGGTTTTTTGAAGAAGACGGTCTTCTCTACCGTCAATAGCACCACGAGAAGAAGGAGAGGAGTTCGGTATCGAGCAGCTAATTGTGCCGAAGCAACATCGAGCGACTGTGCTTCAGGTAGCCCATGAAATACTACTGGCGGGGCACATGGGCAAGGAAAAGACTATCGATCGAAAAATGCAAAGGTTTTATTGGCCGACTTTGTATCGGGATGTAGCTGAGTGGCGCAGGAGATGCGAGCAGTGCCAGAAACATTCTCCAATCAAGAACTTGAGAGCACCCCTACACTGTTAAAAAAAAGGTGCTACCGCAACACACTTAGGGGTGTTCGTATGGATATTTAAAAATGACACCCCCCTGGGGTGTAGTGGTAACCGCTTAGGAGTGTTACAGCTAACACCCCTGAAGTGTAGCCAGAACACTCTATTGGGTGTTGACAGAGGTAACAATATCTCGTATATTTACCGTAAATTGATGGTCCCAACATAAATTAATATTAATAAACTATACAACAACACGTTCGATTGATTTTAATAAAATGGTGGTAAATAAATACAACCCATAAAAAGAACACAAAGAAAAGTAGATGTCTTTTACACGCTATAACGATCGAACAGGTTGTTTCTCTGTTCAGACACTAGAAAATCAAGAAAACTAATAAAGGACAGGTTACAGTACGAGAGATATCTTACCTTAAATCTTGGGTGCATGCAGCCGTCACGTTCGGGAAGCAAAGGAGACCATTCTGTAACAATAACAATGTCAGCCGTACTAATCGCGAAGCTTACCTCGAAAGCTTGGTAGGGCATGTCCATTTAGTCTTGTGAACTCTGGGGCGGGGCGTATTAGTAACTTACATGTTTCCTTACGCAGTGTCCCATATAGCGCGGTAGCGTACGCTGTAGTAGTCGGGCAGCACGGTAGTAAAAATTTTCTTTGCGTATATTTGGCAGTCTACAGAGAAGTGGAGTTATACAGGCATTCCGAACTGCTGCACTAGTATACTCACCACGAAAATATCGCCACACTCTCTCCAAAGCGCTCAACTTTTTTTTTACTCGAACGAGGCATCGCTAGACGTGGTAAGAAAACAACGTATAAACCAAGCTAAAAAAATACAATGCAAACATACCTTTCACAAACAGCGCCATTTAAAGGGTCACGAACGTACGCGTGCTATTAAGGGTCACGCATGCGCAATGAAATAGACACAGCCAGCTCAATGTTTTTTATCATTTAAAAAAAAAAGCCTAACCCACAACATGGATTCAGATAAAAAGTTGATCCAATTATCACATCATGCTGGTGCCAAGCTCTTGGAGGGGGATGGGCTACGCTGCACGAAGGGGGCATCCCCGTGAGATGGGGAGGAGGAAGTCACTCAACCACGCCCATACAGTCACTTAACCAGTTCACCTACACAACCACACCCAGCCTCCTAGCCCACACATACTTACCAGCATGCCCACACATACGAACAAGTTGACCCACACTACTACCCTAACCAGTACACGTGTCCAGTGGACTCAGTGATTGGTTCCTCCCTCTTTCATGGGAAGTGAAGTGGAGGAGGAGGAGGGGAAGTCCTCACGACACCCTGGGAGGTGGTCATAGTTGTCATTGTCTAGACTGTGAGATCTTGGACGCATGAAGAAAGCCGCGCCCCCAGATGAACTTCATGAAGAAAGGCTCTCAGAGGGGGGCATGGTCAAGTGGTGACAGTGGAGGGGGTATGCTCAGGTATGAGGAGGGATTGTTGGTGGAATCCTCTTCCGAACAGGCTCCGCTTGCTTTCAGAGGTAGAGGTGAGGGGTGCACGGTTGTCCACATGGGTCGTGATGTTACAGGAGGTTCCTAGACTTCGCTGGTACACCTGGACCATAGGGCATTGCAAGGCAGCTGACTTGGAACTTATGAGCCTGAGGTTAGGAGGTGGCCAACACCTGTTCTCCTTGAGGGTGGAGGTGACGGCAAAATGAGGTTTATCAGGTCGTGTATCTCGCTCACATGTGCTAAAGATGATTTAACCCCATCCACACCAACTCCCTCCATATGCAATTAGGGGTAGGGATCCTTAGTCTTGGAGGTGGATGACCTCCGCAGCATCAATCCCTGTGGAGGGAGCATTGAGACACTCAACCACACCTATACAGTCTCCTAATCAGTTCAACAACACAAATATACCCACAGTCTCCTAACCAATATACACACACAACCACATGATCTCCATGGAGACCATACACATCCAAGTCACATGATCCCCTCATGGCTACCTTTAGTGATGAATAGGGTGACAGTCTTCTGTACACGTGAAATGAGAACCTACCCAGATATTGACTCACCTTTCAATGAGATCACACCCATCACATGATCTCCATGGAGACCCACACATCCAAATCACATGATCCCCCATGGCAACCTTCAGCATTGCCATGACAACATTTTTTAACCCTGTACAGGCTAAAAAATGTGTCCAAACTCTGTCACTGGTAGCCTACCCTTAAAGCAGGTGGGTAGATTCAATTTCATCCAGCATATTTCATGATCTCTGCTGCATGAAGGGGGCTCCCCGTGAGATGGGAAGGAGGAAGAAGTGTTGAGACACTCAACCACGCCCATACAGTCACTTAACCAGTTCACCTACACAACCACACCCAGTCTCCTAACCAGTATGCCCACACATACTAACCAGCATTCCCACACATACTAACAAGTCGACCCACACTACCACCCTAACCAGTATACACTCATGAATTGTACCTCAAGCTGCAGTACTAATGAATTAATTAAAAACATTTTTTTACTTACAGTTTAGTGGCACCAGCCCCAACCTTCCCTGTGGTACAGTCCCTGCACTCTCCTACAGCATACAATCCCACCCTTAAGATGGTGGTGGGTGTGGCCTTACATGTCTCCAGTGGACTCAATGATTGGTTCCTCCCTCTGTCGTAAGAGGTAAAGTGGAGGAGGAGGAGAGGGAGTCCTCATGACACTCTGGGAGGTGGTCATAGTTTTCATTGTCTAGACTGTGAGATCTTGGACGCATGAAGAAAGCCGCGCCCCCAGATGCCCTTCATGAAGAAAAGCTCTCAGAGGGGGCATGGTCAAGTGGTGGCAGTGGAGGGGGTATGCTCAGGTATGAGGAGGGATTGTTGGTGGAATCCTCTTCCGAACAGGCTCCGCTTGCTTTTCAGAGGTAGAGAGGTGAGGGGTGCACGGTTGTCCACGTGGGTCGTGATGTTACAGGAGGTTCCTAGACTTTGCTGGTACACCTGGACCATAGGGCATTGCAAGGCAGCTGACTTGGAACTTATGAGCCTGAGGTGGCCAACACCTGTTCTCCTTGAGTGAGGGAGGGGGTGGAGGTGGTGGTGACATGAGGTTTATTAGGTCGTGTATCTTGCTCACATGTGCCAAAGATGATATCCACACCAACTCCCTCCATATGCAATTGGGAGTAGGGATCTTGGTCTTACCTCCGCTGCATGAATCCCTGTGGAAGGAGCGTTGAGACACTCAACCACACCTATGCAGTCTCCTAATCAGTTCAACAACACAAACACACACACAGTCCCCTAACCAATATGTCCACACAACCACATGATCTCCATGAAGACCATACACATCCAAGTCACATGATCCCCTCCATGGCTACCTTTAGTGATGAATAGGGTGACAGTCTTCTGTACACGTGAAATGATAACCTACCCAGCTATTGACTCAGCTTTCAATGAGATCACACCCATCACATGATCTCCATGGAGACCCACACATCAGGCCTACCTTGAGCTACATGTGATAACATATGCATATGCGTCTTCAACATGAGTGGAGTCCAACACCTCTGTTTCGAGTCGACAATCCCACGGTCTTGCCTCAGTTCCAGTACATCCTACATCGTCTAACAGAATGGGCTCTGTTCCTTGTCCAAAGGTTGCTACTGAGAAGCTAGTTCCTCCTACAAACATTCAAGCATTGGCATATAAAAATACTTGTGTCTGACAATGTATTAAGTATATGTTCCCATGTCATTTTACTAGAGTGTGGTCTAAATAGAATCCAGATGGATTTAAATACACCTTTACTGTCCAAGCCGTGCTACTTAACATTCACTCTCAACACTACGCGGCATGCAAGATAATAAACAAGCTTGCATGCTGCTTGCATATTAACGCAATTACCGGTCACCTTTGTATAAACACCGCGCGCGGCACATACGGTACATGAACGCTGCAGGCAAGACTTCATAAACACAGCGAGGCTTTATATTTCACGTTGACAAAGCGAAGTTAAACATGCATGTATACAAACGCATTAGCTTCACGACAGTCTACAAATCCATACCGACGAACGCCCGGGTGCCAATGCCAGCGTATGTTAAACGTTTAGTACTAGTAAGTTGTGTGCGTGTATACCGTTAAGATAACGTTCGGCTTGCCTTTATAAGTCCAGATCGGCTGCCATATGTCATCTCGCAAACAACGCCCTCAATCCGTCAAAAGGTAATTATAAAAAAGGCTGGGAACCCCATATACACTCCATATATAAAAATACTGGGGTGTAATGCGGTAAATCAGTGTTATGATAGCACACCTTTATAATGTCTTAACACCCCATTATTGGTGGGGTATGTTGCTAACACCCTACCATACTTTGCCTACACTCATAGATGTAAGCAGAACACCCTTGTGTGTTACCAAAACACCCCTGGGCTGTAACACCCCTGAGCTGTAACACCCCTCGGGCCTTTTTTTTTAACAGTGTAGTTCCCTACCGGTGATAGAGGAGCCATTTGGGCGGATTGCCATGGACGTTGTCTGGCCTCTACCGCGAAGTGGCTCGGGAAATAAGTACGTACTTGTAGTATGCGACTACACTGTTAAAAAAAAGGTGTTATCGCAACACACTTAGGGGTGTTCGTATGCATGTTTAAAAATAACACCCCCTGGGGTGTAGTCGTAACCGCTCAGGAGTGTTACGGCCAACACACCTGAAGTGTAGCCAGTACACTCTATTGGGTGTTGACAGAGTTAACAATATCTCGTATATTTACCGTAAATTGATGGTCCCAACATAAACTGATATTAATAAACTATACAACAACACGTTCAATTGATTTTAATCAAATTGTGATAAAATAAATACAACATAAAAAGAACACATAAAGAAAAGTAGATGTCTTTACACGCTATAACGATCGAGCAGGTTGTTTCTCTGGTTCAGACACTAGAAAATCAAGAAAACTAATAAAGGACAGGTTCAGTACGAGACATCTCTGACCTTAAATCTTGTGCATACAGCCGTCACGCTCGCGAAGCAGAGACCATTCTGTAACAATAACAATGTCAGCCGCACTAACGGTGACGCTTACCTCGAAAGCTTGGTAGGGCATGTCCTTTTAGTCTTATGAACTCTGTAAAATAAGATGGGGGGGGGGGGGGGGGGGGGGGGCGTTACATGTTTCCTTACGCAGTGGCCCATATAGTGCGGTAGCGTACGCTGTAGTAGTCGGGTAGCACGGTAGTAAAAATTTTCTTTGCGTATATTATATTTGGCAGTCTACAGAGAAGGGGAGTTATACAGGCATTCCGAACTGCTGCACTAGTATACTCACCACGAAAAAATCGACACACTCTCTCCAAAGCGCTCAACTTTTTTTTACTCCAACGAGGCATCGCTAAACGCGGTAAGAAAACAACTGGGTATAAACCAAGCCAAAAATATACAATGCAAACATACCTTTCACAAACAGCGCCATTAAAAGGGTCACGAACGTACGCGTGCTATTAATTAAGGGTCACGCATGCGCAATGAAATAGATGATATCCAGCTCAATGTATTTTTATCATTAAAAAAAAAAGATATAAAAAGTTGATCCAATTATCACATCATGCTGGTGCCAAGCTCTTGGAGGGGGCCACACACACAGTTTCCTAACCAGTATGCCCACGCATACTTACCAGTGATGCCCACACATACTAACCAGCATGCCCACACATATGAACAAGTTGACCCACACTACTACCCTAACCAGTACACGTCTCCAGTGGACTCAGTGATTTGGTTCCTCCCTCTGTCATGGGAGGTGAAGTGGAGGAGGAGGAGGGGGAGTCCTCACGACACCCTGGGAGGAGGGAATCTCTTCCGAACAGGCTCCGCTAGCTTTTCAGAGGTGGAGGTGAGGGGTGAATGGTTGTCCACATGGGTCGTGATGTTACAGGAGGTTCCCAGACTTCGCTGGTACACCTGGACCATAGGGCATTGCAAGGCAGCCGACTTGGAACTTATGGGCCTGAGGTTAGGAGGTGGCCAACACCTGTTCTCCTTGAGTGAGGGAGGGGGTGGAGGTGACGGCGACATTACGTTTATCAGGTCGTTTATCTTGCTCACATGTGCCAAAGATGATTTAACCCCATCCACACCAACTCCCTCCATATGCAATTGGGGGTAGGGATCCTTGGTCTTGGAGGGGATGACCTCCCCAGCATGAATCCCTGTGGAGGGAGCGTTGAGACACTCAACCACACCTATACAGTCTCTTAACCAGTTCAACAACACAAATATACCCACAGTCCCCTAACCACTATGCCCACACAACCACATGATCTCCATGGAAACCATACACATCCATGTCACGTGATCCCCTCCATGGCTACCTTTAGTGATGAATAGGGTGACAGTCTTCTGTACATGTGAAAATGAAACCCTACCCAGCTATTTACTCAACTTTCAATCAGATCACACCCATCACATGATCTCCATGGAGACCCACACATCCGAATCACAATGGAAACCTTCAGCATTGCCATGACAATGATTTTTAACCCTGTACAAGAGTCATTAAAAAATGCCTCCAAACTCTGTCACTAGTAGCCTACCCTTATAGCAGGTGGGTAGCTTTCGATTTCATCCAGCATATTTCATGACCTCCGCTGCATGAAGGTAGCATCCCCGTGAGATGGGGAGGAGGAAGATGTGTTGAGACACTCAACCACGCCCATACAGTCATTAACCAGTTCACCTACACAACCACACCCACAGTCTCCTAACCAGTATGCCCACACATACTAACAAGCATACCCACACATACTAATAAGTCAACCCACACTACCACCTAACCAGTACACCCTCATGAATTTGTACCTCAAGTTGCAGTACTAATAAATTAATTTAATTAATGGAAACATTTTTTTACTTACAGTTTAGTGGCACCAGCCCCAAACCTTCCCTGTGGTACAGTCCCTGCACTCTCCTACAGCATACAACCCTACCCTTAAGTTGGTGGGTGTGGTCTTACATGTCTCCAGTGGACTCAGTGATTGGTTCCTCCCTCTGTCATGGAAGGTGAAGTGGAGAAGGAGGAGGAGGAGGGGGAGTCCTCACGACACTCTGGGAGGTGGTCATAGTTGTCATTGTCTAGACTGTGAGATCTTTGGACGCATGAAGAAAGCCATGCCCCCAGATGCCCTGCATGAAGAAAGGCTCTTATGCCCACACAACCACATGATCTCCATGGAGATCATACATATCCATGTCACATGATCCCCTCCATGGCTGGCTACCTTTAGTGATGAATAGGGTGACAGTCTTCTGTACATGTGAAAATGAAATCCTACCCAGCTATTGACTCACCTTTCAATCAGATCACACCATCACATGATCTCCATGGAGACCCACACATCCGAATCACATGATTTCCCCATGGCAACCTTCAGCATTGCCATGACAACAATTTTTAACCCTGTACAAGAGTCACTAAAAAATGTGTCCAAACTCTGTCACTGGTAGCCTACCCTTAAAGCAGGTGGGTAGCATTCGATTTCATCCAGCATATTTTCATGTTTGTCTTAAGTAGACATATGTAGCTGCATAACTGTTAGCATACACCCATGTCAAGCTGACTGGTAAAATAATTTGAGGCCTACCTTGAGCTACATGTGATAACATATGCATATGCGTCTTCAACATGAGAACAGTTGTGGAGTCCAACACCTCTGTTTCGACAATCCCACAGTCTTGCCTCAGTTCCAGTACATCCTACATCGTCTAACAGAATGGGCTCTGTTCCTTGTCCAAAGGTTGCTACTGAGAAGCTAGTTCCTCCTACAAACATTCAAGCATTGGAATATGAAAATACTTGTGTCTGACATTGTATTAAGTATATGTTCCCATGTCATTTTACTAGAGTGTGGTCTAAATAGAATTCAGATGGATTTTAATACACCGTTACTGCCCAAGCCGTGCAACTTAACATTCACTCTCAACACAAAGCGGCATGCAGGATAATAAACAAGCTTGCATGCTGCTTGCATATTAAGCTATGGTATACGCAAGTACTGGTCACCTTTGTATAAACACCGCGCGCGGCACATACATGAACACTGCAGGCAAGACTTCATAAACACAGCGAGGCTTTATACCATAATTTCACGTTCGACAAAGCGAAGTTAAACATGCACGTATACAAACGCATTAGCTTCACGACATAGTCTACTACAGATCCATTACTGACGAACGCCCGCGTGCCAAGGCCAGCGTATGTTAGGCGTTAAGTACTCGTAAGTTGTGTGCGTGCATACCGTTAAGATAATGTTCGGCTTTATAAGTCCAGATCGGCTGCCGTTTGTCATCCTCGCAAACAACGCCCTCAATCCGTCAAAAAGTAATTATAAATTTAAAAAAGGCTGGGAAGCTGTCACGAAAAATTTTGTCCGCCTGAAAATTATTATCCTAGGTCAAAAAATTTCAGAAACTTTTTGTCCGTTACTGAAATTTTTTGTCCGCTCGTTATATATCGCTATAAACGCACGTGGTAGAGAGCTATGTCTGACTGTGATTCTGACGAAGATGCCTTAGTGGACGATGTGTACGCTTACCTGGTTCAGAACAGTTATCCAAAGGGATGTTCTGGCACGAGAAAAAGACAGATCAGAAAAAGGGCGGAAAGGTTTTCAGTGAAGGGAGGCAACCTATTCTACCGCGTTAAGAAAGGAGGAAAACAGGTACAAACACACGCATTAGCCGCGAAGCTTTGTTATTTTGTACTGTTTGGCGTAGGAAGTTACTGTGAGATATATACAGAACCGAACTGAACAGATGCGGGTTGCACAGGCTTGTCACGTGGATGTTACTTCAGGCCATTTTGGGGTCACTAAAACAGTGGCCAGAATCAAAGAAAGGTTTGGCATCCTGAGGGATGTGAAGAGCATGGTAAGTTTTTTTTTGTTGTTGATCTTTTGCTCGTTGACGCTCAAATTGTGTACTGGGATTTAATCACTAATGCACTATACAGATTGCTGCTTGTGATGTCTGTCAAAAATCAAGTAGGAAGCCACTTTCCTCTCAACCTGAGCTGCATCCAGTCCCAATTCATTCACCGTGGTATCATGTGGGGATTGACTTTATTGGCCCTATTACTCCTGCTTCTTCCAGCGGCAATAGGTTTATCCTTACACTTTCAGACTACTACACTAAATGGGTAGATGCTGTGCCCCTTCCAAGTAAGCATGCTACCGGCGTTGCTGCTTCTCTGCTGAAGGTATCCTAATATTCTACTTATGGTGTTTGTTATTTGCATGTGTTTGCGCATATGTTTTAGATTTTCATGAGAATGGGACTCCCAAAGCTGCTTACAACAGATCAAGGCAAGGAATTCAGAAATAGTTTAGACAAAGAGATGACAGAGCTGTTAGGTATTAAGAGGCACTTCACGACACCTTATCATCCTCAGGTATAACTTATACTATACTTTATTATTTCATAAATGCTATCAGCCATGCACCATTACCTATATAGGCCAACGGCTTAGATGAAAGATGGAATCAAACCTTGAAGAACATGATTGTCAAATTTGTGAATGAGAAAAAGGAAGATTGGGATGTCTATATTGACTGTCATGTGTTTGCCTACAACACTGGAAAACATGCTTCTTCCCTTTATTCGCCCTTTGAAGTCATGTTTGGGAGAAAAGCAATATTGCCTATTGAACTGTCATATAATGAGGAAGGAGAAAAATTGTTGTATGACTATGAGAATCCAGATACTCAGCAAGACAGGGTAAGTAAATACATGTAACTTTAAAAACTATATAAGAATTTTCTTAATTGTTTAGGATTATTGTCATGTATACTTAACCAATGCAAGAAAGGAGATTCTGGAGAATGTGAAGAGAAATGTGATAAATGCCCAAAAAATACAGAAGATTAATTACAGCAGAAAGAGGGGCAAAAGGCCTCATTTTGCCATTGGAGATAAGGTATTGAAGAAGGACTTCAGGCGCAAAAAGCGAGCAGGAGGTGCTCTTGATCCAAAATGGCTGGGCCCATATGAAGTAATAAAGGAAAGGGTCTTTTCTTGGTGAAAAGGTGTGACAATGGAAAGGTAGATCGTGTTCATGGAGATCATTTGCAAGTGTTTTTGGAACAGATAGAACATACTTTGACACATAAAGCATCAGCTGAACATAAGGCATCCTATCTGTCCATGAAGAAACATCACACTGTTAAAAAAGATTCCACTTCCCATGAAGGCATTTCTGAAGATTTAAGTGGACAGGACAGAGATGATATCATGCAGAATGAAAACACTGTTCCACAGAATGCTACAGGTGATGCAATACTTAAAGAGCTGCTGTACTCTTCAAGTTTATTGCGATTATGGAGGTCAGGAGCTTGCACACAAAGGTATGAAGCTAATGAGGATGATGAATATTTTGATGTAAGTTGCAAATTTGCATATCAACCATTTTTATGTACTATTACATTATTTAACAGGAAACTCTGCTGAATGTACAAGACGGAGAATACGCACTAAGCAAGGATCTAGCTGTTTCTTTGTGGACTGAGTTCAGAGAATGTTATGGATACACTTCATTAAGGGAAGTATTTTGTGGTAGCTTCATTATTGTTAATGAGAACCTGCAGGATGAATTTAAAAAATTTAACAAGAAAGTTAGCTCATACATTGATGCATCATACAATGTGGTGAAAGCTAATGAACTGATTAAAATTTGGTTAAAATCTTGTGACATCGCATTGAAGTCTGTGAATGTGCTTGGAAACATGTATTTTTTAATGGATGGATCAGATCTTGATGACTTATGCCTATGGATATATAACAAAAGGACATTTTGCTGTGACAAGGAAGTTACTATTGAGAACTTATTGCAACCAAGTGAACCTAAGAATGGCATACCAGTACCAGAAGATAATGTGCTTCGATGTTTGGAGGAAACAGATGAAAATTTATCAGATGGCATACATATAGATGCAGTTGAAAATGAGCAAATATCTCAAATTTGTTACATACCTGTATGTAAGGAATGGCAAAAAGATCATTGCAATTTACTCGGGCTCCCATACATTCATGGAAACATGGAACATCACACTACACATGTAATATGGTTTCAGTGAACCACTGTCCATCTTCAACAACCAGAATTGTTCCTGATGGTAATTGCTTTTTTCGAGCACATTCATTTTCACTTACTGGTTCACAGGACTATCATCAAGAAGTTCGCTTACTGGTTACTACAACCTACATGATTGATAACGCAGCAAATCCTCAATTGTCCTGCCTTATTAATGATGGTGAAACAATGGATACTTACATAGAACAGTCAAAGATACAGTTACTGGGTACATGGGCTACAGAAATTAAAATAATTGCTTCAGTCTTATTACTTCAAACCACAATCTATGTCTATGGACCTTGTGGAAAGATTAACAAATGGCAAAAGCATGCATTTCATACATGTGAAACAGAAGCTAACATCCATCACAATGAATGTATATATATCACTAATGTGTTCAACCACTTTGAAACTGTTAAAAGGATTTGAATCAGCTTTGATTATGATTATATGTGCTTATGTAATTTGAATCACTAGTTTCAATACTAAGCCAATAACCATTTGAAACAGTGTAAGCATAGTCATTATATCGATATCTCATGTGTACACCGGTTTTATCATCTGTTTTAACAGGTGACATTAAATACAAAACGTTTTAGAGTGGGACAGAAAGTTTTTAGAGTGGGACAGAAAGTTTCAGAAACCTTTTATCCTAGGGATAAAAAGTCTCTGAAACTTTTTGTCCTAGGATAAAAACTTTTAGTCCCACGGATAAAAATTACGTAGGACAAAAATTCGTGTGACAAACCCTATATACTGGGGTGTAATGCGGTAAATCAGTGTTATGATAGCACACCTTTATAATGTCTTAACACCCCATTATCGGTGGGGTACGTTGCTAACATCCTAGCATACTTTGTCAACACTCATAGATGTAAGCTGAACACCCTTGTGTGTTACCAAAACACCCCCTGGGCTGTAACACCCCTCGGGCCTTATTCTTTAACAGTGTATGCCACTCGCTACCCGGAAGTGATACCCATGACGACAGTTGATGCGGAGCATGTGGCAGAAGAACTTGTAACCATGTTTGCACGTGTGGGAGTCCCGAGAGAAATCCTCACTGATCAGGAGACGAACTTCACGTCGAAGCTATTAAGCCGGTGAACTCTACCGCCTGCTGCACGTTCGACCGATAAGGAGTGACCCCAGCCCTTACCACCCATAAGACAGACGGCATGGTCGAAAGGTTTAATGGGACGCTGAAGTCCATGCTTTGGAAGACAGCCAAGGAGGGAAAGGACTGGGACAAACTACTTCCATATCAGCTGTTCGCCTATCGTGAAGTACCCCAGGCGTCTACCGGCTTTTCACCATTTGAGCTGATGTATGGCCGACATGTAAGAGGTCCACTCGACATCTTGCGAGAATCCTGGACGTCTAGTAAGTACAGTGGTGAAAGTGTCGTATCCTACGTACTGACGGTGCAGCAGAAACCCGCAAGGATGACGGAGCTTGTAAGTGAGACTGTAAGGAGGCGCAGATGGAGCAGAAGAGATGGTACGATCGAAATGCGAGGGAGAGGGAGTTCAACGAAGGAGATCAGGTGTTAGTTCTTCTACCCACCACGACCATGCAGCAAGCTGACTGCACAATGAGAAGGACCCTACTGTGTCAAGGCAAAAGTCACCCCGGTGACCTATCAGATTGACATGAGCGACAAGAAAAAGCGAAAGCGTGTCTTTCAGGTCAACATGTTAAAGGCGTGGAACACCCCTACCACGATGTGTCTGATGGCCGATGAGGTCGAAGCAGAAGAGGAGATCCCGTTATGGAGGGAGGATGTTGAGGAACCTCAGATCAACGAATACCTGATGCCGAAACAGAGTAGAGAGTTAAATGAGTTGAGGGCTGAGTTCGAAGATATCATGAGTAATCTGCCTGGTGTGACTAAGCTGGTGGAACACAAGGTCGAGACTGGAGTTGCGAGACCCGTCAAGTTATTGCCATATCGCCTACCTCATGCCTATTGGGACATCGTGAAAAGGGAGCACGAGGAGATGGAGAAGCACGGCATTGTTGAGAAATCTATGAGCGATTGGTCCTCCCCGATAGAACTACTGAAGAAGAAAGATGGAACATTGCGTTTCTGCGTCGATTTCCGAAGACTAAACAGTGTGTCCAAATCTGATGCGTACCCAATGCCCCGGGTTGATGAACTATACTAGTATTGGATCGAGTCGGTCAAGCAAAGTTCATTAGTACCTTGGACCTTATCAAGGGTGTGGAGTACAGACATTGTGAACAATAGTAACTAATATTAGGGAGTGGGTGTGGTGTGCGTGATATAGAACATTTTGGATTGTAGCGTGCTAACAGGTTGATTTGAGAATCCACTATCATCGTGTTGTGCGAACTTCACAGTGGCGACGAGGGTGGGATTCCTGTTAAAGCATACGACGATATGGCGGCTGCGATAGGCAAGATCGGTGAGTCCGATTCTTCTACCGAGGATTGGGGGTCTTTTTTGGAAAGGCTACAATGCTGGCGAATGACGTAGCAGACGACAAGAAGCGGGACACGTTCCTGTGCTGTGTAGGGCGAGAGACGTTTGGCCTTTTGCGAGCGTTGATAGCACCCGCGAAACTTATGGACAAAACGTTCAAACAGCTAACAGATGCTCTTACTGCCCATTTAACACCCAAACCCCTCGTAATAGTTGAACGCTTCCGGTTCCACAAGTGGGAACAGAAAGAAGAGGAACCTATTAAAGTCTATGCGGCAAATTTACAAAAGCTAGCAGAACATTGCGAGTTTGGGGCAGGTCTGGCTGACACTCTATGGGATCGGTTTGTGTGTGGAATGAAGAACGAAAAGGTCCAGAGGCGATTACTTACTATGAAGAATTTGACATATGCACTGGCTCTGGAGGAAGCAGAAATGGCAGAAAGAGCCACAAGGGATGCGGCCCAGTTCCATGAATCGGGAACAGCAGTTGAGGTACATCAAGTGCCTAAGAAGACGGAACGCTGCTATCGTTGTGAGGGCCAACATAATTCGCAAACTTGTTGGGCTCTCAAGGAAGAATGCCGATACTGTCACAAACTCGGGCACATCGAGCGAGCATGTAGGAAGAAGCAGAGGGAAAACAGGTTCAAGAAGCCATCACACAGGGTTAAAAAGGTGGATGAAGCCACACCCCAAGGAGGAAGAAGATGAAGCCATAGAGAAAGAAGGAATACAAGGGATTGGAGCAGAACAATTGAAAACAAGTGCCCCAGTATTCGTCACAGTGCAGGTGGAAGGGGCATCAATCCAGATGGAATTGGATACGGGACAGCAGTTTTCCTTCTGCCATACACAATCTACCAAAGGCAGTTCAACCACATACCCCTAAAGAGGACAACGGCACGCTTGAAGACATA
The DNA here is from genome assembly GCA_963681505.1 of Eunapius fragilis. Taxonomy (NCBI): domain Eukaryota; kingdom Metazoa; phylum Porifera; class Demospongiae; order Spongillida; family Spongillidae; genus Eunapius; species Eunapius fragilis. Next base: position 7,839,066 of record OY811974.1, on the reverse strand, counting down.
CACTGGGGAACCACTCCCCTTGCATGGGCAGATCATTGTCCAAGTGAAGAAAGGAAAGACAGAAGTGCGGTTACCACTGCTAGTTGTGGATAGTCTGGGACCACCTCTGATGGGTCGGAACTGGTTGTCCAAGGTGCCTATTAACTGGTACCACATCAAGGAGCTAACTGTTAGCCAGGCTCCAGACAAGGCTGGTCAACAGGGGACCGAGAGGGTGTTAAGGAAATACCCAGGGCTTTTCCGAGAGGAACTTGGAAAACTGTCCCGAATTGCAGCCCAACTTACTATGAAGGAAGACACGTCACCCATCTTCATGAAGGCCCGACCAGTACCTTATAGTTTGAGGCATAAGGTAGAACTGGAGCTGGAATGAATGGTTAGCATGGGTGCTTTATCACCCATCTCGTGGAGCGAGTGGGCCTCTCCTATTGTGGTTGTTCCCAAGCCTGATGGTTCTGTTCGGATATGTGGGGGTTTCAGGGTGACTGTAAACCCTTTCTTTAAGGTAGACCAGTATCCTCTTCCTCGTGTCGAAGATATTTTAGCCACATTGGAGGACAGCATTGTCTTCAGCAAGATTGATCTACAGTCTGCGTATCTACAGATGGAATTGGAAGAAGAATCAAGGGAATTCACGACCATCAACACTCATAAAGGTCTCTATCGTTTCAATCGGTTAGCTTTTGGTATTGCGTCAGCCCCAGCTATCTGGCAACGTGCCATGGAAAAAGTCCTGGTGGGAATCCTGAAAACGCAGGGTCTGCTCGACGATATTATTGTGGCAGGGTCCTCAATGGAAGAACACTTAAGGTTGTTGGAGCAAGTCCTAGAGAGGCTAACTCTATATAACCTCACACTGAACAAGAAGAAATGCAGTTTCCTTCAACCAGCGATTACATATTGTGGGTTCCGCGTGGATGGTGCTGGGCTGCATAAAACGCCAGAGACAATACAGGCAGTGGTGGAAGCCCCTCAACCGGACAATCTCACACAGTTGAGAGCATTTTTGGGTATGGTCAATTATTATCACCAATTCCTGCCCAACCTCTCACACAAGTTAGCTCCTCTACATCATATGTTGCAGAAGGGGGTCAAGTGGGAGTGGACAGAGAACTGCATGCAAGCCTCCCAAGACGTCTAGCAGTTGATGGCTTCCGAGACGGTCCTAACTCATTTCAAGCCAGCTCTTGCAGTGACCTTAGCTTTTGATGCGAGCCCTTACGGATTGGGGGCAGTCTTATCTCATGTTCTCTCCAATGGGACTGAACAACCATTGCTTATGCATTGCGAACGTTGTCTTCAGCTGAAAAAAACTACTCGCAAATTGATAAGGAGGCCTTGGCCGTCGTATGGGGGGTGAAACTGTTCCATCAGTACCTCTTTGGACTTCATTTCACACTTATCACAGTTCACCAGCCATTAACAACCATATTCAGCCCACAGAGACCCATGTCAGCAACTGCCGCTTCAAGACCCCAAAGGCAGGCACTCTTTCTGTTGATGTACAGTTACAGTATTAAATACCGAGGGACCACTCAACATTCAAATGCTGATGCTCTCTCACGGTTACCAATGCAGACAGAGGAAGGGGGGCAGGAGATGGATGATTAAGGGGATGTTGAGGACTTCATGGTGAAACAAATTGAATACTTACCAGTGACTGCTGATTGCCTCAAACAAGCTACATCCTGGGACCTCCGACTTTCGAAAGTATTCATGTATGTGCAATCTGGTTGGCCCACCTTAGTGCCAGATGAACTAAAGCCATACTCCGACAGACGCCATGAGTTGTCTATAGAACAGGGGTGTCTGATGTGGGGAATGAGGGTACTAATCCCTCAGAAATACCAGTCCAAAGTGTTGGATGAGCTACACGGGGGACATCTGGGGACTGTCAAAATGAAGGCTTTGGCCCGGGCGCATGTGTGGTGGCCTACCCTGGACAGGGATATTGAGCAGACTACGCAATGCTGCAGTGGGTGTCAACGGATGAAACAGGATCCAAAACTGACACCGATCCACCCTTGGGAGTACCCTGAAGGGCCTTGGCGGAGAGTGCCCATTGATTTTGCAGGTCCAGTGGAAGGGAGGATGTTCTTAATAGTGGTAGATGCATACTCAAAATGGCCGGAGGTGTTAGAGATGCCAAATACCACAACGCAGACTACAGTGGACCAGTTGCGCAGTGTATTTGCGAGGTGGGGGATTCCACAGCAAGTAGTGTCAGACAATGGACCACAGTTTGTGTCACAAGAGTTTGATCGGTTCATGAGTGTAAACAACATTAAGCACCTAAAGTCTAGTTCTTATCACCCGGCTACAAATGGCCTAGCAAAACGTTTTGTACAAACGCTGAAACAGGCGTTGAAAGTATCCAAATGCAAGGAAAAATCGTTGCAACACCATCTAGCTAGCTTCCTGTTGCAGTATCAGAATGCCCGTCATGCAAGCACTGAGACATCACCGGCTTTACTCATGATTGGACAGGACTTGCATAGTCGCTTACACCTGCTAAAACCTGATCTACGGGGAACAACACTGAAGGCCTCCACCCGACAGGTGATGTCCCGTTCAGCTGCTATTGAGCACATATTCAAACTGGGGGAGAAAGTACTGGTGAGGGATTACCGGCCGGGGCATTCCAGGTGACAGTCTGGGGTAGTCATGGCAGCTGTGGGTACCAAGACATATGAGGTTCAGTGTGATAATGGGGGTCTGTGGAAGCGGCACTCAGATCAGATCCGGGCAAACCGAGTGGGGGTGGAACTCAAAGATTCTCTCAGCTCAAGGGAATTGTCTGACCAAGCGGATATCGCCAGTGTTGGAGG